>JAKRKY010000033.1:0-547500 GCA_023566225.1 Romanogobio albipinnatus
AAATCACTTTATTCAAATCAAATCAAATCACTTTATTTGTCACTCTACATATGCACAAGTGCAACAGTAGGTGAAATTCTTAGGTGCAGTTCCGAGCAACATAGCAGTCATGACATGAACAACATTTAAAGCAGCATCAGATTACACATCTGATGCGCACACAATTACTCACAGCACAGTAAACTCTACAATAAACAATAAATAATTTGCACAATGTGAGTTTAGTTCTCACAGCTTTAAACAATATACACATACTTACAATATACATATACTTTAAACAATATACACTAAACATACACTAAACAATATACATTACGCTATAATAATAATAATAATAATATACAATGTATAGTATAAAATATTATTCACAGATTGAAAAATTGAAATCCAAAGTGCAATAGGTGCTATATGATAAATAAATGTGTATATAATGTGTGTGTATCTACAGTGGGTTGTGCGGAGTGATATTCTGTCCAGTGTGTGTTATGATCCTGATGGATCAGGAGTTAAGTAGTCTGATTGCTTGTGGGAAGAAGCTGTTCTGGAGTCGGCTGGTGCGTGTTCTGATGCTGCGGTACCGTCTGCCTGATGGCAGCAGTGAGAGCAGCCCATGGTTCGGGTGGCTAGAGTCTCTGATGATCCTCTGAGCTCTCTTCACACATCGCCTGGCGTAAATGTCCTGGAGGGAGGGAAGCTCACCTCCGATGATGCAGCTGGCCGTGCGCACTACCCTTTGCAGGGCCTTGCGGCTGCGGGCGGTACTGTTGCCGTACCAGGTGGTGATGCAGCCAGTCAGCAGACTCTCGATGGTGCAGGTGTAGAAACGTGTGAGGATGTGGCGGTTCATTCCAAACCTCCTCAGCCGTCGCAGGAAGAAAAGGCGCTGATGAGCCTTCTTCACAACGGCCTCGGAGTGGACGGACCATGAGAGTTCCTCTGTGATGTGGACACCGAGGAACTTGAAGCTGCTGACTCTCTCCACCGGTGCTCCATCGATGGTGATGGGGCGGTGTTCTCTCTCATTCCTCCTGAAGTCGACCACCAGCTCCTTGGTCTTGCTGACGTTGAGGGAGAGGTTGTGCTCCTGACACCACCGTGTCAGAGTGTGCACCTCCTCTCTGTAGGCCGTTTCATCATTGTCGGTGATAAGACCTACCACCGTCGTATCGTCAGCAAACTTGATGATGGTGTTGGAGCTGTGGGTTGCCACACAGTCATGTGTGTACAAAGAGTACAGGAGTGGGCTGAGAACACAACCCTGAGGGGCTCCAGTGTTGAGAGTCAGTGATGAGGAGATGTTACTGCCCATTCTGACCACCTGGCGTCTGTTTGACAGGAAGTCCAGGATCCAGCTGCATAACAGGCTGTTTAAGCCTAGAGCCCGGAGTTTCCCGTCAAGTATGGAGGGCACAATGGTGTTGAATGCTGAGCTGTAGTCCACAAACAGCATTCTCACATACGTGTTCCTCTTTTCCAGGTGGGAGAGAGCAGTGTGTATAGTGGATGAAATGGCATCGTCAGTGGAGCGGTTTGTGCGGTATGCAAACTGCAGTGGGTCCAGTGAGGGGGGGAGAACAGAGCAGATGTGGTTTCTGAGTTTTCCACTCGTCACCCCTCCGTATGCGAATTAGGTTGTATGCGTTCCTCAAATCCAGCTTGGTAAAGTAGCGGACGGTACGGAGCATCTCCAGGGCGGCTGGAACTAACGGGAGAGGATAGCGATATTTCACTGTCACTTCATTAAGACCCCGATAGTCAATACACGGCCGAAGACCCCCATCCTTCTTCTTGACAAAAAAGAATCCGGCGGAAGCCGGAGATGTAGAGGTAGTGATGAAACCTTTCGCCAGTTGTTCGTCAATGTACGCCCTCATGGTCTCTGTCTCAGGTTGTGACAACGGGTAAACTCTACCACGTGGAGGTACAGCTCCAGGCAAAAGCTCAATAGCACAGTCGCCAGCACGGTGAGCGGGAAGATGAGAAGCCTCAGCTTCGCTGAAAGCCAGAGCTAGGTCGTGGTAATCTGGGGGAATTCTCTGAAAATCCACTCCCTTGAGGGAAGCGCTGTGGTGTTCAGTACCTTGGATAGCGACCATGCAGTTGCTCTGACAGAATGCGGACCACCGGGATATCCTCCCTTCAGACCAGGAAATTTGGGGGTTATGTTTCTCCAGCCACGGAAGCCCCAAAATTATGGGATACATAGGCGAATGAATCGTGAATAACTGGATGGTCTCAGAATGCTGTGTCCCGATGCTGAGCGTTAGAGGTTGTGTGGTGTATTGCACCTCTCCTGACCCCAGGGGGCGCCCATCAAGCGCTTCCACTGTTACACCAGGCTCACATGCGAGGAGAGAAACACAAAGAGTTTTGGCGAATGCAAGATCGATGAAGTTTCCAGCAGCACCAGAATCAATCAAGGTTTTTTACATTTAGAGTCTGTCCATTAAACTTCAAAGAACAATCCACATGAAATAACTTAGAAGAGGGATTCGAACTCACCGCAGTAGACCTCTTGAGCACTGGGTTAACCGGACATGTGGCCCTCAGATGTCCCGCCTCTCCGCAATACATGCAAAGATGATCTCGGCGTCTCCTCTCCCGCTCCGCCGTAGAGAGGCGTGTGTAACCAATCTGCATGGGCTCCGACTCCGCGTTAGAGGAAGCATACTCAAAGAAGCTGGTCCTGAGAGGTGTGCGTCGGGAGCGAATCAAGTTGTCGAGGCGGATAGCGAGCTCCATGATTTGATTCAAGGATTTACCGTCGTCGCGGCATGCCAGCTCTCCCTGGAGATCCGGGTTCAATCCCTTGCGATACAGGAGCTTTAGGGGTTCCTCCTCCCATCCAGTTTGGGCTGCCAGGGTCCGAAAAGAGAGTGTGTAGTCTGCTGCGGTAGACCTTCCCTGCCGCAACGTAAGCAAAAGTTCTCCTGGATCCTCTCCTCCTGCTGAGTGTTCAAGGGTCATTCCACGAAATCGGTGCCTTTTCAACTTAGAAAAATTAAAATATAAAATAAGTTTAATCTATGTTTTAAAAATATCCATGAAATGAAGACAGCTTAAAATGACAATAAATTCTATTGTGCCATCTCAGGCTACACATTTTTTTATTTTATGACTATTTATCTACCTCATGTTTTGATATTTTTGTCATCCCTGTTACAGACACAAGCGTTAGTATATACAATAGTTTTAATTAGAAATATGTTATAGTTTTAACGTTTTTGGGCAGTATTTTAGTCCCTCTTTTCAGTTGGATTGTTTCAAATTTTGGATATTTTTTTTTCAATCTTATATTTGTCATTCAGATGGCCAAGAATTTACTAATTTTAGAGGATGATCACATGCCAATTAAGAAAAATATATATTTTTACAAGAGAGATATTAAAAGAAGGGCTTTGTTCAAAATACAATGTTGATAGGTTTACAATGGAAAAACTGGGAAGGCCATTTAAAATATAATTTTGATATTTTTTATGAAATTAATGACGGTAACAGGATTGACATCATGGTAACAGGACTGACCAGAGTAACAGGGATGACAGGACACACATTCTTCAGCATACACTGCACAAATTTGTTTACATAATATTGTAAACTTTTTAAATTGCATTATATTTTTTGCACTTACTTGGCATAGTTGTATTAGTGAAGCACATTACATTTCAAAGATATCTAAAATGTTGACTACCATTGACTACCATAGTAGGAAAAAAATACTATGATAGTCAATGGAGGGCGAGATCTGCTTGGTTACAAACATTCCAATATCATTTGTTTTTCTGCTGCACTTAATGGCATTCTACTATCATCTGAAAAAGTGCATTAAAATGCAAATATAAAATAGAATTTAAATCATCACACAAATGTTAAAACTATTTAAACAGTTAATACTTTAATTACCAATAATACTAATACCAACAATTTTAAATAAAAATTTAACTGATCCTCATACCACCCAATCTGAATAATATAGGCATTAGCTCAATAATACACACAGGATGACATTTAAAAATGTTTGCATTTTACACAGATAAACTTAAAAAACAGTGTGGCTTAGGTGACACATGTAATGTCATCCCTGTTACCCACATGTCACAACCTGTTACTAGAAAAGTAACAGGGCTGACGGTAACAGGTTTGACAAATTCAAGCTAATTTGCTAACTGCTAGCTAACAGTCAATACCACAAAAGCACATGGAGTAAACTTTGAAGCGATATTACTTGTAGATATTGATTTCATTATGTTAAATAAATAATCATTTTAATTTATACTTTAAAAATGGTAACAGTTTTGACATTGCATGATGTCCCCACCTCAGTCAACCCTCATAAATCATCAAAAATAGAACATTATAAAAGAGAGAGAGAAAATTACTTGTGTTTTAACTGTTGGAATAATGATGAGAGATTATGTAATTTCCTGGAAGTGATGTCACTGGAATGTACAATTATTTTAAAGGGGTTTTTGGTGAGGGTAACAGGAATGACATGGAATCAAGGGACAACGATAAAATGATTTATATGTTTAAAAAAAAAAGTATACTTATGCCCAAACACTGCTTAACAATGAGAATATACTTATAGCTATATGCAAATGTGATTTTAGAATAATTTTGCCTTCAGTTTGCAAATTAAAAGTCCTGCTGAAAAAGAACAATCATATCGAGGGACATGGCAAAAACCTTACCCTTATCATCTTAGAAGCAATTTTAATTACTTAAAATAATATTTAATTGACTTTAATTTAATGTAATATTGAGGAAACAATACATAGTATTATTATGTTTTTAAATCACAAATTTATGTGTTGTTATAATAATTCTATGTCTGATTATTTCTTAGGGACACAAAAGGCACCGATTTCGTGGAATGACCCTCAAATACTTCTCGAAATTGGGTCAAAAACTCATTATAAGAGGGAAAAGAGAGCTGACCTCCAGACCAGAGCGCAGTAGCCCATTCCAGAGCCCGACCAGTGAGTAGGGAACATATGAAGGAAACGCGGCTCGCATCAGTGGAATAGGACTGTGTTTGCTGGTTGAAATACAAGCTGCACTGCAACAGAAATCCCTTACAGGCAGAAGGTGAGCCATCAAATTTCTCGGGAAGGGATAATTTTGGATGGTTTGAATTGTTACTCACGGCGGGGGGAACGGCTGCAGGTGCAGATGGATTCTCAGCCGCGCTCGGCGGGGTAAGGGCTCGGACCGATCTCACGAGCTCCTCGGTGAGAGCTGTTAATTTTACCAGCTGTTGTTGATGAGTGAGCAGCACCTCAGCTTGAGAGGATACCTCGGAGGCCAGTCGATGAAAATCTGCTGGATCCTGTTTTGGTGAAGTCTTCTGTGATGAAGAGGCTGAAGCGTTCGGATCCATTTGCAGGACTTTATTCACACAGGTAAGCCAACAGAGAAAGGCAGTCATAAAGTTCAAACACAAGAAACAAGCCAGAGGCAGAGTAAGGGTAAATCAAGACTTCACAAATGAACAATGAGCAGAGCAGTCCAGATAAAGGTGAGCTGAGGGTCCACAGGTGATAATAATGAACTAATAATTAGCAGAGGAGCAAGGAAGGGAAATGCAGTCTTAATACGCAGGAGAGAGAGATCTGGTGAAACCAGGAGGAGGCGTTGTCGAGCGTTCCGTGACATATACACTGTCGTAATTTTGAATTTTTGCCAATAATGATTTTATGTAATAATTTAATAATTTACACTTTTATGTAATAGAATACACTGTCGTAATTTTGAACTTTTGTCCATTTTTACTTTATGTAATAATTGAATCATTTCCACTTTTATGTAATAGTATACACTGTCGTAATTTTGAACTTTTGTCCATTTTGACTTTATGTAATAATTGAATAATTTCCACTTTTTTGTAATAGTATACACTGTCGTAATTTTGAATTTTTGCCAATAATGATTTTATGTAATAATTTAATAATTTCCACTTTTATGTAATAGTATACACTGTCGTAATTTTGAATTTTTGCCAATAATGATTTTATGTAATAATTTAATAATTTACACTTTTATGTAATAGAATACACTGTCGTAATTTTGAACTTTTGTCCATTTTTACTTTATGTAATAATTGAATCATTTCCACTTTTATGTAATAGTATACACTGTCGTAATTTTGAATTTTTGCCAATAATGATTTTATGTAATAATTGAATCATTTCCACTTTTATGTAATAGTATACACTGTCGTAATTTTGAATTTTTGCCAATAATGATTTTATGTAATAATTTAATAATTTACACTTTTATGTAATAGTATACACTGTCGTAATTTTGAACTTTTGTCCATTTTTACTTTATGTAATAATTGAATCATTTCCACTTTTATGTAATAGTATACACTGTCGTAATTTTGAATTTTTGCCAATAATGATTTTATGTAATAATTGAATCATTTCCACTTTTATGTAATAGTATACACTGTCGTAATTTTGAATTTTTGCCAATAATGATTTTATGTAATAATTTAATAATTTACACTTTTATGTAATAGTATACACTGTCGTAATTTTGAATATTTGTCCATTTTGACTTTATGTAATAATTGAATCATTTACACTTTTATGTAATAGTATACACTGTCGTAATTTTGAATATTTGTCCATTTTGACTTTATGTAATAATTGAATCATTTCCACTTTTATGTAATAGTATACACTGTCGTAATTTTGAATTTTTGCCAATAATGATTTTATGTAATAATTGAATAATTTACACTTTTATGTAATAGTATACACTGTCGTAATTTTGAATATTTGTCCATTTTGACTTTATGTAATAATTGAATCATTTCCACTTTTATGTAATAATATACACTGTCGTAATTTTGAATTTTTGTCCATTTTGACTTTATGTAATAATTGAATCATTTACACTTTTATGTAATAGTATACACTGTCGTAATTTTGAATATTTGTCCATTTTGACTTTATGTAATAATTGAATCATTTCCACTTTTATGTAATAGTATACACTGTCGTAATTTTGAATTTTTGCCAATAATGATTTTATGTAATAATTGAATAATTTACACTTTTATGTAATAGTGTACACTGTCGTAATTTTGAATTTTTGCCAATAATGATTTTATGTAATAAATGAATCATTTCCACTTTTATGTAATAGTATACACTGTCGTAATTTTGAATTTTTGCCAATAATGATTTTATGTAATAATTGAATAATTTCCACTTTTATGTAATAGTATACACTGTCGTAATTTAGAATTTTTGTCCATTTTGACTTTATGTAATAATTGAATCATTTACACTTTTATGTAATAGTATACACTGTCGTAATTTTGAATTTTTGTCCATTTTGACTTTATGTAATAATTGAATCATTTCCACTTTTATGTGATAGTATACACTGTCGTAATTTTGAATTTTTGTCCATTTTGACTTTATGTAATAATTGAATCATTTCCACTTTTATGTAATAGTATACACTGTCATAATTTTTAATTTTTGTCCATTTTGACTTTATGTAATAATTGAATAATTTCTACTTTTATGTAATAGTATACACTGTCGTAATTTAGAATTTTTGTCCATTTTGACTTTATGTAATAATTGAATCATTTCCACTTTTATGTAATAGTATACACTGTCGTAATTTGGAATTTTTGTCCATTTTGACTTTATGTAATAATTGAATAATTTCCACTTTTATGTAATAGTATACACTGTCGTAATGTTGATTTTTTGCCAATAATGATTTTATGTAATAATTGAATCATTTCCACTTTTATGTAATAGTATACACTGTCGTAATTTTGAACTTTTGTCCATTTTGACTTTATGTAATAATTGAATAATTTACACTTTTATGTAATAGTATACACTGTCGTAATTTTGAGTTTTTGCCAATAATGATTTTATGTAATAATTGAATCATTTCCACTTTTATGTAATAATATACACTGTCGTAATTTTGAGTTTTTGCCAATAATGATTTTATGTAATAATTGAATAATTTCCACTTTTTTGTAATAGTATACACTGTCGTAATTTTGAATTTTTGCCAATAATGATTTTATGTAATAATTGAATCATTTCCACTTTTATGTAATAGTATACACTGTCGTAATTTAGAATTTTTGTCCATTTTGACTTTATGTAATAATTGAATCATTTACATTTTTATGTAATAGTATACACTGTCGTAATTTTGAGTTTTTGCCAATAATGATTTTATGTAATAATTGAATAATTTCCCCTTTTATGTAATAGTGTACACTGTCGTAATTTTGAATTTTTGCCAATAATGATTTTATGTAATAAATGAATCATTTCCACTTTTATGTAATAGTATACACTGTCGTAATTTTGAATTTTTGCCAATAATGATTTTATGTAATAAATGAATCATTTCCACTTTTATGTAATAGTATACACTGTCATAATTTAGAATTTTTGTCCATTTTGACTTTATGTAATAATTGAATCTTTTCCACTTTTATGTAATAGTATACACTGTCGTAATTTTGAATTTTTGTCCATTTTGACTTTATGTAATAATTGAATCATTTCCACTTTTATGTAATAGTATACACTGTCATAATTTAGATTTTTTGTCCATTTTGACTTTATGTAATAATTGAATCATTTCCACTTTTATGTAATAGTATACACTGTCGTAATTTTGAATTTTTGTCCATTTTGACTTTATGTAATAATTGAATCATTTACACTTTTATGTAATAGTATACACTGTCGTAATTTAGAATTTTTGTCCATTTTGACTTTATGTAATAATTGAATCATTTACACTTTTATGTAATAGTATACACTGTCGTAATTTTGAATTTTTGTCCATTTTGACTTTATGTAATAATTGAATCATTTACACTTTTATGTAATAGTATACACTGTCATAATTTAGAATTTTTGTCCATTTTGACTTTATGTAATAATTGAATCATTTCCACTTTTATGTAATAGTATACACTGTCGTAATTTAGAATTTTTGTCCATTTTGACTTTATGTAATAATTGAATCATTTCCACTTTTATGTAATAGTATACACTGTCATAATTTAGAATTTTTGTCCATTTTGACTTTATGTAATAATTGAATCATTTCCACTTTTATGTAATAGTATACACTGTCGTAATTTTGAATTTTTGTCCATTTTGACTTTATGTAATAATTGAATCATTTACACTTTTATGTAATAGTATACACTGTCGTAATTTAGAATTTTTGTCCATTTTGACTTTATGTAATAATTGAATCATTTCCACTTTTATGTAATAGTATACACTGTCGTAATTTTGAACTTTTGTCCATTTTGACTCTATGTAATAATTGAATCATTTCCACTTTTATGTAATAGTATACACTGTCGTAATTTTGAACTTTTGTCCATTTTGACTTTATGTAATAATTGAATCATTTCCACTTTTATGTAATAGTATACACTGTCGTAATTTTTAACTTTTGTCCATTTTGACTTAATGTAATAATTGAATCATTTCCACTTTTATGTAATAGTATACACTGTCGTAATTTTGAACTTTTGTCCATTTTGACTTCATGTAATAATTGAATCATTTCCACTTTTATGTAATAGTATACACTGTCGTAATTTTGAATTTTTTCCAATAATGATTTTATGTAATAATTGAATCATTTCCACTCTTATGTAATAGTATACACTGTCGTAATTTCGTATTTTTGTCCATTTTGACTTTATGTAATAACTGAATCATTTCCACTCTTATGTAATAGTATACCGTCGCTGTCCGATGAAAACCACGTATGTCCATTTTGCCGATTTTGAGATTTTTCGACGGATTGAATGTCCAGGTTCATTTCCGTATACAGTATGCGTCACATATCTAAATGGCCAATGAAAAGTTGTGAAAACATGTCATCTGATTTTCACGTATATCCATTTGGTGTCAAAGCTGTCAATCACGGCGCGTATCTCCCGCCCTGTGGAAGCATCTCGCTGGTCTCGCCGGTCTCGTGAAATTGTTTCATCGAAGCTCAGCACTGGATAGCCGAAAGTACGACATTGAAGCTCTCCACAGTTTAGTTCTAATCTAGTTCTTCACAGATTAGTTTGCTTGCTAGTATGTAAATAAACTCGGTCTCTTTGATAAGATTCAGCCTTTTTTTTCTCAGTCAAACTGATCAAATTATAGCCTGTAATGCTACTGTCATGATTGTCACTAGAACATGCCTCACTCATACTGCTATCACCGCTTGCCAGAGGCTGAGAATATCCAGCATGTATTCCTCTGTATTCCTCACGTATTCCTCTGCTGAAACGCGACTTTGCCATTCTAATTAATGATCGGAAGAACGCGTATCGACCACCGTTACTGTAAAATATGCACGTATGTCCATTTAAACTCAATTTTGGTCAAATGTGGATTATATCATTACACTGTCAAGAATATGGTTACATGTAAAGATGCCGTACCAAGTATGACAACGCTACATTCAACTGCTTTTGAAATACAGTGTTTTTTTCACTTCCTGAAAAGTAAGCGTTTTGGACATACGTGAGTTTCATCGGACAGCGACGATACACTGTTGTAATTTCGTATTTTTGTCCATTTTGACTTTATGTAATAACTGAATCATTTCCACTTTTATGTAATAGTATACACTGTCGTAATTTTGAACTTTTGTCCATTTTGACTTTATGTAATAATTGAATCATTTCCACTTTTATGTAATAGTATACACTGTCGTAATTTAGAATTTTTGCCAATAATGATTTTATGTAATAATTGAATCATTTCCACTTTTATGTAATAGTATACACTGTCGTAATTTCGTATTTCTGTCCATTTTGACTTTATGTAATAACTGAATCATTTACACTTTTATGTAATAGTATACACTGTCGTAATTTTGAACTTTTGTCCATTTTGACTTTATGTAATAACTGAATCATTTCCACTCTTATGTAATAGTATACACTGTTGTAATTTCGTATTTTTGTCCATTTTGACTTTATGTAATAACTGAATCATTTCCACTTTTATGTAATAGTATACACTGTCGTAATTTTGAACTTTTGTCCATTTTGACTTTATGTAATAATTGAATCATTTCCACTTTTATGTAATAGTATACACTGTCGTAATTTTGAATTTTTGTCCATTTTGACTTTATGTAATAATTGAATAATTTCCACTTTCATGTAATAGTATACACTGTCGTAATTTGGAATTTTTGTCCATTTTGACTTTATGTAATAAATTAATCATTTCCACTATTATGTAATAGTATACACTTTCGTAATTTTGAATTTTTGCCAATAATGATTTTATGTAATAATTGAATCATTTCCACTTTTATGTAATAGTATACACTGTCGTAATTTTGAATTTTTGCCAATAATGATTTTATGTAATAATTGAATCATTTCCGCTTTTATGTAATAGTATACACTGTCGTAATTTAGAATTTTTGCCAATAATGATTTTATGTAATAATTGAATAATTTCCACTTTTATGTAATAGTATACACTGTCGTAATTTTGAATTTTTGCCAATAATGATTTTATGTAATAAATTAATCATTTCCACTTTTATGTAATAGTATACACTGTCGTAATTTTGAATTTTTGCCAATAATGATTTTATGTAATAATTGAATCATTTCCACTTTTATGTAATAGTATACACTGTCGTAATTTTGAATTTTTGCCAATAATGATTTTATGTAATAAATGAATCATTTCCACTTTTATGTAATAGTATACACTGTCGTAATTTTGAATTTTTGCCAATAATGATTTTATGTAATAATTGAATCATTTCCACTTTTATGTAATAGTATACACTGTCGTAATTTTGAATTTTTGCCAATAACGATTTTATGTAATAAATGAATCATTTCCACTATTATGTAATAGTATACACTGTCGTAATTTTGAATTTTTGTCCATTTTGACTTTATGTAATAATTGAATCATTTCCACTTTTATGTAATAGTATACACTGTCGTAATTTTGAATTTTTGCCAATAACAATTTTATGTAATAAATGAATCATTTCCACTTTTATGTAATAGTATACACTGTCGTAATTTTGAATTTTTGCCAATAATGATTTTATGTAATAATTTAATAATTTACACTTTTATGTAATAGTATACACTGTCGTAATTTTGAATATTTGTCCATTTTGACTTTATGTAATAATTGAATCATTTCCACTTTTATGTAATAGTATACACTGTCGTAATTTTGAATTTTTGCCAATAACGATTTTATGTAATAAATGAATCATTTCCACTATTATGTAATAGTATACACTGTCGTAATTTGAATTTTTGTCCATTTTGACTTTATGTAATAATTGAATAATTTCCACTTTCATGTAATAGTATACACTGTCGTAATTTGGAATTTTTGTCCATTTTGACTTTATGTAATAAATTAATCATTTCCACTATTATGTAATAGTATACACTGTCGTAATTTTTAATTTTTGCCAATAACGATTTTATGTAATAAATTAATCATTTCCACTATTATGTAATAGTATACACTGTCGTAATTTTGAATTTTTGCCAATAATGATTTTATGTAATAATTGAATCATTTCCACTTTTATGTAATAGTATACACTGTCGTAATTTTGAATTTTTGCCAATAATGATTTTATGTAATAATTTAATAATTTACACTTTTATGTAATAGTATACACTGTCGTAATTTTGAACTTTTGCCAATAATGATTTTATGTAATAAATGAATCATTTCCACTTTTATGTAATAGTATACACTGTCGTAATTTTGAATTTTTGCCAATAATGATTTTATGTAATAATTGAATCATTTCCACTTTTATGTAATAGTATACACTGTCGTAATTTTGAATTTTTGCCAATAACGATTTTATGTAATAAATGAATCATTTCCACTATTATGTAATAGTATACACTGTCGTAATTTTGAATTTTTGTCCATTTTGACTTTATGTAATAATTGAATCATTTCCACTTTTATGTAATAGTATACACTGTCGTAATTTTGAATTTTTGCCAATAACAATTTTATGTAATAAATGAATCATTTCCACTTTTATGTAATAGTATACACTGTCGTAATTTTGAATTTTTGCCAATAATGATTTTATGTAATAATTTAATAATTTACACTTTTATGTAATAGTATACACTGTCGTAATTTTGAATATTTGTCCATTTTGACTTTATGTAATAATTGAATCATTTCCACTTTTATGTAATAGTATACACTGTCGTAATTTTGAATTTTTGCCAATAACGATTTTATGTAATAAATGAATCATTTCCACTATTATGTAATAGTATACACTGTCGTAATTTGAATTTTTGTCCATTTTGACTTTATGTAATAATTGAATAATTTCCACTTTCATGTAATAGTATACACTGTCGTAATTTGGAATTTTTGTCCATTTTGACTTTATGTAATAAATTAATCATTTCCACTATTATGTAATAGTATACACTGTCGTAATTTTTAATTTTTGCCAATAACGATTTTATGTAATAAATTAATCATTTCCACTATTATGTAATAGTATACACTGTCGTAATTTTGAATTTTTGCCAATAATGATTTTATGTAATAATTGAATCATTTCCACTTTTATGTAATAGTATACACTGTCGTAATTTTGAATTTTTGCCAATAATGATTTTATGTAATAATTTAATAATTTACACTTTTATGTAATAGTATACACTGTCGTAATTTTGAACTTTTGTCCATTTTTACTTTATGTAATAATTGAATCATTTCCACTCTTATGTAATAGTATACACTGTCGTAATTTTGAATTTTTGTCCATTTTGACTTCATGTAATAATTGAATCATTTCCACTTTTATGTAATAGTGTACACTGTCGTAATTTTGAATTTTTGCCAATAATGATTTTATGTAATAATTGAATAATTTACACTTTTATGTAATAGTATACACTGTCGTAATTTTGAATTTTTGCCAATAACGATTTTATGTAATAAATGAATCATTTCCACTTTTATGTAATAGTATACACTGGCGTAATTTTGAATTTTTGCCAATAATGATTTTATGTAATAATTGAATCATTTCCACTTTTATGTAATAGTATACACTGGCGTAATTTTGAATTTTTGCCAATAATGATTTTATGTAATAATTGAATAATTTACACTTTTATGTAATAGTATACACTGTCGTAATTTTGAATTTTTGCCAATAATGATTTTATGTAATAATTGAATAATTTCCACTTTTATGTAATAGTATACACTGTCATAATTTTGAATTTTTGTCCATTTTGACTTTATGTAATAATTGAATAATTTCCACTTTTATGTAATAGTATACACTGTCGTAATTTAGAATTTTTGTCCATTTTGACTTTATGTAATAATTGAATCTTTTCCACTTTTATGTAATAGTATACACTGTCGTAATTTTGAATTTTTGCCAATAATGATTTTATGTAATAATTGAATAATTTCCACTTTTATGTAATAGTATACACTGTCGTAATTTTGAATTTTTGCCAATAATGATTTTATGTAATAATTGAATCATTTACACTTTTATGTAATAGTATACACTCTCGTAATTTTGCATTTTTGTCCATTTTGACTTTATGTAATAATTGAATCATTTACACTTTTATGTAATAGTATACACTGTCATAATTTTGAATTTTTGCCAATAATGATTTTATGTAATAATTGAATAATTTCCACTTTTATGTAATAGTATACACTGTCGTAATTTAGCATTTTTGCCCATTTTGACTTTATGTAATAATTGAATTATTTACACTTTTATGTAATAGTATACACTCTCGTAATTTTGAATTTTTGCCCATTTTGACTTTATGTAATAATTGAATCATTTCCACTTTTTTGTAATAGTATACACTCTCGTAATTTTGAATTTTTGCCAATAATGATTTTATGTAATAAATGAATCATTTCCACTTTTATGTAATAGTATACACTGTCGTAATTTTGAATTTTTGCCAATAATGATTTTATGTAATAAATGAATCATTTCCACTTTTATGTAATAGTATACACTGTCATAATTTAGAATTTTTGTCCATTTTGACTTTATGTAATAATTGAATCTTTTCCACTTTTATGTAATAGTATACACTGTCGTAATTTTGAATTTTTGTCCATTTTGACTTTATGTAATAATTGAATCATTTCCACTTTTATGTAATAGTATACACTGTCATAATTTAGAATTTTTGTCCATTTTGACTTTATGTAATAATTGAATCATTTCCACTTTTATGTAATAGTATACACTGTCGTAATTTAGAATTTTTGTCCATTTTGACTTTATGTAATAATTGAATCATTTCCACTTTTATGTAATAGTATACACTGTCGTAATTTAGAATTTTTGTCCATTTTGACTTTATGTAATAATTGAATCATTTCCACTTTTATGTAATAGTATACACTGTCGTAATTTTGAATTTTTGTCCATTTTGACTTTATGTAATAATTGAATCATTTACACTTTTATGTAATAGTATACACTGTCGTAATTTAGAATTTTTGTCCATTTTGACTTTATGTAATAATTGAATCATTTCCACTTTTATGTAATAGTATACACTGTCGTAATTTAGAATTTTTGTCCATTTTGACTTTATGTAATAATTGAATCATTTCCACTTTTATGTAATAGTATACACTGTCATAATTTAGAATTTTTGTCCATTTTGACTTTATGTAATAATTGAATCATTTCCACTTTTATGTAATAGTATACACTGTCGTAATTTTGAATTTTTGTCCATTTTGACTTTATGTAATAATTAAATCATTTACACTTTTATGTAATAGTATACACTGTCGTAATTTAGAATTTTTGTCCATTTTGACTTTATGTAATAATTGAATCATTTCCACTTTTATGTAATAGTATACACTGTCGTAATTTTGAACTTTTGTCCATTTTGACTTTATGTAATAATTGAATCATTTCCACTTTTATGTAATAGTATACACTGTCGTAATTTTGAACTTTTGTCCATTTTGACTTTATGTAATAATTGAATCATTTCCACTTTTATGTAATAGTATACACTGTCGTAATTTTGAATTTTTGCCAATAATGATTTTATGTAATAATTGAATCATTTCCACTCTTATGTAATAGTATACACTGTCGTAATTTCGTATTTTTGTCCATTTTGAGTTTATGTAATAACTGAATCATTTCCACTCTTATGTAATAGTATACACTGTTGTAATTTCGTATTTTTGTCCATTTTGACTTTATGTAATAACTGAATCATTTCCACTTTTATGTAATAGTATACACTGTTGTAATTTCGTATTTTTGTCCATTTTGACTTTATGTAATAACTGAATCATTTCCACTTTTATGTAATAGTATACACTGTCGTAATTTTGAACTTTTGTCCATTTTGACTTTATGTAATAATTGAATCATTTCCACTTTTATGTAATAGTATACACTGTCGTAATTTAGAATTTTTGTCCATTTTGACTTTATGTAATAATTGAATCATTTCCACTTTTATGTAATAGTATACACTGTCGTAATTTTTAACTTTTGTCCATTTTGACTTAATGTAATAATTGAATCATTTCCACTTTTATGTAATAGTATACACTGTCGTAATTTTGAATTTTTGCCAATAATGATTTTATGTAATAATTGAATCATTTCCGCTTTTATGTAATAGTATACACTGTCGTAATTTTGAATTTTTGCCAATAATGATTTTATGTAATAATTTAATAATTTACACTTTTATGTAATAGTATACACTGTCGTAATTTTGAATATTTGTCCATTTTGACTTTATGTAATAATTGAATTATTTCCACTTTTATGTAATAGTATACACTGTCGTAATTTTGAATTTTTGCCAATAACGATTTTATGTAATAAATGAATCATTTCCACTATTATGTAATAGTATACACTGTCGTAATTTAGAATTTTTGTCCATTTTGACTTTATGTAATAATTGAATAATTTCCACTTTTATGTAATAGTATACACTGTCGTAATTTTGAATTTTTGTCCATTTTGACTTTATGTAATAATTGAATCATTTCCACTATTATGTAATAGTATACACTGTCGTAATTTTGAATTTTTGCCAATAACGATTTTATGTAATAATTGAATCATTTACACTTTTATGTAATAGTATACACTGTCGTAATTTTGAATTTTTGCCAATAATGATTTTATGTAATAAATGAATCATTTCCACTTTTATGTAATAGTATACACTGTCGTAATTTTGAATTTTTGCCAATAATGATTTTATGTAATAAATGAATCATTTCCACTTTTATGTAATAGTATACACTGTCGTAATTTTGAATTTTTGCCAATAATGATTTTATGTAATAAATGAATCATTTCCACTTTTATGTAATAGTATACACTGTCGTAATTTTGAATTTTTGCCAATAATGATTTTATGTAATAATTGAATAATTTCCACTCTTATGTAATAGTATACACTGTCGTAATTTTGAATTTTTGTCCATTTTGACTTTATGTAATAACTGAATCATTTACACTTTTATGTAATAGTATACACTGTCGTAATTTTGAATATTTGTCCATTTTGACTTTATGTAATAATTGAATCATTTCCACTTTTATGTAATAGTATACACTGTCGTAATTTTGAATATTTGTCCATTTTGACTTTATGTAATAATTGAATCATTTCCGCTTTTATGTAATAGTATACACTGTCGTAATTTTGAATTTTTGTCCATTTTGACTTTATGTAATAACTGAATCATTTACACTTTTATGTAATAGTATACACTGTCGTAATTTTGAATATTTGTCCATTTTGACTTTATGTAATAATTGAATAATTTCCACTTTTATGTAATAGTATACACTGTCGTAATTTTGAATATTTGTCCATTTTGACTTTATGTAATAATTGAATCATTTCCGCTTTTATGTAATAGTATACACTGTTGTAATTTTGAATTTTTGCCAATAATGATTTTATGTAATAATTGAATCATTTCCACTTTCATGTAATAGTATACACTGTCGTAATTTGGAATTTTTGTCCATTTTGACTTTATGTAATAAATTAATCATTTCCACTATTATGTAATAGTATACACTGTCGTAACTTTTAATTTTTGCCAATAACGATTTTATGTAATAAATTAATCATTTCCACTATTATGTAATAGTATACACTGTCGTAATTTTGAATATTTGTCCATTTTGACTTTATGTAATAATTGAATCATTTCCACTTTTATGTAATAGTATACACTGTCGTAATTTTGAATTTTTGCCAATAATGATTTTATGTAATAATTGAATCATTTCCGCTTTTATGTAATAGTATACACTGTCGTAATTTTGAATTTTTGCCAATAATGATTTTATGTAATAATTTAATAATTTACACTTTTATGTAATAGTATACACTGTCGTAATTTTGAATATTTGTCCATTTTGACTTTATGTAATAATTGAATTATTTCCACTTTTATGTAATAGTATACACTGTCGTAATTTTGAATTTTTGCCAATAACGATTTTATGTAATAAATGAATCATTTCCACTATTATGTAATAGTATACACTGTCGTAATTTTGAATTTTTGTCCATTTTGACTTTATGTAATAATTGAATAATTTCCACTTTTATGTAATAGTATACACTGTCGTAATTTTGAATTTTTGTCCATTTTGACTTTATGTAATAATTGAATCATTTCCACTATTATGTAATAGTATACACTGTCGTAATTTTGAATTTTTGCCAATAACGATTTTATGTAATAATTGAATCATTTACACTTTTATGTAATAGTATACACTGTCGTAATTTTGAATTTTTGCCAATAATGATTTTATGTAATAAATGAATCATTTCCACTTTTATGTAATAGTATACACTGTCGTAATTTTGAATTTTTGCCAATAATGATTTTATGTAATAAATGAATCATTTCCACTTTTATGTAATAGTATACACTGTCGTAATTTTGAATTTTTGCCAATAATGATTTTATGTAATAATTGAATAATTTCCACTTTTATGTAATAGTATACACTGTCGTAATTTTGAATTTTTGTCAATAATGTTTTTATGTAATAATTGAATAATTTCCACTCTTATGTAATAGTATACACTGTCGTAATTTTGAATTTTTGTCCATTTTGACTTTATGTAATAACTGAATTATTTACACTTTTATGTAATAGTATACACTGTCGTAATTTTGAATATTTGTCCATTTTGACTTTATGTAATAATTGAATCATTTCCACTTTTATGTAATAGTATACACTGTCGTAATTTTGAATATTTGTCCATTTTGACTTTATGTAATAATTGAATCATTTCCACTTTTATGTAATAGTATACACTGTCGTAATTTTGAATTTTTGTCCATTTTGACTTTATGTAATAATTGAATCATTTCCACTTTTATGTAATAGTATACACTGTCGTAATTTTGAATTTTTGCCAATAATGATTTTATGTAATAATTGAATAATTTCCACTTTTATATAATAGTATACACTGTCATAATTTTGAATTTTTGCCAATAACGATTTTATGTAATAAATGAATAATTTCCACTATTATGTAATAGTATACACTGTCGTAATTTTGAATTTTTGTCCATTTTGACTTTATGTAATAATTGAATCATTTCCACTTTTATGTAATAGTATACACTGTCGTAATTTTGAATTTTTGTCCATTTTGACTTTATGTAATAATTGAATCATTTCCACTTTTATGTAATAGTATACACTGTCGTAATTTTGAATTTTTGTCCATTTTGACTTAATGTAATAATTGAATCATTTCCACTTTTATGTAATAGTATACACTGTCGTAATTTTGAATTTTTGCCAATAACGATTTTATGTAATAAATGAATCATTTCCACTATTATGTAATAGTATACACTGTCGTAATTTTTAATTTTTGCCAATAACGATTTTATGTAATAAATTAATCATTTCCACTATTATGTAATAGTATACACTGTCGTAATTTTGAATATTTGTCCATTTTGACTTTATGTAATAATTGAATAATTTCCGCTTTTATGTAATAGTATACACTGTCGTAATTTTGAATATTTGTCCATTTTGACTTTATGTAATAATTGAATCATTTCCACTTTTATGTAATAGTATACACTGTCGTAATTTTGAATTTTTGCCAATAATGATTTTATGTAATAATTGAATCATTTCCGCTTTTATGTAATAGTATACACTGTCGTAATTTTGAATTTTTGCCAATAATGATTTTATGTAATAATTTAATAATTTACACTTTTATGTAATAGTATACACTGTCGTAATTTTGAATATTTGTCCATTTTGACTTTATGTAATAATTGAATTATTTCCACTTTTATGTAATAGTATACACTGTCGTAATTTTGAATTTTTGCCAATAACGATTTTATGTAATAAATGAATCATTTCCACTATTATGTAATAGTATACACTGTCGTAATTTTGAATTTTTGCCAATAATGATTTTATGTAATAAATGAATCATTTCCACTTTTATGTAATAGTATACACTGTCCTAATTTTGAATTTTTGTCCATTTTGACTTTATGTAATAATTGAATCATTTACACTTTTATGTAATAGTATACACTGTCGTAATTTTGAATTTTTGCCAATAATGATTTTATGTAATAAATGAATCATTTCCACTTTTATGTAATAGTATACACTGTCGTAATTTTGAATTTTTGCCAATAATGATTTTATGTAATAATTGAATAATTTCCACTTTTATGTAATAGTATACACTGTCGTAATTTTGAATATTTGTCCATTTTGACTTTATGTAATAACTGAATCATTTACACTTTTATGTAATAGTATACACTGTCGTAATTTTGAATATTTGTCCATTTTGACTTTATGTAATAACTGAATCATTTACACTTTTATGTAATAGTATACACTGTCGTAATTTTGAATATTTGTCCATTTTGACTTTATGTAATAATTGAATCATTTCCACTTTTATGTAATAGTATACACTGTCGTAATTTTGAATATTTGTCCATTTTGACTTTATGTAATAATTGAATCATTTCCGCTTTTATGTAATAGTATACACTGTTGTAATTTTGAATTTTTGCCAATAATGATTTTATGTAATAATTGAATCATTTCCACTTTTATGTAATAGTATACACTGTCCTAATTTTGAATTTTTGTCCATTTTGACTTTATGTAATAATTGAATCATTTACACTTTTATGTAATAGTATACACTGTCGTAATTTTGAATTTTTGCCAATGATGATTTTATGTAATAATTGAATCATTTACACTTTTATGTAATAGTATACACTGTCGTAATTTTGAATTTTTGCCAATAATGATTTTATGTAATAAATGAATCATTTCCACTTTTATGTAATAGTATACACTGTCGTAATTTTGAATTTTTGCCAATAATGATTTTATGTAATAATTGAATAATTTCCACTTTTATGTAATAGTATACACTGTCGTAATTTTGGAATTTTTGCCAATAATGATTTTATGTAATAATTGAATAATTTCCACTTTTATAATAGTATACACTGTCGTAATTTTGAATTTTTGTCCATTTTGACTTTATGTAATAATTGAATCATTTCCACTTTTATGTAATAGTATACACTGTCGTAATTTTGAATTTTTGTCCATTTTGACTTTATGTAATAATTGAATCATTTCCACTTTTATGTAATAGTATACACTGTCGTAATTTTGAATTTTTGCCAATAATGATTTTATGTAATAATTGAATCATTTACACTTTTATGTAATAGTATACACTGTCGTAATTTTGAATTTTTGCCAATAATGATTTTATGTAATAAATGAATCATTTCCACTTTTATGTAATAGTATACACTGTCGTAATTTTGAATTTTTGCCAATAATGATTTTATGTAATAAATGAATCATTTCCACTTTTATGTAATAGTATACACTGTCCTAATTTTGAATTTTTGTCCATTTTGACTTTATGTAATAATTGAATAATTTCCACTTTTATGTAATAGTATACACTGTCGTAATTTTGAATATTTGTCCATTTTGACTTTATGTAATAACTGAATCATTTACACTTTTATGTAATAGTATACACTGTCGTAATTTTGAATATTTGTCCATTTTGACTTTATGTAATAACTGAATCATTTACACTTTTATGTAATAGTATACACTGTCGTAATTTTGAATATTTGTCCATTTTGACTTTATGTAATAATTGAATCATTTCCACTTTTATGTAATAGTATACACTGTCGTAATTTTGAATATTTGTCCATTTTGACTTTATGTAATAATTGAATCATTTCCGCTTTTATGTAATAGTATACACTGTTGTAATTTTGAATTTTTGCCAATAATGATTTTATGTAATAATTGAATCATTTCCACTTTTATGTAATAGTATACACTGTCCTAATTTTGAATTTTTGTCCATTTTGACTTTATGTAATAATTGAATCATTTACACTTTTATGTAATAGTATACACTGTCGTAATTTTGAATTTTTGCCAATGATGATTTTATGTAATAATTGAATCATTTACACTTTTATGTAATAGTATACACTGTCGTAATTTTGAATATTTGTCCATTTTGACTTTATGTAATAATTGAATCATTTCCACTTTTATGTAATAGTATACACTGTCGTAATTTTGAATTTTTGTCCATTTTGACTTTATGTAATAATTGAATAATTTCCACTTTTATGTAATAGTATACACTGTCGTAATTTTGGAATTTTTGCCAATAATGATTTTATGTAATAATTGAATAATTTCCACTTTTATAATAGTATACACTGTCGTAATTTTGAATTTTTGTCCATTTTGACTTTATGTAATAATTGAATCATTTCCACTTTTATGTAATAGTATACACTGTCGTAATTTTGAATTTTTGTCCATTTTGACTTTATGTAATAATTGAATCATTTCCACTATTATGTAATAGTATACACTGTCGTAATTTTGAATTTTTGCCAATAACGATTTTATGTAATAATTGAATCATTTACACTTTTATGTAATAGTATACACTGTCGTAATTTTGAATTTTTGCCAATAATGATTTTATGTAATAAATGAATCATTTCCACTTTTATGTAATAGTATACACTGTCGTAATTTTGAATTTTTGCCAATAATGATTTTATGTAATAAATGAATCATTTCCACTTTTATGTAATAGTATACACTGTCCTAATTTTGAATTTTTGTCCATTTTGACTTTATGTAATAATTGAATCATTTACACTTTTATGTAATAGTATACACTGTCGTAATTTTGAATTTTTGCCAATAATGATTTTATGTAATAAATGAATCATTTCCACTTTTATGTAATAGTATACACTGTCGTAATTTTGAATTTTTGCCAATAATGATTTTATGTAATAATTGAATAATTTCCACTTTTATGTAATAGTATACACTGTCGTAATTTTGAATATTTGTCCATTTTGACTTTATGTAATAACTGAATCATTTACACTTTTATGTAATAGTATACACTGTCGTAATTTTGAATATTTGTCCATTTTGACTTTATGTAATAACTGAATCATTTACACTTTTATGTAATAGTATACACTGTCGTAATTTTGAATATTTGTCCATTTTGACTTTATGTAATAATTGAATCATTTCCACTTTTATGTAATAGTATACACTGTCGTAATTTTGAATATTTGTCCATTTTGATTTTATGTAATAATTGAATCATTTCCGCTTTTATGTAATAGTATACACTGTTGTAATTTTGAATTTTTGCCAATAATGATTTTATGTAATAATTGAATCATTTCCACTTTTATGTAATAGTATACACTGTCCTAATTTTGAATTTTTGTCCATTTTGACTTTATGTAATAATTGAATCATTTACACTTTTATGTAATAGTATACACTGTCGTAATTTTGAATTTTTGCCAATGATGATTTTATGTAATAATTGAATCATTTACACTTTTATGTAATAGTATACACTGTCGTAATTTTGAATTTTTGCCAATAATGATTTTATGTAATAAATGAATCATTTCCACTTTTATGTAATAGTATACACTGTCGTAATTTTGAATTTTTGCCAATAATGATTTTATGTAATAATTGAATAATTTCCACTTTTATGTAATAGTATACACTGTCGTAATTTTGGAATTTTTGCCAATAATGATTTTATGTAATAATTGAATAATTTCCACTTTTATAATAGTATACACTGTCGTAATTTTGAATATTTGTCCATTTTGACTTTATGTAATAACTGAATCATTTACACTTTTATGTAATAGTATACACTGTCGTAATTTTGAATATTTGTCCATTTTGACTTTATGTAATAACTGAATCATTTACACTTTTATGTAATAGTATACACTGTCGTAATTTTGAATATTTGTCCATTTTGACTTTATGTAATAATTGAATCATTTCCACTTTTATGTAATAGTATACACTGTCGTAATTTTGAATATTTGTCCATTTTGATTTTATGTAATAATTGAATCATTTCCGCTTTTATGTAATAGTATACACTGTTGTAATTTTGAATTTTTGCCAATAATGATTTTATGTAATAATTGAATCATTTCCACTTTTATGTAATAGTATACACTGTCCTAATTTTGAATTTTTGTCCATTTTGACTTTATGTAATAATTGAATCATTTACACTTTTATGTAATAGTATACACTGTCGTAATTTTGAATTTTTGCCAATGATGATTTTATGTAATAATTGAATCATTTACACTTTTATGTAATAGTATACACTGTCGTAATTTTGAATTTTTGCCAATAATGATTTTATGTAATAAATGAATCATTTCCACTTTTATGTAATAGTATACACTGTCGTAATTTTGAATTTTTGCCAATAATGATTTTATGTAATAATTGAATAATTTCCACTTTTATGTAATAGTATACACTGTCGTAATTTTGGAATTTTTGCCAATAATGATTTTATGTAATAATTGAATAATTTCCACTTTTATAATAGTATACACTGTCGTAATTTTGAATTTTTGTCCATTTTGACTTTATGTAATAATTGAATCATTTCCACTTTTATGTAATAGTATACACTGTCGTAATTTTGAATTTTTGTCCATTTTGACTTTATGTAATAATTGAATCATTTCCACTTTTATGTAATAGTATACACTGTCGTAATTTTGAATTTTTGCCAATAATGATTTTATGTAATAATTGAATAATTTCCACTTTTATATAATAGTATACACTGTCATAATTTTGAATTTTTGCCAATAACGATTTTATGTAATAAATGAATCATTTCCACTATTATGTAATAGTATACACTGTCGTAATTTTGAATTTTTGTCCATTTTGACTTTATGTAATAATTGAATCATTTCCACTTTTATGTAATAGTATACACTGTCGTAATTTTGAATTTTTGTCCATTTTGACTTTATGTAATAATTGAATCATTTCCACTTTTATGTAATAGTATACACTGTCGTAATTTTGAATTTTTGTCCATTTTGACTTTATGTAATAATTGAATCATTTCCACTTTTATGTAATAGTATACACTGTCGTAATTTTGAATTTTTGCCAATAATGATTTTATGTAATAATTGAATAATTTCCACTTTTATATAATAGTATACACTGTCGTAATTTTGAATTTTTGCCAATAACGATTTTATGTAATAAATGAATCATTTCCACTATTATGTAATAGTATACACTGTCGTAATTTTGAATTTTTGTCCATTTTGACTTTATGTAATAATTGAATCATTTCCACTTTTATGTAATAGTATACACTGTCGTAATTTTGAATTTTTGCCAATAACGATTTTATGTAATAAATGAATCATTTCCACTTTTATGTAATAGTATACACTGTCGTAATTTGAATTTTTGCCAATAATGATTTTATGTAATAATTTAATAATTTACACTTTTATGTAATAGTATACACTGTCGTAATTTTGAATTTTTGTCCATTTTGACTTTATGTAATAATTGAATCATTTCCACTTTTATGTAATAGTATACACTGTCGTAATTTTGAATTTTTGCCAATAACAATTTTATGTAATAAATGAATCATTTCCACTTTTATGTAATAGTATACACTGTCGTAATTTTGAATTTTTGCCAATAATGATTTTATGTAATAATTTAATAATTTACACTTTTATGTAATAGTATACACTGTCGTAATTTTGAATATTTGTCCATTTTGACTTTATGTAATAATTGAATCATTTCCACTTTTATGTAATAGTATACACTGTCGTAATTTTGAATTTTTGCCAATAACGATTTTATGTAATAAATGAATCATTTCCACTATTATGTAATAGTATACACTGTCGTAATTTGAATTTTTGTCCATTTTGACTTTATGTAATAATTGATTAATTTCCACTTTCATGTAATAGTATACACTGTCGTAATTTGGAATTTTTGTCCATTTTGACTTTATGTAATAAATTAATCATTTCCACTATTATGTAATAGTATACACTGTCGTAATTTTTAATTTTTGCCAATAACGATTTTATGTAATAAATTAATCATTTCCACTATTATGTAATAGTATACACTGTCGTAATATTGAATTTTTGCCAATAATGATTTTATGTAATAAATGAATCATTTCCACTTTTATGTAATAGTATACACTGTCGTAATTTAGAATTTTTGCCAATAATGATTTTATGTAATAATTGAATAATTTCCACTTTTATGTAATAGTATACACTGTCGTAATTTTGAATTTTTGTCCATTTTGACTTTATGTAATAATTGAATAATTTACACTTTTATGTAATAGTATACACTGTCGTAATTTTGAATATTTGTCCATTTTGACTATATGTAATAATTGAATCATTTCCACTTTTATGTAATAGTATACACTGTCGTAATTTTGAATATTTGTCCATTTTGACTTTATGTAATAATTGAATCATTTCCGCTTTTATGTAATAGTATACACTGTCGTAATTTTGAATATTTGTCCATTTTGACTTTATGTAATAATTGAATCATTTCCACTTTTATGTAATAGTATACACTGTCGTAATTTTGAATTTTTGCCAATAATGATTTTATGTAATAATTGAATCATTTCCGCTTTTATGTAATAGTATACACTGTCGTAATTTTGAATTTTTGCCAATAATGATTTTATGTAATAATTGAATCATTTCCACTTTTATGTAATAGTATACACTGTCGTAATTTTGAATTTTTGCCAATAATGATTTTATGTAAAAATGAATCATTTCCACTTTTATGTAATAGTATACACTGTCGTAATTTTGAATTTTTGCCAATAATGATTTTATGTAATAATTGAATAATTTCCACTTTTATGTAATAGTATACACTGTCGTAATTTTGAATTTTTGTCCATTTTGACTTTATGTAATAATTGAATCATTTACACTTTTATGTAATAGTATACACTGTCGTAATTTTGAATTTTTGTCCATTTTGACTTTATGTAATAATTGAATAATTTCCACTTTTATGTAATAGTATACACTGTCGTAATTTTGAATTTTTGTCCATTTTGACTTTATGTAATAATTGAATCATTTCCACTTTTATGTAATAGTATACACTGTCGTAATTTTGAATATTTGTCTATTTTGACTTTATGTAATAATTGAATCATTACCACTTTTATGTAATAGTATACACTGTCGTAATTTTGAATTTTTGCCAATAATGATTTTATGTAATAATTGAATCATTTACACTTTTATGTAATAGTATACACTGTCGTAATTTTGAATTTTTGCCAATAATGATTTTATGTAATAAAGGAATCATTTCCACTTTTATGTAATAGTATACACTGTCGTAATTTTGAATTTTTGCCAATAATGATTTTATGTAATAATTGAATAATTTCCACTTTTATGTAATAGTATACACTGTCGTAATTTTGGAATTTTTGCCAATAATGATTTTATGTAATAATTGAATAATTTCCACTTTTATAATAGTATACACTGTCGTAATTTTGAATTTTTGTCCATTTTGACTTTATGTAATAATTGAATCATTTCCACTTTTATGTAATAGTATACACTGTCGTAATTTTGAATTTTTGTCCATTTTGACTTTATGTAATAATTGAATCATTTCCACTTTTATGTAATAGTATACACTGTCGTAATTTTGAATTTTTGCCAATAATGATTTTATGTAATAATTGAATAATTTCCACTTTTATATAATAGTATACACTGTCATAATTTTGAATTTTTGCCAATAACGATTTTATGTAATAAATGAATCATTTCCACTATTATGTAATAGTATACACTGTCGTAATTTTGAATTTTTGTCCATTTTGACTTTATGTAATAATTGAATCATTTCCACTTTTATGTAATAGTATACACTGTCGTAATTTTGAATTTTTGTCCATTTTGACTTTATGTAATAATTGAATCATTTCCACTTTTATGTAATAGTATACACTGTCGTAATTTTGAATTTTTGTCCATTTTGACTTTATGTAATAATTGAATCATTTCCACTTTTATGTAATAGTATACACTGTCGTAATTTTGAATTTTTGCCAATAATGATTTTATGTAATAATTGAATAATTTCCACTTTTATATAATAGTATACACTGTCGTAATTTTGAATTTTTGCCAATAACGATTTTATGTAATAAATGAATCATTTCCACTATTATGTAATAGTATACACTGTCGTAATTTTGAATTTTTGTCCATTTTGACTTTATGTAATAATTGAATCATTTCCACTTTTATGTAATAGTATACACTGTCGTAATTTTGAATTTTTGCCAATAACGATTTTATGTAATAAATGAATCATTTCCACTTTTATGTAATAGTATACACTGTCGTAATTTGAATTTTTGCCAATAATGATTTTATGTAATAATTTAATAATTTACACTTTTATGTAATAGTATACACTGTCGTAATTTTGAATTTTTGCCAATAATGATTTTATGTAATAAATGAATCATTTCCACTTTTATGTAATAGTATACACTGTCATAATTTTGAATTTTTGCCAATAATGATTTTATGTAATAATTGAATAATTTCCACTTTTATGTAATAGTATACACTGTCGTAATTTTGAATTTTTGTCCATTTTGACTTTATGTAATAATTGAATAATTTCCACTTTCATGTAATAGTATACACTGTCGTAATTTGGAATTTTTGTCCATTTTGACTTTATGTAATAAATTAATCATTTCCACTATTATGTAATAGTATACACTTTCGTAATTTTGAATTTTTGCCAATAATGATTTTATGTAATAAATGAATCATTTCCACTTTTATGCAATAGTATACACTGTCGTAATTTTGAATTTTTGCCAATAATGATTTTATGTAATAATTGAATCATTTCCACTTTTATGTAATAGTATACACTGTCGTAATTTTGAATTTTTGCCAATAATGATTTTATGTAATAATTGAATCATTTCCGCTTTTATGTAATAGTATACACTGTCGTAATTTAGAATTTTTGCCAATAATGATTTTATGTAATAATTGAATAATTTCCACTTTTATGTAATAGTATACACTGTCGTAATTTTGAATTTTTGCCAATAATGATTTTATGTAATAAATGAATCATTTCCACTTTTATGTAATAGTATACACTGTCGTAATTTTGAATTTTTGCCAATAATGATTTTATGTAATAATTGAATAATTTCCACTTTTATGTAATAGTATACACTGTCGTAATTTTGAATTTTTGCCAATAATGATTTTATGTAATAAATGAATCATTTCCACTTTTATGTAATAGTATACACTGTCGTAATTTTGAATTTTTGCCAATAATGATTTTATGTAATAATTGAATCATTTCCACTTTTATGTAATAGTATACACTGTCGTAATTTTGAATTTTTGCCAATAACGATTTTATGTAATAATTGAATCATTTCCACTTTTATGTAATAGTATACACTGTCGTAATTTTGAATTTTTGCCAATAACGATTTTATGTAATAATTGAATCATTTCCGCTTTTATGTAATAGTATACACTGTCGTAATTTAGAATTTTTGCCAATAATGATTTTATGTAATAATTGAATAATTTCCACTTTTATGTAATAGTATACACTGTCGTAATTTTGAATTTTTGCCAATAATGATTTTATGTAATAAATGAATCATTTCCACTTTTATGTAATAGTATACACTGTCGTAATTTTGAATTTTTGCCAATAATGATTTTATGTAATAATTGAATAATTTCCACTTTTATGTAATAGTATACACTGTCGTAATTTTGAATTTTTGCCAATAATGATTTTATGTAATAAATGAATCATTTCCACTTTTATGTAATAGTATACACTGTCGTAATTTTGAATTTTTGCCAATAATGATTTTATGTAATAATTGAATCATTTCCACTTTTATGTAATAGTATACACTGTCGTAATTTTGAATTTTTGCCAATAACGATTTTATGTAATAAATGAATCATTTCCACTATTATGTAATAGTATACACTGTCGTAATTTTGAATTTTTGTCCATTTTGACTTTATGTAATAATTGAATCATTTCCACTTTTATGTAATAGTATACACTGTCGTAATTTTGAATTTTTGCCAATAACAATTTTATGTAATAAATGAATCATTTCCACTTTTATGTAATAGTATACACTGTCGTAATTTTGAATTTTTGCCAATAATGATTTTATGTAATAATTTAATAATTTACACTTTTATGTAATAGTATACACTGTCGTAATTTTGAATATTTGTCCATTTTGACTTTATGTAATAATTGAATCATTTCCACTTTTATGTAATAGTATACACTGTCGTAATTTTGAATTTTTGCCAATAACGATTTTATGTAATAAATGAATCATTTCCACTATTATGTAATAGTATACACTGTCGTAATTTGAATTTTTGTCCATTTTGACTTTATGTAATAATTGATTAATTTCCACTTTCATGTAATAGTATACACTGTCGTAATTTGGAATTTTTGTCCATTTTGACTTTATGTAATAAATTAATCATTTCCACTATTATGTAATAGTATACACTGTCGTAATTTTTAATTTTTGCCAATAACGATTTTATGTAATAAATTAATCATTTCCACTATTATGTAATAGTATACACTGTCGTAATATTGAATTTTTGCCAATAATGATTTTATGTAATAAATGAATCATTTCCACTTTTATGTAATAGTATACACTGTCGTAATTTAGAATTTTTGCCAATAATGATTTTATGTAATAATTGAATAATTTCCACTTTTATGTAATAGTATACACTGTCGTAATTTTGAATTTTTGTCCATTTTGACTTTATGTAATAATTGAATAATTTACACTTTTATGTAATAGTATACACTGTCGTAATTTTGAATATTTGTCCATTTTGACTATATGTAATAATTGAATCATTTCCACTTTTATGTAATAGTATACACTGTCGTAATTTTGAATATTTGTCCATTTTGACTTTATGTAATAATTGAATCATTTCCGCTTTTATGTAATAGTATACACTGTCGTAATTTTGAATATTTGTCCATTTTGACTTTATGTAATAATTGAATCATTTCCACTTTTATGTAATAGTATACACTGTCGTAATTTTGAATTTTTGCCAATAATGATTTTATGTAATAATTGAATCATTTCCGCTTTTATGTAATAGTATACACTGTCGTAATTTTGAATTTTTGCCAATAATGATTTTATGTAATAATTGAATCATTTCCACTTTTATGTAATAGTATACACTGTCGTAATTTTGAATTTTTGCCAATAATGATTTTATGTAAAAATGAATCATTTCCACTTTTATGTAATAGTATACACTGTCGTAATTTTGAATTTTTGCCAATAATGATTTTATGTAATAATTGAATAATTTCCACTTTTATGTAATAGTATACACTGTCGTAATTTTGAATTTTTGTCCATTTTGACTTTATGTAATAATTGAATCATTTACACTTTTATGTAATAGTATACACTGTCGTAATTTTGAATTTTTGTCCATTTTGACTTTATGTAATAATTGAATAATTTCCACTTTTATGTAATAGTATACACTGTCGTAATTTTGAATTTTTGTCCATTTTGACTTTATGTAATAATTGAATCATTTCCACTTTTATGTAATAGTATACACTGTCGTAATTTTGAATATTTGTCTATTTTGACTTTATGTAATAATTGAATCATTACCACTTTTATGTAATAGTATACACTGTCGTAATTTTGAATTTTTGCCAATAATGATTTTATGTAATAATTGAATCATTTCCACTTTTATGTAATAGTATACACTGTCGTAATTTCGTATTTTTGTCCATTTTGACTTTATGTAATAATTGAATCATTTCCACTCTTATGTAATAGTATACACTGTCGTAATTTAGAATTTTTGCCAATAATGATTTTATGTAATAATTGAATCATTTCCACTTTTATGTAATAGTATACACTGTCGTAATTTTGAACTTTTGCCAATAATGATTTTATGTAATAATTGAATCATTTCCACTTTTATGTAATAGTATACACTGTCGTAATTTTGAATTTTTGCCAATAATGATTTTATGTAATAATTGAATCATTTCCACTTTTATGTAATAGTATACACTGTCGTAATTTTGAATTTTTGCCAATAATGATTTTATGTAATAATTTAATAATTTACACTTTTATGTAATAGTATACACTGTCGTAATTTTGAACTTTTGTCCATTTTTACTTTATGTAATAATTGAATCATTTCCACTCTTATGTAATAGTATACACTGTCGTAATTTTGAATTTTTGTCCATTTCGACTTTATGTAATAATTGAATCATTTCCACTTTTATGTAATAGTGTACACTGTCGTAATTTTGAATTTTTGCCAATAATGATTTTATGTAATAATTGAATAATTTACACTTTTATGTAATAGTATACACTGTCGTAATTTTGAATTTTTGCCAATAACGATTTTATGTAATAAATGAATCATTTCCACTTTTATGTAATAGTATACACTGGCGTAATTTTGAATTTTTGCCAATAATGATTTTATGTAATAATTGAATCATTTCCACTTTTATGTAATAGTATACACTGGCGTAATTTTGAATTTTTGCCAATAATGATTTTATGTAATAATTGAATAATTTACACTTTTATGTAATAGTATACACTGTCGTAATTTTGAATTTTTGCCAATAATGATTTTATGTAATAATTGAATAATTTCCACTTTTATGTAATAGTATACACTGTCATAATTTTGAATTTTTGTCCATTTTGACTTTATGTAATAATTGAATAATTTCCACTTTTATGTAATAGTATACACTGTCGTAATTTAGAATTTTTGTCCATTTTGACTTTATGTAATAATTGAATCTTTTCCACTTTTATGTAATAGTATACACTGTCGTAATTTTGAATTTTTGCCAATAATGATTTTATGTAATAATTGAATAATTTCCACTTTTATGTAATAGTATACACTGTCGTAATTTTGAATTTTTGCCAATAATGATTTTATGTAATAATTGAATCATTTACACTTTTATGTAATAGTATACACTGTCGTAATTTTGCATTTTTGTCCATTTTGACTTTATGTAATAATTGAATCATTTACACTTTTATGTAATAGTATACACTGTCATAATTTTGAATTTTTGCCAATAATGATTTTATGTAATAATTGAATAATTTCCACTTTTATGTAATAGTATACACTGTCGTAATTTAGCATTTTTGCCCATTTTGACTTTATGTAATAATTGAATCATTTACACTTTTATGTAATAGTATACACTGTCGTAATTTTGAATTTTTGCCAATAATGATTTTATGTAATAATTGAATCATTTCCACTTTTATGTAATAGTATACACTGTCGTAATTTTGAATTTTTGCCCATTTTGACTTTATGTAATAATTGAATCATTTCCACTTTTATGTAATAGTATACACTCTCATAATTTTGAATTTTTGCCAATAATGATTTTATGTAATAAATGAATCATTTCCACTTTTATGTAATAGTATACACTGTCGTAATTTTGAATTTTTGCCAATAATGATTTTATGTAATAAATGAATCATTTCCACTTTTATGTAATAGTATACACTGTCATAATTTAGAATTTTTGTCCATTTTGACTTTATGTAATAATTGAATCTTTTCCACTTTTATGTAATAGTATACACTGTCGTAATTTCGAATTTTTGTCCATTTTGACTTTATGTAATAATTGAATCATTTCCACTTTTATGTAATAGTATACACTGTCATAATTTAGAATTTTTGTCCATTTTGACTTTATGTAATAATTGAATCATTTCCACTTTTATGTAATAGTATACACTGTCGTAATTTTGAATTTTTGTCCATTTTGACTTTATGTAATAATTGAATCATTTACACTTTTATGTAATAGTATACACTGTCGTAATTTAGAATTTTTGTCCATTTTGACTTTATGTAATAATTGAATCATTTCCACTTTTATGTAATAGTATACACTGTCGTAATTTAGAATTTTTGTCCATTTTGACTTTATGTAATAATTGAATCTTTTCCACTTTTATGTAATAGTATACACTGTCGTAATTTTGAATTTTTGCCAATAATGATTTTATGTAATAATTGAATAATTTCCACTTTTATGTAATAGTATACACTGTCGTAATTTTGAATTTTTGCCAATAATGATTTTATGTAATAATTGAATCATTTACACTTTTATGTAATAGTATACACTGTCGTAATTTTGCATTTTTGTCCATTTTGACTTTATGTAATAATTGAATCATTTACACTTTTATGTAATAGTATACACTGTCATAATTTTGAATTTTTGCCAATAATGATTTTATGTAATAATTGAATAATTTCCACTTTTATGTAATAGTATACACTGTCGTAATTTAGCATTTTTGCCCATTTTGACTTTATGTAATAATTGAATCATTTACACTTTTATGTAATAGTATACACTGTCGTAATTTTGAATTTTTGCCAATAATGATTTTATGTAATAATTGAATCATTTACACTTTTATGTAATAGTATACACTCTCGTAATTTTGAATTTTTGCCCATTTTGACTTTATGTAATAATTGAATCATTTCCACTTTTATGTAATAGTATACACTCTCATAATTTTGAATTTTTGCCAATAATGATTTTATGTAATAAATGAATCATTTCCACTTTTATGTAATAGTATACACTGTCGTAATTTTGAATTTTTGCCAATAATGATTTTATGTAATAAATGAATCATTTCCACTTTTATGTAATAGTATACACTGTCATAATTTAGAATTTTTGTCCATTTTGACTTTATGTAATAATTGAATCTTTTCCACTTTTATGTAATAGTATACACTGTCGTAATTTTGAATTTTTGTCCATTTTGACTTTATGTAATAATTGAATCATTTACACTTTTATGTAATAGTATACACTGTCATAATTTAGAATTTTTGTCCATTTTGACTTTATGTAATAATTGAATCATTTCCACTTTTATGTAATAGTATACACTGTCGTAATTTAGAATTTTTGTCCATTTTGACTTTATGTAATAATTGAATCATTTCCACTTTTATGTAATAGTATACACTGTCATAATTTAGAATTTTTGTCCATTTTGACTTTATGTAATAATTGAATCATTTCCACTTTTATGTAATAGTATACACTGTCGTAATTTTGAATTTTTGTCCATTTTGACTTTATGTAATAATTGAATCATTTACACTTTTATGTAATAGTATACACTGTCGTAATTTAGAATTTTTGTCCATTTTGACTTTATGTAATAATTGAATCATTTCCACTTTTATGTAATAGTATACACTGTCGTAATTTTGAACTTTTGTCCATTTTGACTTTATGTAATAATTGAATCATTTCCACTTTTATGTAATAGTATACACTGTCGTAATTTTGAACTTTTGTCCATTTTGACTTTATGTAATAATTGAATCATTTCCACTTTTATGTAATAGTATACACTGTCGTAATTTTGAATTTTTGCCAATAATGATTTTATGTAATAATTGAATCATTTCCACTCTTATGTAATAGTATACACTGTCGTAATTTCGTATTTTTGTCCATTTTGAGTTTATGTAATAACTGAATCATTTCCACTCTTATGTAATAGTATACACTGTTGTAATTTCGTATTTTTGTCCATTTTGACTTTATGTAATAACTGAATCATTTCCACTTTTATGTAATAGTATACACTGTTGTAATTTCGTATTTTTGTCCATTTTGACTTTATGTAATAACTGAATCATTTCCACTTTTATGTAATAGTATACACTGTCGTAATTTTGAACTTTTGTCCATTTTGACTTTATGTAATAATTGAATCATTTCCACTTTTATGTAATAGTATACACTGTCGTAATTTAGAATTTTTGTCCATTTTGACTTTATGTAATAATTGAATCATTTCCACTTTTATGTAATAGTATACACTGTCGTAATTTTTAACTTTTGTCCATTTTGACTTAATGTAATAATTGAATCATTTCCACTTTTATGTAATAGTATACACTGTCGTAATTTTGAATTTTTGCCAATAATGATTTTATGTAATAAATGAATCATTTCCACTTTTATGTAATAGTATACACTGTCGTAATTTTGAATTTTTGCCAATAATGATTTTATGTAATAATTGAATCATTTCCACTTTTATGTAATAGTATACACTGTCGTAATTTTGAATTTTTGCCAATAACGATTTTATGTAATAAATGAATCATTTCCACTATTATGTAATAGTATACACTGTCGTAATTTTGAATTTTTGTCCATTTTGACTTTATGTAATAATTGAATCATTTCCACTTTTATGTAATAGTATACACTGTCGTAATTTTGAATTTTTGCCAATAACAATTTTATGTAATAAATGAATCATTTCCACTTTTATGTAATAGTATACACTGTCGTAATTTTGAATTTTTGCCAATAATGATTTTATGTAATAATTTAATAATTTACACTTTTATGTAATAGTATACACTGTCGTAATTTTGAATATTTGTCAATAACGATTTTATGTAATAAATGAATCATTTCCACTATTATGTAATAGTATACACTGTCGTAATTTGAATTTTTGTCCATTTTGACTTTATGTAATAATTGAATAATTTCCACTTTCATGTAATAGTATACACTGTCGTAATTTGGAATTTTTGTCCATTTTGACCTTATGTAATAAATTAATCATTTCCACTATTATGTAATAGTATACACTGTCGTAATTTTTAATTTTTGCCAATAACGATTTTATGTAATAAATTAATCATTTCCACTATTATGTAATAGTATACACTGTCGTAATTTTGAATATTTGTCCATTTTGACTTTATGTAATAATTGAATAATTTCCGCTTTTATGTAATAGTATACACTGTCGTAATTTTGAATATTTGTCCATTTTGACTTTATGTAATAATTGAATCATTTCCACTTTTATGTAATAGTATACACTGTCGTAATTTTGAATTTTTGCCAATAATGATTTTATGTAATAATTGAATCATTTCCGCTTTTATGTAATAGTATACACTGTCGTAATTTTGAATTTTTGCCAATAATGATTTTATGTAATAATTTAATAATTTACACTTTTATGTAATAGTATACACTGTCGTAATTTTGAATATTTGTCCATTTTGACTTTATGTAATAATTGAATTATTTCCACTTTTATGTAATAGTATACACTGTCGTAATTTTGAATTTTTGCCAATAACGATTTTATGTAATAAATGAATCATTTCCACTATTATGTAATAGTATACACTGTCGTAATTTTGAATTTTTGTCCATTTTGACTTTATGTAATAATTGAATAATTTCCACTTTTATGTAATAGTATACACTGTCGTAATTTTGAATTTTTGTCCATTTTGACTTTATGTAATAATTGAATCATTTCCACTATTATGTAATAGTATACACTGTCGTAATTTTGAATTTTTGCCAATAACGATTTTATGTAATAATTGAATCATTTACACTTTTATGTAATAGTATACACTGTCGTAATTTTGAATTTTTGCCAATAATGATTTTATGTAATAAATGAATCATTTCCACTTTTATGTAATAGTATACACTGTCGTAATTTTGAATTTTTGCCAATAATGATTTTATGTAATAAATGAATCATTTCCACTTTTATGTAATAGTATACACTGTCGTAATTTTGAATTTTTGCCAATAATGATTTTATGTAATAAATGAATCATTTCCACTTTTATGTAATAGTATACACTGTCGTAATTTTGAATTTTTGCCAATAATGATTTTATGTAATAAATGAATCATTTCCACTTTTATGTAATAGTATACACTGTCGTAATTTTGAATTTTTGCCAATAATGATTTTATGTAATAATTGAATAATTTCCACTTTTATGTAATAGTATACACTGTCGTAATTTTGAATTTTTGTCAATAATGTTTTTATGTAATAATTGAATAATTTCCACTCTTATGTAATAGTATACACTGTCGTAATTTTGAATTTTTGTCCATTTTGACTTTATGTAATAACTGAATCATTTACACTTTTATGTAATAGTATACACTGTCGTAATTTTGAATATTTGTCCATTTTGACTTTATGTAATAATTGAATCATTTCCACTTTTATGTAATAGTATACACTGTCGTAATTTTGAATATTTGTCCATTTTGACTTTATGTAATAATTGAATCATTTCCGCTTTTATGTAATAGTATACACTGTCGTAATTTTGAATTTTTGTCCATTTTGACTTTATGTAATAACTGAATCATTTACACTTTTATGTAATAGTATACACTGTCGTAATTTTGAATATTTGTCCATTTTGACTTTATGTAATAATTGAATCATTTCCACTTTTATGTAATAGTATACACTGTCGTAATTTTGAATATTTGTCCATTTTGACTTTATGTAATAATTGAATCATTTCCGCTTTTATGTAATAGTATACACTGTTGTAATTTTGAATTTTTGCCAATAATGATTTTATGTAATAATTGAATCATTTCCACTTTCATGTAATAGTATACACTGTCGTAATTTGGAATTTTTGTCCATTTTGACTTTATGTAATAAATTAATCATTTCCACTATTATGTAATAGTATACACTGTCGTAATTTTTAATTTTTGCCAATAACGATTTTATGTAATAAATTAATCATTTCCACTATTATGTAATAGTATACACTGTCGTAATTTTGAATATTTGTCCATTTTGACTTTATGTAATAATTGAATAATTTCCGCTTTTATGTAATAGTATACACTGTCGTAATTTTGAATATTTGTCCATTTTGACTTTATGTAATAATTGAATCATTTCCACTTTTATGTAATAGTATACACTGTCGTAATTTTGAATTTTTGCCAATAATGATTTTATGTAATAATTGAATCATTTCCGCTTTTATGTAATAGTATACACTGTCGTAATTTTGAATTTTTGCCAATAATGATTTTATGTAATAATTTAATAATTTACACTTTTATGTAATAGTATACACTGTCGTAATTTTGAATATTTGTCCATTTTGACTTTATGTAATAATTGAATTATTTCCACTTTTATGTAATAGTATACACTGTCGTAATTTTGAATTTTTGCCAATAACGATTTTATGTAATAAATGAATCATTTCCACTATTATGTAATAGTATACACTGTCGTAATTTTGAATTTTTGTCCATTTTGACTTTATGTAATAATTGAATAATTTCCACTTTTATGTAATAGTATACACTGTCGTAATTTTGAATTTTTGTCCATTTTGACTTTATGTAATAATTGAATCATTTCCACTATTATGTAATAGTATACACTGTCGTAATTTTGAATTTTTGCCAATAACGATTTTATGTAATAATTGAATCATTTACACTTTTATGTAATAGTATACACTGTCGTAATTTTGAATTTTTGCCAATAATGATTTTATGTAATAAATTAATCATTTCCACTTTTATGTAATAGTATACACTGTCGTAATTTTGAATTTTTGCCAATAATGATTTTATGTAATAAATGAATCATTTCCACTTTTATGTAATAGTATACACTGTCGTAATTTTGAATTTTTGCCAATAATGATTTTATGTAATAAATGAATCATTTCCACTTTTATGTAATAGTATACACTGTCGTAATTTTGAATTTTTGCCAATAATGATTTTATGTAATAAATGAATCATTTCCACTTTTATGTAATAGTATACACTGTCGTAATTTTGAATTTTTGCCAATAATGATTTTATGTAATAATTGAATAATTTCCACTTTTATGTAATAGTATACACTGTCGTAATTTTGAATTTTTGTCAATAATGTTTTTATGTAATAATTGAATAATTTCCACTCTTATGTAATAGTATACACTGTCGTAATTTTGAATTTTTGTCCATTTTGACTTTATGTAATAACTGAATCATTTACACTTTTATGTAATAGTATACACTGTCGTAATTTTGAATATTTGTCCATTTTGACTTTATGTAATAATTGAATCATTTCCACTTTTATGTAATAGTATACACTGTCGTAATTTTGAATATTTGTCCATTTTGACTTTATGTAATAATTGAATCATTTCCACTTTTATGTAATAGTATACACTGTCGTAATTTTGAATTTTTGTCCATTTTGACTTTATGTAATAATTGAATCATTTCCACTTTTATGTAATAGTATACACTGTCGTAATTTTGAATTTTTGCCAATAATGATTTTATGTAATAATTGAATAATTTCCACTTTTATATAATAGTATACACTGTCATAATTTTGAATTTTTGCCAATAACGATTTTATGTAATAAATGAATCATTTCCACTATTATGTAATAGTATACACTGTCGTAATTTTGAATTTTTGTCCATTTTGACTTTATGTAATAATTGAATCATTTCCACTTTTATGTAATAGTATACACTGTCGTAATTTTGAATTTTTGTCCATTTTGACTTTATGTAATAATTGAATCATTTCCACTTTTATGTAATAGTATACACTGTCGTAATTTTGAATTTTTGTCCATTTTGACTTTATGTAATAATTGAATCATTTCCACTTTTATGTAATAGTATACACTGTCGTAATTTTGAATTTTTGCCAATAATGATTTTATGTAATAATTGAATAATTTCCACTTTTATATAATAGTATACACTGTCGTAATTTTGAATTTTTGCCAATAACGATTTTATGTAATAAATGAATCATTTCCACTATTATGTAATAGTATACACTGTCGTAATTTTTAATTTTTGCCAATAACGATTTTATGTAATAAATTAATCATTTCCACTATTATGTAATAGTATACACTGTCGTAATTTTGAATATTTGTCCATTTTGACTTTATGTAATAATTGAATAATTTCCGCTTTTATGTAATAGTATACACTGTCGTAATTTTGAATATTTGTCCATTTTGACTTTATGTAATAATTGAATCATTTCCACTTTTATGTAATAGTATACACTGTCGTAATTTTGAATTTTTGCCAATAATGATTTTATGTAATAATTGAATCATTTCCGCTTTTATGTAATAGTATACACTGTCGTAATTTTGAATTTTTGCCAATAGTGATTTTATGTAATAATTTAATAATTTACACTTTTATGTAATAGTATACACTGTCGTAATTTTGAATATTTGTCCATTTTGACTTTATGTAATAATTGAATTATTTCCACTTTTATGTAATAGTATACACTGTCGTAATTTTGAATTTTTGCCAATAACGATTTTATGTAATAAATGAATCATTTCCACTATTATGTAATAGTATACACTGTCGTAATTTTGAATTTTTGTCCATTTTGACTTTATGTAATAATTGAATAATTTCCACTTTTATGTAATAGTATACACTGTCGTAATTTTGAATTTTTGTCCATTTTGACTTTATGTAATAATTGAATCATTTCCACTATTATGTAATAGTATACACTGTCGTAATTTTGAATTTTTGCCAATAACGATTTTATGTAATAATTGAATCATTTACACTTTTATGTAATAGTATACACTGTCGTAATTTTGAATTTTTGCCAATAATGATTTTATGTAATAAATGAATCATTTCCACTTTTATGTAATAGTATACACTGTCGTAATTTTGAATTTTTGCCAATAATGATTTTATGTAATAAATGAATCATTTCCACTTTTATGTAATAGTATACACTGTCCTAATTTTGAATTTTTGTCCATTTTGACTTTATGTAATAATTGAATCATTTACACTTTTATGTAATAGTATACACTGTCGTAATTTTGAATTTTTGCCAATAATGATTTTATGTAATAAATGAATCATTTCCACTTTTATGTAATAGTATACACTGTCGTAATTTTGAATTTTTGCCAATAATGATTTTATGTAATAATTGAATAATTTCCACTTTTATGTAATAGTATACACTGTCGTAATTTTGAATATTTGTCCATTTTGACTTTATGTAATAACTGAATCATTTACACTTTTATGTAATAGTATACACTGTCGTAATTTTGAATTTTTGCCAATAACGATTTTATGTAATAAATGAATCATTTCCACTATTATGTAATAGTATACACTGTCGTAATTTTGAATTTTTGTCCATTTTGACTTTATGTAATAATTGAATCATTTCCACTTTTATGTAATAGTATACACTGTCGTAATTTTGAATTTTTGCCAATAACAATTTTATGTAATAAATGAATCATTTCCACTTTTATGTAATAGTATACACTGTCGTAATTTTGAATTTTTGCCAATAATGATTTTATGTAATAATTTAATAATTTACACTTTTATGTAATAGTATACACTGTCGTAATTTTGAATATTTGTCAATAACGATTTTATGTAATAAATGAATCATTTCCACTATTATGTAATAGTATACACTGTCGTAATTTGAATTTTTGTCCATTTTGACTTTATGTAATAATTGAATAATTTCCACTTTCATGTAATAGTATACACTGTCGTAATTTGGAATTTTTGTCCATTTTGACTTTATGTAATAAATTAATCATTTCCACTATTATGTAATAGTATACACTGTCGTAATTTTTAATTTTTGCCAATAACGATTTTATGTAATAAATTAATCATTTCCACTATTATGTAATAGTATACACTGTCGTAATTTTGAATATTTGTCCATTTTGACTTTATGTAATAATTGAATAATTTCCGCTTTTATGTAATAGTATACACTGTCGTAATTTTGAATATTTGTCCATTTTGACTTTATGTAATAATTGAATCATTTCCACTTTTATGTAATAGTATACACTGTCGTAATTTTGAATTTTTGCCAATAATGATTTTATGTAATAATTGAATCATTTCCGCTTTTATGTAATAGTATACACTGTCGTAATTTTGAATTTTTGCCAATAATGATTTTATGTAATAATTTAATAATTTACACTTTTATGTAATAGTATACACTGTCGTAATTTTGAATATTTGTCCATTTTGACTTTATGTAATAATTGAATTATTTCCACTTTTATGTAATAGTATACACTGTCGTAATTTTGAATTTTTGCCAATAACGATTTTATGTAATAAATGAATCATTTCCACTATTATGTAATAGTATACACTGTCGTAATTTTGAATTTTTGTCCATTTTGACTTTATGTAATAATTGAATAATTTCCACTTTTATGTAATAGTATACACTGTCGTAATTTTGAATTTTTGTCCATTTTGACTTTATGTAATAATTGAATCATTTCCACTATTATGTAATAGTATACACTGTCGTAATTTTGAATTTTTGCCAATAACGATTTTATGTAATAATTGAATCATTTACACTTTTATGTAATAGTATACACTGTCGTAATTTTGAATTTTTGCCAATAATGATTTTATGTAATAAATGAATCATTTCCACTTTTATGTAATAGTATACACTGTCGTAATTTTGAATTTTTGCCAATAATGATTTTATGTAATAATTGAATCATTTCCACTTTTATGTAATAGTATACACTGTCGTAATTTTGAATATTTGTCCATTTTGACTTTATGTAATAACTGAATCATTTACACTTTTATGTAATAGTATACACTGTCGTAATTTTGAATATTTGTCCATTTTGACTTTATGTAATAACTGAATCATTTACACTTTTATGTAATAGTATACACTGTCGTAATTTTGAATATTTGTCCATTTTGACTTTATGTAATAATTGAATCATTTCCACTTTTATGTAATAGTATACACTGTCGTAATTTTGAATATTTGTCCATTTTGACTTTATGTAATAATTGAATCATTTCCGCTTTTATGTAATAGTATACACTGTTGTAATTTTGAATTTTTGCCAATAATGATTTTATGTAATAATTGAATCATTTCCACTTTTATGTAATAGTATACACTGTCCTAATTTTGAATTTTTGTCCATTTTGACTTTATGTAATAATTGAATCATTTACACTTTTATGTAATAGTATACACTGTCGTAATTTTGAATTTTTGCCAATGATGATTTTATGTAATAATTGAATCATTTACACTTTTATGTAATAGTATACACTGTCGTAATTTTGAATTTTTGCCAATAATGATTTTATGTAATAAATGAATCATTTCCACTTTTATGTAATAGTATACACTGTCGTAATTTTGAATTTTTGCCAATAATGATTTTATGTAATAATTGAATAATTTCCACTTTTATGTAATAGTATACACTGTCGTAATTTTGGAATTTTTGCCAATAATGATTTTATGTAATAATTGAATAATTTCCACTTTTATAATAGTATACACTGTCGTAATTTTGAATTTTTGTCCATTTTGACTTTATGTAATAATTGAATCATTTCCACTTTTATGTAATAGTATACACTGTCGTAATTTTGAATTTTTGTCCATTTTGACTTTATGTAATAATTGAATCATTTCCACTTTTATGTAATAGTATACACTGTCGTAATTTTGAATTTTTGCCAATAATGATTTTATGTAATAATTGAATCATTTACACTTTTATGTAATAGTGGTGTAACCCAGGTTACTAGTGGTTAGGGACTGAGAGATAAATAAATCTTTGAAGTAAACCAAGTATAAAGAGACTGAAACTATAAATTATGATGTAATTAATTTACTAATTATATATATATATATATAAACAAATAAATATTGAAGGTTTCAAAATTCTCTAATGATATTCTCACTACGACGTATCCAATGAGATCGCATCTGACGTCACTAAATCTCCGCCGTCGCGGGATCATTATATCCTGCACGTTCGAGATCTTGCTCTGTTCTCCATAACCTCTGATGAAAACGGATGTTTCTCGCCATCCCGGGAGATTCAGTGCTTTGAAGTCAGAGAAAAGTAATGGTTCAGAGAGAAGCAGATTGTCTGGAAAGTGACATTTGGAACGAGAATGCTCTGGAAAATTCCTGTTGGACAATGTACATGTGATGAATGAGGTTCCTTGGCCAGGTTTTTGGTTCTTCCTGTGATGTCTGTTTGAGTTTGTGGAGCCAGCAGCTGAATGTTGCCTGATCTGGATGTGGATTGATCGAAGTGTGAATCCTTCTGATTCGTCTCAACTCCTTCCTGCACTTTCTGTATGCATCTTGGTGGGGTTGGACTGGCGGGCCACCTGTAGAGTGAATCCTTGAAACTTCTTGTGAACTTAAACGTTTGGTCATCGAACGGTAGGAGGGAAATTGCACAACAAACTGTTTTTCTTCTCGTCCTCACCCTGGATCAACTGCAAAGACTGTGAATTACATCACATTCAAGGACTTTTGAATTGAGCTGAACTGATTTCATGGACTGATTTTGATTTTTTTTATTTTGATTTATTTTATTCATATCTTTCACTGCATTTAAATTACATCAACTGTTTTGTGTTCAATACAGCTAAATCTTTCTCTTACTAAACCCTTGATCGTCTGAGTTTGTTCACTCTTGTTGCACCATCTCTCTCAGTGGTCAAACCTAGTCTTCTGAGCGCATTGGTCCAGTTGTCGAAATAAAAATTTACATCTCAGGGTTGGGTTACAAAAAAGTGGCGAGCTCAGCCAGGAGAGAGATTGGTCTGCAGCAATAGTGACTGGTTAGAAGAACTGTTTAGTTGAAGTTTAATTGAATAATACATTGAACAAAATATTGACAGCATGGATGTTGTAGAGATAGAAAATGTAAATGTTGAAAATGCTGTGATAGTCAGCGGCCTAACATTAACCGAAGCAGATCAGGACTTGGAAACGTGGCTGTTGAGATATGGTATTATTAGTCGAAACCTCCTCATTGACGATCCAAACTCTGAATTTCACCGCCATGCCATTATAGAGTTTACTGATAGCTCTGCTATGAAGACATTAGTGCCCCTACTCCCAGTAACGATGGTTAGTACGTCAAACCCAGATACCACTTTCAAAGTGCGTGCCTTAAGCTATGTCTACCCTCATGTAGCTAGTGACAGTGCCACTAAGGGGTATTTAGAAGGACTGCAAGTTATTGCTAGTGCTAGTGGAAAGTCAATTGAAGAAGTGCTCCAGGAGGAGTTAAAGAGAATGAAAGCTGGCAGTTTCCTTGCAGAGCCCAAAACTACTTCAGTTGGAAGAGTTGAATATCGAAATGCAGCAGACTCTCAAATGCATGATAGCAGCACAACCAGCTCACTGGATGGACAGTGGTCCCCAGCCAGATTACAGAGAGTTACAACTGAACAAGTTGCCCCACCCTCATTAGAAAATTCACCATTTAGTGGAATCGAATCACAAAACCTGTCCAAGGAAAAACCTAGCAGTAGAACTAGCCATCCTACAGCTACAACGGTACCCCATCCAGCACTTACAATGGACATGATTGATCCTCCTAGTGTGCAAAAAGTGGTAGTGGAACACATTGTCAGAACAAATGACACTGCTGCATCACAACCTGCTTCTTTTCGTCTCAGGTCCTTCTCTGGGAAAGTTCCTAGACCAGTCAACGAACCAGACTTTGACACTTGGCGGGTGAGTGTTCAATTTCTTTTGGATGACCCCTCCATTTCCGACCTGTCCCGCACAAGGAGGATACTTGATAGTCTGCTCCCTCCTGCATCTGATGTCATTAAGCATGTGAGTCCTCAGTCTTCACCTTCAGTGTACCTGGAATTGTTAGAATCTGTCTACGGATCAGTGGAGGATGGCGATGAGCTGTTGGCAAAATTTATGACAATGCTACAGAATCCAGGGGAGAAACCCTCTAGCTATCTGCACCGGTTGCATGTTATGTTGAGCACAACTGTAAGGAGAGGTGGCATTGCAGAGGGTGAGCAAAACCGTTGTCTGGTAAGGCAATTCTGCCGTGGGTGTTGGGATAATGGATTAATTGCTAGTCTGCAGCTAGAGAAGAAAAAGACCAACTCACCTTCCTTTGCAGAGCTGGTAGTGTCCATTCGCACGGAGGAAGACAGGCAAACCTCGAAAGAAGACCGAATGAGAAATCATTTTGGAGTGAACAAACACAGCAATGTCCCCAAATTGAGAACTGTTACTCATCAAGCATCAGCATACACCCATGATTCAGTTTGCAGAACAGCTGAAGAGGTGAATACCATGAGAGCTCAGATATCTGAAATTCATGCACAGGTTGCTGCTATGCAAACCTCAACGTACCAGAGGTGCCTGCCTAATTATTCAGAGAATGCTGATGTAACTGAGTTAAAGAAAGAGCTAATCGAATTACAGGAACAAGTAGAAGCAATGAAAACATCCATTCCTGGTAAAGTGCCTAAAGAGACCCCAGCAGCTATGGAAATAGCCGGACTAAAGAAGCAAGTCGCAGAGTTAAAGGCTCAGTTGACAGCCCCTAAGATACCCCAACATCGGTCAGGGAAGCCGACTACCTCCAAAAGTCCATCACCAACATTCCATCATAGACAAACTGGCAAGGATGATAACAATCAGCTTAGAAGTGGTTCCGTGACTTTCACTCGTCCCCGTCCTGGGTACTGTTTTAGATGTGGGGAAGACGGACACCTTGCCATCAATTGTGAAAATGATCCTAACCCTTCTAAAGTAGATGAAAAGAAACGCCAGTTGAGAGAAAGACAAGTCCAGTGGGATCTAAAGAACCAAGCAGCGACCTCTCAGTTAAACGCCAGACAGTCTCTGTAGCAGGGCATATGGAGGCTGGAACAACACATCAAGGCCCTCAAATGAAATTGCCAAAGGGACTAATCGGAATGAAGTGTACTGCTCAAATCTATGTTGACACAATTAAAGTGAACTGCCTTTTAGACACTGGTTCACAGGTGACCACAATCCCTTTGTCTTTTTACGAAAATAACTTGTCTCATTATCCCATGAAACCATTGGAGTCTTTGCTGGAAGTGGAGGGAGCTAATGGACAATCTGTGCCTTACCTTGGGTATGTGGAGGTAACTTTGATGTTTCCCAAAGAGTTCCTAGGAACAAACGCAGAGGTTACCACGTTAGCACTGGTGGTCCCGGATCTTATGAATGTGCCACAAGTCCTTGTCGGTACAAACACCTTGGATGCACTTTACTCCAGATATATACAAGAGGAGCCTGTCAGCCCCAATCCAGCTTCTCATGGGTATGCAGCTGTACTGAAGACACTGGATGTGAGACATAGACAATCATGTGCTGAAACCCTTGGATGTGTGACATTAAAAGGGACAGTCCCTGAAACTGTGCCAGCAGGACACACCGCTGTTCTTGATGGAGTTGTCTGCCTAAAGGGTTTTCCAGCAGAAAACCTGACTGTTATAAGTCCTCCCACAATGTCTTCTCTGCCAGGGGGTTTATTAGTTGCTAGTGGGTTGCACACCTTACCGGTGAAGCGTTTCTTCTCCTTGCCTGTGGTAGTCAAGAATGAAACCCAGTCTAATATAATCATCCCTCCCAGGACTGTAATTGCAGAAATGCATGCTGTCCAGCAGGTGATAGACAAATCCTTGGAAAGGGATGTTCCTGAAACACCGGAAAAGCCTAGAAGCTCTCCAATAACTTTTGATTTTGGAGACTCTCCGCTGCCCTTTGAGTGGAAGGAACGAGTATCGGCCTTGTTAAACTCTAGGCCCGAGGTTTTTGCTCTGAATGAAATGGATTATGGGAACACAGATAAGGTGAAGCACCGAATTAAACTCAGTGACGAGACTCCTTTCAAGCATAGAGCCCGTCCCATCCACCCACAAGACATTGATGCTGTGAGGAAACATCTACAGGAGTTGTTAGCAGCAGGGATTATACGAGAGTCTGAGTCCCCATTTGCTTCCCCCATTGTAGTGGTTAGAAAGAAGGACAACTCTGTGAGGCTGTGCATTGATTTTAGGAAGCTAAACGCTCAGACAATACGAGACGCTTATGCACTCCCAAACCTAGAGGAAGTGTTCTCTGTGTTAACCGGTTCCAAGTGGTTCTCTGTCCTTGATCTAAAATCTGGGTATTACCAGATAGAGATGGATGAAGCGGACAAGCAGAAGACGGCATTCGTGTGCCCACTTGGTTTCTGGGAGTTCAATCGTATGCCGCAAGGGATCACCAACGCGCCAAGCACATTCCAGCGGCTTATGGAGCGCTGCATGGGTGACTTAAATAGAAGAGAAGTCTTGGTCTTCATAGATGATCTGATCATCTTTTCTGAAACCCTTGAAGAACATGAGCGTCGGCTGATGCAAGTTCTAAACCGCCTGAAAGAATATGGGTTGAAGCTCTCACCCAAGAAGTGCAAATTCTTCCAGACATCGGTGCGCTACTTGGGACACATTGTCTCCCAGAACGGTGTAGAAACTGACCCATCAAAGATTGAGGCTATTAAAACCTGGCCAAGGCCCCAGACTCTTCGGGAATTAAAGTCCTTCTTAGGATTTACCGGATATTACCGGAGATTTGTAAAAGATTTTTCCAAGATTGCCAGGCCGCTCAACCACCTTACAGCTGGATATCCCCCTGTTCGGAAGGGAAGAAGGAAAGATAAAGACCATACTTACCTAAATCCAAAGGACTCCTTGGGTGATAGGTGGACCACGGAGTGTCAACAGGCGTTTGACAGTCTTGTGGAAAAGTTAACATCCGCTCCCGTGTTGGGATATGCTGATCCTCGTCTGCCTTACTTATTGCATACAGATGCATGTGCTATGGGCCTCGGAGCAGCTCTGTATCAAGAACAGCAAGGACACATGAGAGTCATAGCTTTTGCCAGCCGTGGATTAACAAAGTGTGAGGCCAAGTATCCGGCTCACAAGTTGGAATTTCTGGCTCTCAAGTGGGCCGTTACCACGAAGTTCCATGACTATCTGTATGGAGCCGATTTCACAGTGGTTACGGACAGCAATCCACTCACCTATGTCCTCACTTCTGCAAAACTAGACGCCACTAGTTATCGATGGATATCCAGTCTCTCGACGTACAACTTTAAAATACAATACAGAGCTGGAGCCCAAAATCAAGATGCGGATGGATTGTCCCGTCGTCCCAATGGCGAACCATCAGATGACTGGCAATCTAAAAAAGAGCAGGAGCGAATCAGACAGTTCACTCTACATCACCTGGCAGATCTTGAGGGCAACACCAAGACCATCTTACCAGAAGTGGTGGAAGCCATCTGTGAAAAACATCGAGTCAGTCAATCCCTTGATTCTCAGTCCTTCTCAATGACTTTGGTAGAGTCTCTGAGCATGAACGTAAAGGCCTTGCCTCCAGGAATCCAGGGAGAAGGTGTCCATGGTCTCCCAGAGATCCCATACCTGTCTGAAGAGGATCTGATGTGGAAGCAACGAGCTGACCCTGAAATAAAAGAGGTGATGGATTACTTGGAGTCTAATAAAAAACCTTCCAACATGAAATTCCACTTACCTGCAGTAACCCTGTGGATGAGACAATGGAACAAACTTGAGCTGAAGAATGGGGTGTTATATCGGAAGAAGATGGATGGAGGCAAAGTATTAAACCAGCTGGCCTTACCTCAAGCTCTTCGAGGAATTGTACTTACCAGTCTCCATGATGACATGGGCCATCTTGGTCTTGAGCGAACTCTCGATCTTCTCCGGTCCAGATTTTACTGGCCGAAGATGGCAGCAGATGTGGACAAGAAAGTCAAAACGTGCGAGCGCTGTGTTCGTAGGAAGACTCCTCCACAGAAAGCAGCTCCCTTGGTGAATATTGAGACCCATAGGCCACTAGAGCTTGTTTGTATGGATTTTCTGACCCTGGAACCAGACAGCAGTAACACCAAGGATATTTTGGTCATCACAGACCATTTTACTAAGTACGCTGTCGCGATACCAACCCGTAACCAGAAAGCGCAAACAGTTGCTAGATGCCTTTGGGATAATTTCTTTGTCCATTACGGCTTCCCAGAAAAGCTGCTCAGTGACCAGGGGCCAGATTTTGAATCTCGTACTATCCAGGAGTTGTGTAGGATTGCTGGCATCCGCAAAGTGAGAACCACCCCCTACCATCCTAGAGGGAACCCGGTGGAGCGTTTTAATCGGACCCTTTTGCAGATGCTAGGCACATTGGAGAACAAGAACAAAGCTCATTGGAAAGATCACGTCAAGCCATTGGTTCATGCGTATAACTGCACCAGGAGTGATGTAACAGGATATTCACCATACGAGCTTATGTTTGGCAGGCAGCCTCGATTACCGGTCGATCTTGCTTTTGGACTTCCTAATAACTGCTCATTCCAGTCCCATTCGGAATATGTGAAATCCCTAAAGAGTCGACTTGAGGAGAGCTACAGAGTTGCTACTCACAATGCATCAAAAGTTGCTGATCAGAACAAAAGACGGTTTGACAGGAATGTAGTTGCCTCTGCACTTGATTCAGGTGATCGAGTCCTTGTACGAAATGTCAAATTAAGAGGGAAACACAAATTATCAGACAAATGGGAATCTGAGATCTATGTAGTACTCCGGAAAGCAGGCGACATGCCAGTATATACAGTCTGCCCAGAAGGGAAAGATGGACCGATACGCACCTTACACCGTGATTTGCTGCTGCCTTGTGGGTTTCTGCCTGTGGTTGAAGGTGAAGGAATAGGTTCTCCAAAGATTCGTCGTAAGCCTAGAACCAGATCTCAATCTGCAAATGGAGCAGCAAACCAAGAACATCAGACTAGCAGTAAATCAGAATCTGAGGATGACAATGTTCCTATAAAGAATTCGGAGCGCCAATTGGAATTCAGCACAAGGATCATCTTACCTTCTTCAAACCATCCTAGGATTGTAGAGACCCTACCTGAAATGGAGCCCATTGAGTCACCTCCTGTTGCAGTGGAACCTGTGAATGAAACCTTACCTGATAACTCTAAATTCCCTCCAGCTGTCATACACCCTGTAAAAGAAACTTTACTTTACATCAGACTGGAAGAAAACTCAACAAATAATCGATCAGATAGTGAAGAAGAAAGTCACTTACCTGTGATGAATTCTGTTGAAGCTGACACAGAAGTTGGCTCTGGCCGAGATGAAGACACCATTGGCGTGGAGAGCTGCGGAAGCAAATGCACTAAAAAGACTGAGTTCCCAGAGATGTCAGAGCCTTTGAATAAAAGAGTGTTGGAGTATCCAAGCCAATCAGACCCTGTGAGTAAAGAAGCGCAGTCAATTGATCGAATCCCACCTGCCCAAGATGTTTTTGGTGACCAAGCAGTCATGGATGATGACCCAGGAGCCATTGGCCATAGACGCTCTAAAAGGCAGTGTGGACCCCCTAACAAATTCCAATATCATAAACTTGGAAATCCGTTAACAATGGTTATCCAGTCACTACTGCAAGGCTTGAGTTCAGCACTTACAACTACCTTGGAAGAATCCACTAGTGTCAGTAATCAGTCTGTAAACATGCCTGGTGTTTTTGCCTCAGTGGTGACAAGACAACCCCTAGCATGCCCGAGGACGTGCCTGAATTCAGTGGTGGAAGGTGTAACCCAGGTTACTAGTGGTTAGGGACTGAGAGATAAATAAATCTTTGAAGTAAACCAAGTATAAAGAGACTGAAACTATAAATTATGATGTAATTAATTTACTAATTATATATATATATATATAAACAAATAAATATTGAAGGTTTCAAAATTCTCTAATGATATTCTCACTACGACGTATCCAATGAGATCGCATCTGACGTCACTAAATCTCCGCCGTCGCGGGATCATTATATCCTGCACGTTCGAGATCTTGCTCTGTTCTCCATAACCTCTGATGAAAACGGATGTTTCTCGCCATCCCGGGAGATTCAGTGCTTTGAAGTCAGAGAAAAGTAATGGTTCAGAGAGAAGCAGATTGTCTGGAAAGTGACATTTGGAACGAGAATGCTCTGGAAAATTCCTGTTGGACAATGTACATGTGATGAATGAGGTTCCTTGGCCAGGTTTTTGGTTCTTCCTGTGATGTCTGTTTGAGTTTGTGGAGCCAGCAGCTGAATGTTGCCTGATCTGGATGTGGATTGATCGAAGTGTGAATCCTTCTGATTCGTCTCAACTCCTTCCTGCACTTTCTGTATGCATCTTGGTGGGGTTGGACTGGCGGGCCACCTGTAGAGTGAATCCTTGAAACTTCTTGTGAACTTAAACGTTTGGTCATCGAACGGTAGGAGGGAAATTGCACAACAAACTGTTTTTCTTCTCGTCCTCACCCTGGATCAACTGCAAAGACTGTGAATTACATCACATTCAAGGACTTTTGAATTGAGCTGAACTGATTTCATGGACTGATTTTGATTTTTTTTATTTTGATTTATTTTATTCATATCTTTCACTGCATTTAAATTACATCAACTGTTTTGTGTTCAATACAGCTAAATCTTTCTCTTACTAAACCCTTGATCGTCTGAGTTTGTTCACTCTTGTTGCACCATCTCTCTCAGTGGTCAAACATAGTCTTCTGAGCGCATTGGTCCAGTTGTCGAAATAAAAATTTACATCTCAGGGTTGGGTTACAGTATACACTGTCGTAATTTTGAATTTTTGCCAATAATGATTTTATGTAATAAATGAATCATTTCCACTTTTATGTAATAGTATACACTGTCGTAATTTTGAATTTTTGCCAATAATGATTTTATGTAATAAATGAATCATTTCCACTTTTATGTAATAGTATACACTGTCCTAATTTTGAATTTTTGTCCATTTTGACTTTATGTAATAATTGAATAATTTCCACTTTTATGTAATAGTATACACTGTCGTAATTTTGAATATTTGTCCATTTTGACTTTATGTAATAACTGAATCATTTACACTTTTATGTAATAGTATACACTGTCGTAATTTTGAATATTTGTCCATTTTGACTTTATGTAATAACTGAATCATTTACACTTTTATGTAATAGTATACACTGTCGTAATTTTGAATATTTGTCCATTTTGACTTTATGTAATAATTGAATCATTTCCACTTTTATGTAATAGTATACACTGTCGTAATTTTGAATATTTGTCCATTTTGACTTTATGTAATAATTGAATCATTTCCGCTTTTATGTAATAGTATACACTGTTGTAATTTTGAATTTTTGCCAATAATGATTTTATGTAATAATTGAATCATTTCCACTTTTATGTAATAGTATACACTGTCCTAATTTTGAATTTTTGTCCATTTTGACTTTATGTAATAATTGAATCATTTACACTTTTATGTAATAGTATACACTGTCGTAATTTTGAATTTTTGCCAATGATGATTTTATGTAATAATTGAATCATTTACACTTTTATGTAATAGTATACACTGTCGTAATTTTGAATTTTTGCCAATAATGATTTTATGTAATAAATGAATCATTTCCACTTTTATGTAATAGTATACACTGTCGTAATTTTGAATTTTTGCCAATAATGATTTTATGTAATAATTGAATAATTTCCACTTTTATGTAATAGTATACACTGTCGTAATTTTGGAATTTTTGCCAATAATGATTTTATGTAATAATTGAATAATTTCCACTTTTATAATAGTATACACTGTCGTAATTTTGAATTTTTGTCCATTTTGACTTTATGTAATAATTGAATCATTTCCACTTTTATGTAATAGTATACACTGTCGTAATTTTGAATTTTTGTCCATTTTGACTTTATGTAATAATTGAATCATTTCCACTATTATGTAATAGTATACACTGTCGTAATTTTGAATTTTTGCCAATAACGATTTTATGTAATAATTGAATCATTTACACTTTTATGTAATAGTATACACTGTCGTAATTTTGAATTTTTGCCAATAATGATTTTATGTAATAAATGAATCATTTCCACTTTTATGTAATAGTATACACTGTCGTAATTTTGAATTTTTGCCAATAATGATTTTATGTAATAAATGAATCATTTCCACTTTTATGTAATAGTATACACTGTCCTAATTTTGAATTTTTGTCCATTTTGACTTTATGTAATAATTGAATCATTTACACTTTTATGTAATAGTATACACTGTCGTAATTTTGAATTTTTGCCAATAATGATTTTATGTAATAAATGAATCATTTCCACTTTTATGTAATAGTATACACTGTCGTAATTTTGAATTTTTGCCAATAATGATTTTATGTAATAATTGAATAATTTCCACTTTTATGTAATAGTATACACTGTCGTAATTTTGAATATTTGTCCATTTTGACTTTATGTAATTGAATCATTTACACTTTTATGTAATAGTATACACTGTCGTAATTTTGAATATTTGTCCATTTTGACTTTATGTAATAACTGAATCATTTACACTTTTATGTAATAGTATACACTGTCGTAATTTTGAATATTTGTCCATTTTGACTTTATGTAATAATTGAATCATTTCCACTTTTATGTAATAGTATACACTGTCGTAATTTTGAATATTTGTCCATTTTGACTTTATGTAATAATTGAATCATTTCCGCTTTTATGTAATAGTATACACTGTTGTAATTTTGAATTTTTGCCAATAATGATTTTATGTAATAATTGAATCATTTCCACTTTTATGTAATAGTATACACTGTCCTAATTTTGAATTTTTGTCCATTTTGACTTTATGTAATAATTGAATCATTTACACTTTTATGTAATAGTATACACTGTCGTAATTTTGAATTTTTGCCAATGATGATTTTATGTAATAATTGAATCATTTACACTTTTATGTAATAGTATACACTGTCGTAATTTTGAATTTTTGCCAATAATGATTTTATGTAATAAATGAATCATTTCCACTTTTATGTAATAGTATACACTGTCGTAATTTTGAATTTTTGCCAATAATGATTTTATGTAATAATTGAATAATTTCCACTTTTATGTAATAGTATACACTGTCGTAATTTTGGAATTTTTGCCAATAATGATTTTATGTAATAATTGAATAATTTCCACTTTTATAATAGTATACACTGTCGTAATTTTGAATTTTTGTCCATTTTGACTTTATGTAATAATTGAATAATTTCCACTTTTATGTAATAGTATACACTGTCGTAATTTTGAATATTTGTCCATTTTGACTTTATGTAATAACTGAATCATTTACACTTTTATGTAATAGTATACACTGTCGTAATTTTGAATATTTGTCCATTTTGACTTTATGTAATAACTGAATCATTTACACTTTTATGTAATAGTATACACTGTCGTAATTTTGAATATTTGTCCATTTTGACTTTATGTAATAATTGAATCATTTCCACTTTTATGTAATAGTATACACTGTCGTAATTTTGAATATTTGTCCATTTTGACTTTATGTAATAATTGAATCATTTCCGCTTTTATGTAATAGTATACACTGTTGTAATTTTGAATTTTTGCCAATAATGATTTTATGTAATAATTGAATCATTTCCACTTTTATGTAATAGTATACACTGTCCTAATTTTGAATTTTTGTCCATTTTGACTTTATGTAATAATTGAATCATTTACACTTTTATGTAATAGTATACACTGTCGTAATTTTGAATTTTTGCCAATGATGATTTTATGTAATAATTGAATCATTTACACTTTTATGTAATAGTATACACTGTCGTAATTTTGAATTTTTGCCAATAATGATTTTATGTAATAAATGAATCATTTCCACTTTTATGTAATAGTATACACTGTCGTAATTTTGAATTTTTGCCAATAATGATTTTATGTAATAATTGAATAATTTCCACTTTTATGTAATAGTATACACTGTCGTAATTTTGGAATTTTTGCCAATAATGATTTTATGTAATAATTGAATAATTTCCACTTTTATAATAGTATACACTGTCGTAATTTTGAATTTTTGTCCATTTTGACTTTATGTAATAATTGAATCATTTCCACTTTTATGTAATAGTATACACTGTCGTAATTTTGAATTTTTGTCCATTTTGACTTTATGTAATAATTGAATCATTTCCACTATTATGTAATAGTATACACTGTCGTAATTTTGAATTTTTGCCAATAACGATTTTATGTAATAATTGAATCATTTACACTTTTATGTAATAGTATACACTGTCGTAATTTTGAATTTTTGCCAATAATGATTTTATGTAATAAATGAATCATTTCCACTTTTATGTAATAGTATACACTGTCGTAATTTTGAATTTTTGCCAATAATGATTTTATGTAATAAATGAATCATTTCCACTTTTATGTAATAGTATACACTGTCCTAATTTTGAATTTTTGTCCATTTTGACTTTATGTAATAATTGAATCATTTACACTTTTATGTAATAGTATACACTGTCGTAATTTTGAATTTTTGCCAATAATGATTTTATGTAATAAATGAATCATTTCCACTTTTATGTAATAGTATACACTGTCGTAATTTTGAATTTTTGCCAATAATGATTTTATGTAATAATTGAATAATTTCCACTTTTATGTAATAGTATACACTGTCGTAATTTTGAATATTTGTCCATTTTGACTTTATGTAATTGAATCATTTACACTTTTATGTAATAGTATACACTGTCGTAATTTTGAATATTTGTCCATTTTGACTTTATGTAATAACTGAATCATTTACACTTTTATGTAATAGTATACACTGTCGTAATTTTGAATATTTGTCCATTTTGACTTTATGTAATAATTGAATCATTTCCACTTTTATGTAATAGTATACACTGTCGTAATTTTGAATATTTGTCCATTTTGACTTCATGTAATAATTGAATCATTTCCGCTTTTATGTAATAGTATACACTGTTGTAATTTTGAATTTTTGCCAATAATGATTTTATGTAATAATTGAATCATTTCCACTTTTATGTAATAGTATACACTGTCCTAATTTTGAATTTTTGTCCATTTTGACTTTATGTAATAATTGAATCATTTACACTTTTATGTAATAGTATACACTGTCGTAATTTTGAATTTTTGCCAATGATGATTTTATGTAATAATTGAATCATTTACACTTTTATGTAATAGTATACACTGTCGTAATTTTGAATTTTTGCCAATAATGATTTTATGTAATAAATGAATCATTTCCACTTTTATGTAATAGTATACACTGTCGTAATTTTGAATTTTTGCCAATAATGATTTTATGTAATAATTGAATAATTTCCACTTTTATGTAATAGTATACACTGTCGTAATTTTGGAATTTTTGCCAATAATGATTTTATGTAATAATTGAATAATTTCCACTTTTATAATAGTATACACTGTCGTAATTTTGAATTTTTGTCCATTTTGACTTTATGTAATAATTGAATCATTTCCACTTTTATGTAATAGTATACACTGTCGTAATTTTGAATTTTTGTCCATTTTGACTTTATGTAATAATTGAATCATTTCCACTTTTATGTAATAGTATACACTGTCGTAATTTTGAATTTTTGCCAATAATGATTTTATGTAATAATTGAATAATTTCCACTTTTATATAATAGTATACACTGTCATAATTTTGAATTTTTGCCAATAACGATTTTATGTAATAAATGAATCATTTCCACTATTATGTAATAGTATACACTGTCGTAATTTTGAATTTTTGTCCATTTTGACTTTATGTAATAATTGAATCATTTCCACTTTTATGTAATAGTATACACTGTCGTAATTTTGAATTTTTGTCCATTTTGACTTTATGTAATAATTGAATCATTTCCACTTTTATGTAATAGTATACACTGTCGTAATTTTGAATTTTTGTCCATTTTGACTTTATGTAATAATTGAATCATTTCCACTTTTATGTAATAGTATACACTGTCGTAATTTTGAATTTTTGCCAATAATGATTTTATGTAATAATTGAATAATTTCCACTTTTATATAATAGTATACACTGTCGTAATTTTGAATTTTTGCCAATAACGATTTTATGTAATAAATGAATCATTTCCACTATTATGTAATAGTATACACTGTCGTAATTTTGAATTTTTGTCCATTTTGACTTTATGTAATAATTGAATCATTTCCACTTTTATGTAATAGTATACACTGTCGTAATTTTGAATTTTTGCCAATAACGATTTTATGTAATAAATGAATCATTTCCACTTTTATGTAATAGTATACACTGTCGTAATTTGAATTTTTGCCAATAATGATTTTATGTAATAATTTAATAATTTACACTTTTATGTAATAGTATACACTGTCGTAATTTTGAATTTTTGCCAATAATGATTTTATGTAATAAATGAATCATTTCCACTTTTATGTAATAGTATACACTGTCATAATTTTGAATTTTTGCCAATAATGATTTTATGTAATAATTGAATAATTTCCACTTTTATGTAATAGTATACACTGTCGTAATTTTGAATTTTTGTCCATTTTGACTTTATGTAATAATTGAATAATTTCCACTTTCATGTAATAGTATACACTGTCGTAATTTGGAATTTTTGTCCATTTTGACTTTATGTAATAACTGAATCATTTACACTTTTATGTAATAGTATACACTGTCGTAATTTTGAATATTTGTCCATTTTGACTTTATGTAATAATTGAATCATTTCCACTTTTATGTAATAGTATACACTGTCGTAATTTTGAATATTTGTCCATTTTGACTTTATGTAATAATTGAATCATTTCCGCTTTTATGTAATAGTATACACTGTTGTAATTTTGAATTTTTGCCAATAATGATTTTATGTAATAATTGAATCATTTCCACTTTTATGTAATAGTATACACTGTCCTAATTTTGAATTTTTGTCCATTTTGACTTTATGTAATAATTGAATCATTTACACTTTTATGTAATAGTATACACTGTCGTAATTTTGAATTTTTGCCAATGATGATTTTATGTAATAATTGAATCATTTACACTTTTATGTAATAGTATACACTGTCGTAATTTTGAATTTTTGCCAATAATGATTTTATGTAATAAATGAATCATTTCCACTTTTATGTAATAGTATACACTGTCGTAATTTTGAATTTTTGCCAATAATGATTTTATGTAATAATTGAATAATTTCCACTTTTATGTAATAGTATACACTGTCGTAATTTTGGAATTTTTGCCAATAATGATTTTATGTAATAATTGAATAATTTCCACTTTTATAATAGTATACACTGTCGTAATTTTGAATTTTTGTCCATTTTGACTTTATGTAATAATTGAATAATTTCCACTTTTATGTAATAGTATACACTGTCGTAATTTTGAATATTTGTCCATTTTGACTTTATGTAATAACTGAATCATTTACACTTTTATGTAATAGTATACACTGTCGTAATTTTGAATATTTGTCCATTTTGACTTTATGTAATAACTGAATCATTTACACTTTTATGTAATAGTATACACTGTCGTAATTTTGAATATTTGTCCATTTTGACTTTATGTAATAATTGAATCATTTCCACTTTTATGTAATAGTATACACTGTCGTAATTTTGAATATTTGTCCATTTTGACTTTATGTAATAATTGAATCATTTCCGCTTTTATGTAATAGTATACACTGTTGTAATTTTGAATTTTTGCCAATAATGATTTTATGTAATAATTGAATCATTTCCACTTTTATGTAATAGTATACACTGTCCTAATTTTGAATTTTTGTCCATTTTGACTTTATGTAATAATTGAATCATTTACACTTTTATGTAATAGTATACACTGTCGTAATTTTGAATTTTTGCCAATGATGATTTTATGTAATAATTGAATCATTTACACTTTTATGTAATAGTATACACTGTCGTAATTTTGAATTTTTGCCAATAATGATTTTATGTAATAAATGAATCATTTCCACTTTTATGTAATAGTATACACTGTCGTAATTTTGAATTTTTGCCAATAATGATTTTATGTAATAATTGAATAATTTCCACTTTTATGTAATAGTATACACTGTCGTAATTTTGGAATTTTTGCCAATAATGATTTTATGTAATAATTGAATAATTTCCACTTTTATAATAGTATACACTGTCGTAATTTTGAATTTTTGTCCATTTTGACTTTATGTAATAATTGAATCATTTCCACTTTTATGTAATAGTATACACTGTCGTAATTTTGAATTTTTGTCCATTTTGACTTTATGTAATAATTGAATCATTTCCACTATTATGTAATAGTATACACTGTCGTAATTTTGAATTTTTGCCAATAACGATTTTATGTAATAATTGAATCATTTACACTTTTATGTAATAGTATACACTGTCGTAATTTTGAATTTTTGCCAATAATGATTTTATGTAATAAATGAATCATTTCCACTTTTATGTAATAGTATACACTGTCGTAATTTTGAATTTTTGCCAATAATGATTTTATGTAATAAATGAATCATTTCCACTTTTATGTAATAGTATACACTGTCCTAATTTTGAATTTTTGTCCATTTTGACTTTATGTAATAATTGAATCATTTACACTTTTATGTAATAGTATACACTGTCGTAATTTTGAATTTTTGCCAATAATGATTTTATGTAATAAATGAATCATTTCCACTTTTATGTAATAGTATACACTGTCGTAATTTTGAATTTTTGCCAATAATGATTTTATGTAATAATTGAATAATTTCCACTTTTATGTAATAGTATACACTGTCGTAATTTTGAATATTTGTCCATTTTGACTTTATGTAATTGAATCATTTACACTTTTATGTAATAGTATACACTGTCGTAATTTTGAATATTTGTCCATTTTGACTTTATGTAATAACTGAATCATTTACACTTTTATGTAATAGTATACACTGTCGTAATTTTGAATATTTGTCCATTTTGACTTTATGTAATAATTGAATCATTTCCACTTTTATGTAATAGTATACACTGTCGTAATTTTGAATATTTGTCCATTTTGACTTCATGTAATAATTGAATCATTTCCGCTTTTATGTAATAGTATACACTGTTGTAATTTTGAATTTTTGCCAATAATGATTTTATGTAATAATTGAATCATTTCCACTTTTATGTAATAGTATACACTGTCCTAATTTTGAATTTTTGTCCATTTTGACTTTATGTAATAATTGAATCATTTACACTTTTATGTAATAGTATACACTGTCGTAATTTTGAATTTTTGCCAATGATGATTTTATGTAATAATTGAATCATTTACACTTTTATGTAATAGTATACACTGTCGTAATTTTGAATTTTTGCCAATAATGATTTTATGTAATAAATGAATCATTTCCACTTTTATGTAATAGTATACACTGTCGTAATTTTGAATTTTTGCCAATAATGATTTTATGTAATAATTGAATAATTTCCACTTTTATGTAATAGTATACACTGTCGTAATTTTGGAATTTTTGCCAATAATGATTTTATGTAATAATTGAATAATTTCCACTTTTATAATAGTATACACTGTCGTAATTTTGAATTTTTGTCCATTTTGACTTTATGTAATAATTGAATCATTTCCACTTTTATGTAATAGTATACACTGTCGTAATTTTGAATTTTTGTCCATTTTGACTTTATGTAATAATTGAATCATTTCCACTTTTATGTAATAGTATACACTGTCGTAATTTTGAATTTTTGCCAATAATGATTTTATGTAATAATTGAATAATTTCCACTTTTATATAATAGTATACACTGTCATAATTTTGAATTTTTGCCAATAACGATTTTATGTAATAAATGAATCATTTCCACTATTATGTAATAGTATACACTGTCGTAATTTTGAATATTTGTCCATTTTGACTTTATGTAATAATTGAATCATTTCCACTTTTATGTAATAGTATACACTGTCGTAATTTTGAATTTTTGTCCATTTTGACTTTATGTAATAATTGAATCATTTCCACTTTTATGTAATAGTATACACTGTCGTAATTTTGAATTTTTGTCCATTTTGACTTTATGTAATAATTGAATCATTTCCACTTTTATGTAATAGTATACACTGTCGTAATTTTGAATTTTTGCCAATAATGATTTTATGTAATAATTGAATAATTTCCACTTTTATATAATAGTATACACTGTCGTAATTTTGAATTTTTGCCAATAACGATTTTATGTAATAAATGAATCATTTCCACTATTATGTAATAGTATACACTGTCGTAATTTTGAATTTTTGTCCATTTTGACTTTATGTAATAATTGAATCATTTCCACTTTTATGTAATAGTATACACTGTCGTAATTTTGAATTTTTGCCAATAACGATTTTATGTAATAAATGAATCATTTCCACTTTTATGTAATAGTATACACTGTCGTAATTTGAATTTTTGCCAATAATGATTTTATGTAATAATTTAATAATTTACACTTTTATGTAATAGTATACACTGTCGTAATTTTGAATTTTTGCCAATAATGATTTTATGTAATAAATGAATCATTTCCACTTTTATGTAATAGTATACACTGTCATAATTTTGAATTTTTGCCAATAATGATTTTATGTAATAATTGAATAATTTCCACTTTTATGTAATAGTATACACTGTCGTAATTTTGAATTTTTGTCCATTTTGACTTTATGTAATAATTGAATAATTTCCACTTTCATGTAATAGTATACACTGTCGTAATTTGGAATTTTTGTCCATTTTGACTTTATGTAATAAATTAATCATTTCCACTATTATGTAATAGTATACACTTTCGTAATTTTGAATTTTTGCCAATAATGATTTTATGTAATAAATGAATCATTTCCACTTTTATGTAATAGTATACACTGTCGTAATTTTGAATTTTTGCCAATAATGATTTTATGTAATAATTGAATCATTTCCACTTTTATGTAATAGTATACACTGTCGTAATTTTGAATTTTTGCCAATAATGATTTTATGTAATAATTGAATCATTTCCGCTTTTATGTAATAGTATACACTGTCGTAATTTAGAATTTTTGCCAATAATGATTTTATGTAATAATTGAATAATTTCCACTTTTATGTAATAGTATACACTGTCGTAATTTTGAATTTTTGCCAATAATGATTTTATGTAATAAATGAATCATTTCCACTTTTATGTAATAGTATACACTGTCGTAATTTTGAATTTTTGCCAATAATGATTTTATGTAATAATTGAATAATTTCCACTTTTATGTAATAGTATACACTGTCGTAATTTTGAATTTTTGCCAATAATGATTTTATGTAATAAATGAATCATTTCCACTTTTATGTAATAGTATACACTGTCGTAATTTTGAATTTTTGCCAATAATGATTTTATGTAATAATTGAATCATTTCCACTTTTATGTAATAGTATACACTGTCGTAATTTTGAATTTTTGCCAATAACGATTTTATGTAATAAATGAATCATTTCCACTATTATGTAATAGTATACACTGTCGTAATTTTGAATTTTTGTCCATTTTGACTTTATGTAATAATTGAATCATTTCCACTTTTATGTAATAGTATACACTGTCGTAATTTTGAATTTTTGCCAATAACAATTTTATGTAATAAATGAATCATTTCCACTTTTATGTAATAGTATACACTGTCGTAATTTTGAATTTTTGCCAATAATGATTTTATGTAATAATTTAATAATTTACACTTTTATGTAATAGTATACACTGTCGTAATTTTGAATATTTGTCCATTTTGACTTTATGTAATAATTGAATCATTTCCACTTTTATGTAATAGTATACACTGTCGTAATTTTGAATTTTTGCCAATAACGATTTTATGTAATAAATGAATCATTTCCACTATTATGTAATAGTATACACTGTCGTAATTTGAATTTTTGTCCATTTTGACTTTATGTAATAATTGATTAATTTCCACTTTCATGTAATAGTATACACTGTCGTAATTTGGAATTTTTGTCCATTTTGACTTTATGTAATAAATTAATCATTTCCACTATTATGTAATAGTATACACTGTCGTAATTTTTAATTTTTGCCAATAACGATTTTATGTAATAAATTAATCATTTCCACTATTATGTAATAGTATACACTGTCGTAATATTGAATTTTTGCCAATAATGATTTTATGTAATAAATGAATCATTTCCACTTTTATGTAATAGTATACACTGTCGTAATTTAGAATTTTTGCCAATAATGATTTTATGTATTAATTGAATAATTTCCACTTTTATGTAATAGTATACACTGTCGTAATTTTGAATTTTTGTCCATTTTGACTTTATGTAATAATTGAATAATTTACACTTTTATGTAATAGTATACACTGTCGTAATTTTGAATATTTGTCCATTTTGACTATATGTAATAATTGAATCATTTCCACTTTTATGTAATAGTATACACTGTCGTAATTTTGAATATTTGTCCATTTTGACTTTATGTAATAATTGAATCATTTCCGCTTTTATGTAATAGTATACACTGTCGTAATTTTGAATATTTGTCCATTTTGACTTTATGTAATAATTGAATCATTTCCACTTTTATGTAATAGTATACACTGTCGTAATTTTGAATTTTTGCCAATAATGATTTTATGTAATAATTGAATCATTTCCGCTTTTATGTAATAGTATACACTGTCGTAATTTTGAATTTTTGCCAATAATGATTTTATGTAATAATTGAATCATTTCCACTTTTATGTAATAGTATACACTGTCGTAATTTTGAATTTTTGCCAATAATGATTTTATGTAAAAATGAATCATTTCCACTTTTATGTAATAGTATACACTGTCGTAATTTTGAATTTTTGCCAATAATGATTTTATGTAATAATTGAATAATTTCCACTTTTATGTAATAGTATACACTGTCGTAATTTTGAATTTTTGTCCATTTTGACTTTATGTAATAATTGAATCATTTACACTTTTATGTAATAGTATACACTGTCGTAATTTTGAATTTTTGTCCATTTTGACTTTATGTAATAATTGAATAATTTCCACTTTTATGTAATAGTATACACTGTCGTAATTTTGAATTTTTGTCCATTTTGACTTTATGTAATAATTGAATCATTTCCACTTTTATGTAATAGTATACACTGTCGTAATTTTGAATATTTGTCTATTTTGACTTTATGTAATAATTGAATCATTACCACTTTTATGTAATAGTATACACTGTCGTAATTTTGAATTTTTGCCAATAATGATTTTATGTAATAATTGAATCATTTCCACTTTTATGTAATAGTATACACTGTCGTAATTTCGTATTTTTGCCAATAATGATTTTATGTAATAATTGAATCATTTCCACTTTTATGTAATAGTATACACTGTCGTAATTTTGAACTTTTGCCAATAATGATTTTATGTAATAATTGAATCATTTCCACTTTTATGTAATAGTATACACTGTCGTAATTTTGAATTTTTGCCAATAATGATTTTATGTAATAATTGAATCATTTCCACTTTTATGTAATAGTATACACTGTCGTAATTTTGAATTTTTGCCAATAATGATTTTATGTAATAATTTAATAATTTACACTTTTATGTAATAGTATACACTGTCGTAATTTTGAACTTTTGTCCATTTTTACTTTATGTAATAATTGAATCATTTCCACTCTTATGTAATAGTATACACTGTCGTAATTTTGAATTTTTGTCCATTTTGACTTTATGTAATAATTGAATCATTTCCACTTTTATGTAATAGTGTACACTGTCGTAATTTTGAATTTTTGCCAATAATGATTTTATGTAATAATTGAATAATTTACACTTTTATGTAATAGTATACACTGTCGTAATTTTGAATTTTTGCCAATAACGATTTTATGTAATAAATGAATCATTTCCACTTTTATGTAATAGTATACACTGGCGTAATTTTGAATTTTTGCCAATAATGATTTTATGTAATAATTGAATCATTTCCACTTTTATTTAATAGTATACACTGGCGTAATTTTGAATTTTTGCCAATAATGATTTTATGTAATAATTGAATAATTTACACTTTTATGTAATAGTATACACTGTCGTAATTTTGAATTTTTGCCAATAATGATTTTATGTAATAATTGAATAATTTCCACTTTTATGTAATAGTATACACTGTCATAATTTTGAATTTTTGTCCATTTTGACTTTATGTAATAATTGAATAATTTCCACTTTTATGTAATAGTATACACTGTCGTAATTTAGAATTTTTGTCCATTTTGACTTTATGTAATAATTGAATCTTTTCCACTTTTATGTAATAGTATACACTGTCGTAATTTTGAATTTTTGCCAATAATGATTTTATGTAATAATTGAATCATTTACACTTTTATGTAATAGTATACACTGTCGTAATTTTGCATTTTTGTCCATTTTGACTTTATGTAATAATTGAATCATTTACACTTTTATGTAATAGTATACACTGTCATAATTTTGAATTTTTGCCAATAATGATTTTATGTAATAATTGAATAATTTCCACTTTTATGTAATAGTATACACTGTCGTAATTTAGCATTTTTGCCCATTTTGACTTTATGTAATAATTGAATCATTTACACTTTTATGTAATAGTATACACTGTCGTAATTTTGAATTTTTGCCAATAATGATTTTATGTAATAATTGAATCATTTCCACTTTTATGTAATAGTATACACTGTCGTAATTTTGAATTTTTGCCCATTTTGACTTTATGTAATAATTGAATCATTTCCACTTTTATGTAATAGTATACACTCTCATAATTTTGAATTTTTGCCAATAATGATTTTATGTAATAAATGAATCATTTCCACTTTTATGTAATAGTATACACTGTCGTAATTTTGAATTTTTGCCAATAATGATTTTATGTAATAAATGAATCATTTCCACTTTTATGTAATAGTATACACTGTCATAATTTAGAATTTTTGTCCATTTTGACTTTATGTAATAATTGAATCTTTTCCACTTTTATGTAATAGTATACACTGTCGTAATTTTGAATTTTTGTCCATTTTGACTTTATGTAATAATTGAATCATTTCCACTTTTATGTAATAGTATACACTGTCATAATTTAGAATTTTTGTCCATTTTGACTTTATGTAATAATTGAATCATTTCCACTTTTATGTAATAGTATACACTGTCGTAATTTTGAATTTTTGTCCATTTTGACTTTATGTAATAATTGAATCATTTACACTTTTATGTAATAGTATACACTGTCGTAATTTAGAATTTTTGTCCATTTTGACTTTATGTAATAATTGAATCATTTCCACTTTTATGTAATAGTATACACTGTCGTAATTTTGAATTTTTGTCCATTTTGACTTTATGTAATAATTGAATCTTTTCCACTTTTATGTAATAGTATACACTGTCGTAATTTTGAATTTTTGCCAATAATGATTTTATGTAATAATTGAATAATTTCCACTTTTATGTAATAGTATACACTGTCGTAATTTTGAATTTTTGCCAATAATGATTTTATGTAATAATTGAATCATTTACACTTTTATGTAATAGTATACACTGTCGTAATTTTGCATTTTTGTCCATTTTGACTTTATGTAATAATTGAATCATTTACACTTTTATGTAATAGTATACACTGTCGTAATTTTGAATTTTTGCCAATAATGATTTTATGTAATAATTGAATCATTTCCACTTTTATGTAATAGTATACACTGTCGTAATTTTGAATTTTTGCCAATAATGATTTTATGTAATAATTTAATAATTTACACTTTTATGTAATAGTATACACTGTCGTAATTTTGAACTTTTGTCCATTTTTACTTTATGTAATAATTGAATCATTTCCACTCTTATGTAATAGTATACACTGTCGTAATTTTGAATTTTTGTCCATTTTGACTTTATGTAATAATTGAATCATTTCCACTTTTATGTAATAGTGTACACTGTCGTAATTTTGAATTTTTGCCAATAATGATTTTATGTAATAATTGAATAATTTACACTTTTATGTAATAGTATACACTGTCGTAATTTTGAATTTTTGCCAATAACGATTTTATGTAATAAATGAATCATTTCCACTTTTATGTAATAGTATACACTGGCGTAATTTTGAATTTTTGCCAATAATGATTTTATGTAATAATTGAATCATTTCCACTTTTATTTAATAGTATACACTGGCGTAATTTTGAATTTTTGCCAATAATGATTTTATGTAATAATTGAATAATTTACACTTTTATGTAATAGTATACACTGTCGTAATTTTGAATTTTTGCCAATAATGATTTTATGTAATAATTGAATAATTTCCACTTTTATGTAATAGTATACACTGTCATAATTTTGAATTTTTGTCCATTTTGACTTTATGTAATAATTGAATAATTTCCACTTTTATGTAATAGTATACACTGTCGTAATTTAGAATTTTTGTCCATTTTGACTTTATGTAATAATTGAATCTTTTCCACTTTTATGTAATAGTATACACTGTCGTAATTTTGAATTTTTGCCAATAATGATTTTATGTAATAATTGAATAATTTCCACTTTTATGTAATAGTATACACTGTCGTAATTTTGAATTTTTGCCAATAATGATTTTATGTAATAATTGAATCATTTACACTTTTATGTAATAGTATACACTGTCGTAATTTTGCATTTTTGTCCATTTTGACTTTATGTAATAATTGAATCATTTACACTTTTATGTAATAGTATACACTGTCGTAATTTTGAATTTTTGTCCATTTTGACTTTATGTAATAATTGAATCATTTCCACTTTTATGTAATAGTATACACTGTCATAATTTAGAATTTTTGTCCATTTTGACTTTATGTAATAATTGAATCATTTCCACTTTTATGTAATAGTATACACTGTCGTAATTTTGAATTTTTGTCCATTTTGACTTTATGTAATAATTGAATCATTTACACTTTTATGTAATAGTATACACTGTCGTAATTTAGAATTTTTGTCCATTTTGACTTTATGTAATAATTGAATCATTTCCACTTTTATGTAATAGTATACACTGTCGTAATTTTGAATTTTTGTCCATTTTGACTTTATGTAATAATTGAATCTTTTCCACTTTTATGTAATAGTATACACTGTCGTAATTTTGAATTTTTGCCAATAATGATTTTATGTAATAATTGAATCATTTCCACTTTTATTTAATAGTATACACTGGCGTAATTTTGAATTTTTGCCAATAATGATTTTATGTAATAATTGAATAATTTACACTTTTATGTAATAGTATACACTGTCGTAATTTTGAATTTTTGCCAATAATGATTTTATGTAATAATTGAATAATTTCCACTTTTATGTAATAGTATACACTGTCATAATTTTGAATTTTTGTCCATTTTGACTTTATGTAATAATTGAATAATTTCCACTTTTATGTAATAGTATACACTGTCGTAATTTAGAATTTTTGTCCATTTTGACTTTATGTAATAATTGAATCTTTTCCACTTTTATGTAATAGTATACACTGTCGTAATTTTGAATTTTTGCCAATAATGATTTTATGTAATAATTGAATAATTTCCACTTTTATGTAATAGTATACACTGTCGTAATTTTGAATTTTTGCCAATAATGATTTTATGTAATAATTGAATCATTTACACTTTTATGTAATAGTATACACTGTCGTAATTTTGCATTTTTGTCCATTTTGACTTTATGTAATAATTGAATCATTTACACTTTTATGTAATAGTATACACTGTCGTAATTTTGAATTTTTGTCCATTTTGACTTTATGTAATAATTGAATCATTTCCACTTTTATGTAATAGTATACACTGTCATAATTTAGAATTTTTGTCCATTTTGACTTTATGTAATAATTGAATCATTTCCACTTTTATGTAATAGTATACACTGTCGTAATTTTGAATTTTTGTCCATTTTGACTTTATGTAATAATTGAATCATTTACACTTTTATGTAATAGTATACACTGTCGTAATTTAGAATTTTTGTCCATTTTGACTTTATGTAATAATTGAATCATTTCCACTTTTATGTAATAGTATACACTGTCGTAATTTTGAATTTTTGTCCATTTTGACTTTATGTAATAATTGAATCTTTTCCACTTTTATGTAATAGTATACACTGTCGTAATTTTGAATTTTTGCCAATAATGATTTTATGTAATAATTGAATAATTTCCACTTTTATGTAATAGTATACACTGTCGTAATTTTGAATTTTTGCCAATAATGATTTTATGTAATAATTGAATCATTTACACTTTTATGTAATAGTATACACTGTCGTAATTTTGCATTTTTGTCCATTTTGACTTTATGTAATAATTGAATCATTTACACTTTTATGTAATAGTATACACTGTCATAATTTTGAATTTTTGCCAATAATGATTTTATGTAATAATTGAATAATTTCCACTTTTATGTAATAGTATACACTGTCGTAATTTAGCATTTTTGCCCATTTTGACTTTATGTAATAATTGAATCATTTACACTTTTATGTAATAGTATACACTGTCGTAATTTTGAATTTTTGCCAATAATGATTTTATGTAATAATTGAATCATTTACACTTTTATGTAATAGTATACACTCTCGTAATTTTGAATTTTTGCCCATTTTGACTTTATGTAATAATTGAATCATTTCCACTTTTATGTAATAGTATACACTCTCATAATTTTGAATTTTTGCCAATAATGATTTTATGTAATAAATGAATCATTTCCACTTTTATGTAATAGTATACACTGTCGTAATTTTGAATTTTTGCCAATAATGATTTTATGTAATAAATGAATCATTTCCACTTTTATGTAATAGTATACACTGTCATAATTTAGAATTTTTGTCCATTTTGACTTTATGTAATAATTGAATCTTTTCCACTTTTATGTAATAGTATACACTGTCGTAATTTTGAATTTTTGTCCATTTTGACTTTATGTAATAATTGAATCATTTCCACTTTTATGTAATAGTATACACTGTCATAATTTAGAATTTTTGTCCATTTTGACTTTATGTAATAATTGAATCATTTCCACTTTTATGTAATAGTATACACTGTCGTAATTTTGAATTTTTGTCCATTTTGACTTTATGTAATAATTGAATCATTTACACTTTTATGTAATAGTATACACTGTCGTAATTTAGAATTTTTGTCCATTTTGACTTTATGTAATAATTGAATCATTTCCACTTTTATGTAATAGTATACACTGTCGTAATTTTGAATTTTTGTCCATTTTGACTTTATGTAATAATTGAATCATTTACACTTTTATGTAATAGTATACACTGTCATAATTTAGAATTTTTGTCCATTTTGACTTTATGTAATAATTGAATCATTTCCACTTTTATGTAATAGTATACACTGTCGTAATTTAGAATTTTTGTCCATTTTGACTTTATGTAATAATTGAATCATTTCCACTTTTATGTAATAGTATACACTGTCATAATTTAGAATTTTTGTCCATTTTGACTTTATGTAATAATTGAATCATTTCCACTTTTATGTAATAGTATACACTGTCGTAATTTTGAATTTTTGTCCATTTTGACTTTATGTAATAATTGAATCATTTACACTTTTATGTAATAGTATACACTGTCGTAATTTAGAATTTTTGTCCATTTTGACTTTATGTAATAATTGAATCATTTCCACTTTTATGTAATAGTATACACTGTCGTAATTTTGAACTTTTGTCCATTTTGACTTTATGTAATAATTGAATCATTTCCACTTTTATGTAATAGTATACACTGTCGTAATTTTGAACTTTTGTCCATTTTGACTTTATGTAATAATTGAATCATTTCCACTTTTATGTAATAGTATACACTGTCGTAATTTTGAATTTTTGCCAATAATGATTTTATGTAATAATTGAATCATTTCCACTCTTATGTAATAGTATACACTGTCGTAATTTCGTATTTTTGTCCATTTTGACTTTATGTAATAACTGAATCATTTCCACTCTTATGTAATAGTATACACTGTTGTAATTTCGTATTTTTGTCCATTTTGACTTTATGTAATAACTGAATCATTTCCACTTTTATGTAATAGTATACACTGTTGTAATTTCGTATTTTTGTCCATTTTGACTTTATGTAATAACTGAATCATTTCCACTTTTATGTAATAGTATACACTGTCGTAATTTTGAACTTTTGTCCATTTTGACTTTATGTAATAATTGAATCATTTCCACTTTTATGTAATAGTATACACTGTCGTAATTTAGAATTTTTGTCCATTTTGACTTTATGTAATAATTGAATCATTTCCACTTTTATGTAATAGTATACACTGTCGTAATTTTTAACTTTTGTCCATTTTGACTTAATGTAATAATTGAATCATTTCCACTTTTATGTAATAGTATACACTGTCGTAATTTTGAACTTTTGTCCATTTTGACTTCATGTAATAATTGAATCATTTCCACTTTTATGTAATAGTATACACTGTCGTAATTTTGAATTTTTTCCAATAATGATTTTATGTAATAATTGAATCATTTCCACTCTTATGTAATAGTATACACTGTCGTAATTTCGTATTTTTGTCCATTTTGACTTTATGTAATAACTGAATCATTTCCACTCTTATGTAATAGTATACACTGTTGTAATTTCGTATTTTTGTCCATTTTGACTTTATGTAATAACTGAATCATTTCCACTTTTATGTAATAGTATACACTGTCGTAATTTTGAACTTTTGTCCATTTTGACTTTATGTAATAATTGAATCATTTCCACTTTTATGTAATAGTATACACTGTCGTAATTTTGAATTTTTGCCAATAATGATTTTATGTAATAATTGAATCATTTCCACTTTTATGTAATAGTATACACTGTCGTAATTTCGTATTTCTGTCCATTTTGACTTTATGTAATAACTGAATCATTTCCACTCTTATGTAATAGTATACACTGTCGTAATTTCGTATTTTTGTCCATTTTGACTTTATGTAATAACTGAATCATTTACACTTTTATGTAATAGTATACACTGTCGTAATTTTGAATTTTTGCCAATAATGATTTTATGTAATAACTGAATCATTTCCACTTTTATGTAATAGTATACACTCTCGTAATTTTGAATTTTTGCCCATTTTGACTTTATGTAATAATTGAATCATTTCCACTTTTATGTAATAGTATACACTGTCGTAATTTTGAATTTTTGCCAATAATGATTTTATGTAATAATTGAATCATTTCCACTTTTATGTAATAGTATACACTGTCGTAATTTTGAATTTTTGCCAATAATGATTTTATGTAATAAATGAATCATTTCCACTTTTATGTAATAGTATACACTGTCATAATTTAGAATTTTTGTCCATTTTGACTTTATGTAATAATTGAATCTTTTCCACTTTTATGTAATAGTATACACTGTCGTAATTTTGAATTTTTGTCCATTTTGACTTTATGTAATAATTGAATCATTTCCACTTTTATGTAATAGTATACACTGTCATAATTTAGAATTTTTGTCCATTTTGACTTTATGTAATAATTGAATCATTTCCACTTTTATGTAATAGTATACACTCTCGTAATTTTGAATTTTTGTCCATTTTGACTTTATGTAATAATTGAATCATTTACACTTTTATGTAATAGTATACACTGTCGTAATTTAGAATTTTTGTCCATTTTGACTTTATGTAATAATTGAATCATTTCCACTTTTATGTAATAGTATACACTGTCGTAATTTTGAATTTTTGTCCATTTTGACTTTATGTAATAATTGAATCATTTACACTTTTATGTAATAGTATACACTGTCATAATTTAGAATTTTTGTCCATTTTGACTTTATGTAATAATTGAATCATTTCCACTTTTATGTAATAGTATACACTGTCGTAATTTAGAATTTTTGTCCATTTTGACTTTATGTAATAACTGAATCATTTCCACTTTTATGTAATAGTATACACTGTCATAATTTAGAATTTTTGTCCATTTTGACTTTATGTAATAATTGAATCATTTCCACTTTTATGTAATAGTATACACTGTCGTAATTTTGAATTTTTGTCCATTTTGACTTTATGTAATAATTGAATCATTTACACTTTTATGTAATAGTATACACTGTCGTAATTTAGAATTTTTGTCCATTTTGACTTTATGTAATAATTGAATCATTTCCACTTTTATGTAATAGTATACACTGTCGTAATTTTGAACTTTTGTCCATTTTGACTTTATGTAATAATTTAATCATTTCCACTTTTATGTAATAGTATACACTGTCGTAATTTTGAACTTTTGTCCATTTTGACTTTATGTAATAATTGAATCATTTCCACTTTTATGTAATAGTATACACTGTCGTAATTTTGAATTTTTGCCAATAATGATTTTATGTAATAATTGAATCATTTCCACTCTTATGTAATAGTATACACTGTCGTAATTTCGTATTTTTGTCCATTTTGACTTTATGTAATAACTGAATCATTTCCACTCTTATGTAATAGTATACACTGTTGTAATTTCGTATTTTTGTCCATTTTGACTTTATGTAATAACTGAATCATTTCCACTTTTATGTAATAGTATACACTGTTGTAATTTCGTATTTTTGTCCATTTTGACTTTATGTAATAACTGAATCATTTCCACTTTTATGTAATAGTATACACTGTCGTAATTTTGAACTTTTGTCCATTTTGACTTTATGTAATAATTGAATCATTTCCACTTTTATGTAATAGTATACACTGTCGTAATTTTGAATTTTTGCCAATAATGATTTTATGTAATAATTGAATCATTTCCACTCTTATGTAATAGTATACACTGTCGTAATTTCGTATTTTTGTCCATTTTGACTTTATGTAATAACTGAATCATTTCCACTCTTATGTAATAGTATACACTGTTGTAATTTCGTATTTTTGTCCATTTTGACTTTATGTAATAACTGAATCATTTCCACTTTTATGTAATAGTATACACTGTTGTAATTTCGTATTTTTGTCCATTTTGACTTTATGTAATAACTGAATCATTTCCACTTTTATGTAATAGTATACACTGTCGTAATTTTGAACTTTTGTCCATTTTGACTTTATGTAATAATTGAATCATTTCCACTTTTATGTAATAGTATACACTGTCGTAATTTAGAATTTTTGTCCATTTTGACTTTATGTAATAATTGAATCATTTCCACTTTTATGTAATAGTATACACTGTCGTAATTTTTAACTTTTGTCCATTTTGACTTAATGTAATAATTGAATCATTTCCACTTTTATGTAATAGTATACACTGTCGTAATTTTGAATTTTTGCCAATAATGATTTTATGTAATAATTGAATCATTTCCACTTTTATGTAATAGTATACACTGTCGTAATTTCGTATTTCTGTCCATTTTGACTTTATGTAATAACTGAATCATTTCCACTCTTATGTAATAGTATACACTGTCGTAATTTCGTATTTTTGTCCATTTTGACTTTATGTAATAACTGAATCATTTACACTTTTATGTAATAGTATACACTGTCGTAATTTTGAACTTTTGTCCATTTTGACTTTATGTAATAACTGAATCATTTCCACTCTTATGTAATAGTATACACTGTTGTAATTTCGTATTTTTGTCCATTTTGACTTTATGTAATAACTGAATCATTTCCACTTTTATGTAATAGTATACACTGTCGTAATTTTGAACTTTTGTCCATTTTGACTTTATGTAATAATTGAATCATTTCCACTTTTATGTAATAGTATACACTGTCGTAATTTTGAATTTTTGTCCATTTTGACTTTATGTAATAATTGAATCATTTCCACTTTTATGTAATAGTATACACTGTCGTAATTTTGAATTTTTGTCCATTTTGACTTAATGTAATAATTGAATCATTTCCACTTTTATGTAATAGTATACACTGTCGTAATTTTGAATTTTTGTCAGGGGAGACTGCAAAAGGATGACCCAAGACCAACGACTTCAATTGAAAAAGATTTAATTTGGGTTTGACAATAAAGTGAAGTACTACTTTGAAAATTAATAGTGAAAATAAATAATATGTACAAAATATACAATTAAGCAGGATAAAGCAAAAAGTCAAACAACCTGGGAGAGGAAGGAGCAAACGAGTGGTGCTTAAATCAACCTGATCTCACAGAATTCCGTGAAATGAACACGGGACACTTAACTCAAAATCCGTGGCAGTTTCACGGAATCGCCAAAAATTCCGTGATGGGTCCACGGAAGTGATTCCTATGCAAGTCAATGACAGTATACAAACGCGTTGGGCATTGTTTTCATCATGAAACTATGATTTTTTTTTGCCATTATGACATGGAGTGTGATTCTCGATTTAATCAGCCAGCATAATTTTATTTATAATTATTTTCATTTTTTATTTATTTACAGTATTTAGACACGTTTTGAACACGTAACCCAATCCCTTCCCTAAACCTAACCATTTGTGTATTATAAAAAAACAGGATATAACAGGCAGATACGACTGCAGGCACAATTTATTCAAAAAGTACAAATATTCCAAGTGTTCCGAGGCCAAACGATTGATTTGTGTGAAGAAAATCCTCAAAAGCGATCAGCAGCGTCGAGTCCATCCGCCAAAGATCCTAAACACATTTCAAATTTTACCGCCGGAAAAAACGTTACGTCAGCTTTGACAGCATTGGCTGTCGTATGTCTCGTGACCAATTGCGTCATTACGTCGGCTTTGATTGTAAAATGCCATTGGCTCTCGTGTGTCTCGTGACAGATTGCTTCACGCTAAAGAGTCAAGTGTATTATTTGAATGGGATATGAATGAGTGTGCTCACGGCGCGGCGGGATCATCATTTTAGCAATTAAAACATTAAAATCAACTCTGTTCTTTACATGAAGACATCGAGTGACTTCAGAAGACTTGGAATGCAACATGAGTTGATACTTTTATGCTGTTTTTGGTCAGTTTTTGCAATAAATACCTGTGACTGTACTTGTATTTGCCTGTTATGTGTTTTATATTGTTGAGAAGTGGGTAGGTTTAGGGTAGGAGTGGAGTTAGTTGCTCCAAAATATAAAAGTAGCCTATAAATATTCATAAAATCATGTCTGCTTTTTACTGTCATTGACTTGCATAGGAATCACTTCCGTGGACCCATCTCGGCGATTCCGTGAAACTGCCACGGATTTTGTGTTAAGGGGCCCGTGTTCATTTCACGGAATTCTGTGAGACCAGGTTGGCTTAAATCAAAGAATAAAACTCATCTAACTGAGGATTTAGGAAATAAGCTAACTAGCAACAAAAGATGTAGAAATAAACATCTTCAGCGTCTGAAAACGCCATAACTGAACTACCTAATTAACCCAAACAAAACGCACAATCATAGCACCACTGCTAAACCTGGTGTATCTAATACAGAAGTGTACCAAATGTAGATCAGCCTCTCAGGCTGGACTCTGGAACGAGAGACGATTCCATATAAGGTTATATTTCAGTATTTCGCAAATGGACAGCGACTCTTAAGTAGCACTTAGAGCGCGTTCTCGCGCGTTCATGTTAAGAAGAGAGGCCGTCGTCACTGAGTGTGTACTCTCCCCAGAGTCAAAGCGCGTCTCCAATTGAAGTTGGCGCCATTCATAAACAGCCTCATGACCGTGATTGGTTGCGCAATCCTGACGTTGACTGACAGGAGGTTCCTCCACTCACGTTCCGCCCCTGAAACAGGCAGCTGGTTCAAACGCACTCACACACACTCGCACAGCGTGAAATATATATCAACACAGACTACGTAGCTCCGCGTACGTAACACTCAACATTTACAAAAAACAAACAGACTACATAGCACAGCATATGTAACAGTACCCAGATAGCACACGTACATCACGGAGACGTCTGTGAAAGAGCGTAGCGTCTGATTAAGATCGCTTTTCATTTTTATAGTTCGACTGATATCGTTTTTAAATGCGCCGTCTTCCTTACCTCTAAATGACGTCTATACGACTAACCTTAAACATTCGAAATAGTGCTGCTCACCCATGTGTCGACGGTGGAGCAGAGCAAGCAAGCAGAGCTCGTGATACAAATTAAGTTAGGTTTAGTTTATACCATGGTCTATATAAGGGCTGATTCACAGCTTTGTTCAAGACACACCTAGCCATTTTTCTTTCCCAAATAATGATGCTTACAAACTCCAATGAGCAAGCCTAAGGTGACATTGGCAAAGTAAACCCTTGCACAGGCCTTAATCTTCTAGTGAAGGAAAGGAACATTGAGCCTGTAATAAATTTTAAAAACAATCTTTAAATAGTAAAAAATTTAAATAGTTTGAAAGGACACTTTAATGTAGTAAACACTGAAAGCATAACAGTGGATATAGTCACAAATAAGGTCAAATGTTTCACAAGACCTTGAGGTTTTTCTTTTCTTCATAAAAGCCTCTAAACAACACCAGTCTAAAATAGAGATGTTTAATGAGCTCTATTAGAACAAAAATCTATAACATTTGTAATGGACAAAGTGCATGACAGCTGGTTCTAGATTGCAGAAGTGACACAGGTGTGGAGATGAGCCAGAGGTAGATCTGTGCATCTTAGGATGAACCATCTCCTGGTGTTTGCTGAAGAAAAGAAAAAGCTGTTAGAGCATTTAAGAAATACTTTTCACCCCAACCCCTAAATTAATGAACACCATGTACACGCACACAACATAGTCAACAACACCTCTGAACCAGATACTACACGGCTATGCCAATGACATCAGACTGATACATGATCTCACAATATTTATATGAATAAAGTTATTTTATTCACAAGTCATATCAACTTATGTTCATTCTTATGACTTGCATAGACAAACGCTGGATACAGGCGGAAGTACCTCCCCATTGTTTCCAAGCGTGGAGAAGGATTGTTAAATGACATGTCTGTGTTAGTTTATTGTTTAAACTGTTTGCTTTGTAAACAATGGGGCGGTACTTCTGCCAACGTTCAGCGGGACCTTTTGAACGTGATTACGCAATGCCTGGTGCACTCAACATTTGGTTGCCATTGAAGTCCATTGTGTGGAGAAAAATCCCAAAATGTTTTCCATAAGAGCCGGTCACAGATATATCGGCAGAATGCGCACCTAAGCGGCCCACACGTCTCACAGCGCGGGACTATTCACACACAATTATGTCAAAATGCCCGTCTTGTCGAGCATCATCGTTAACATAGTCGTCATGTCTTAAGTGAACGTAAACATGAATTTTGACACTTGCCAGTGTTTTTTGAAGATTTTGCCATTTTGTTTATAGTGGTATGTAAATATATCCATGCCGCGCAGGACTACGTAACCCTTAGGACCTAAGAAATGCGCTAGTAGTGTTTTGCTGGATTTTTCCTCATGACCGTGTAAAACAACTTAAAATGCTCCTTCATTTCTGGCCTCACAGACATGAACGATAAGTCTTTACAAAGCTTAAAGTGCCTACTTTTATTTATGTACACTCAAAATAAAAACTAATTGTTGTGAGTTTCGCTAAATAAAGGAAACAAACAGGATGCGCATTCTCCCGTCCGTCTCCCTGTGATGTACACTCTGAAATGCGTGTGAAAATATACTCAGAACTCAGAGAAACTTGCCACACAGACACAATAGATATCTCTTTATAAAGCTTGGAATGTCTACTTTTAAATTAAGTCATTTATATAAAAACAAATGCTCTCCGTTTATGTAATCCGTATGAAAACAGCAAGAGGTCCAGGGGCCGGTTGCACCGGTTGTGCGCAAGTTACAACTTAGCCTATTTTTGATGTAAATGGGCACCAAGTTACAACTTAGGCACTACTAATTATTTTTGCGTTGCACCATTAAACTTAGTTGAAGCGTAACTCTACGTATAAACTAAATATTTACGGAAGCCTCCGATCAGGAGTAATGGTTGGAATAATAAAGCAGACTGAACTTCATCATAAGCTCTTGTTTTACATGACAGACTTCAATTCTTTACACATATGATAATGCTGACATTTACACTTGCTTACATTTTAAGAGAAAAAACATTATGTGAATGGATTACTTTATTTGCAGCTCTTCAACACGAAACCATCCCAAACTGTGTGCCACTGTGTGCATCTGTCCGTGTTGTGCATGTTGTTACAGTTCGGCTCGTAACTGCAACAAAAAGGGCGATCACAACATAGATAAGGTTGCAAAGATATATATTTATTACATAGTTCGAGGGAAAAAGTAATGAAATTAAAGAATAAAGACGACATTCAAACGGCGACTGGTCCAATCATGGCTACGAGGAAGACGGGACAAACGAGGATCTCATTATGGTAGAGGTGTTCGAATCCAACGGCACCTGCCACGAGCCCATTCCTGTGAAACACAAGAAAAGAACAACAAAATCCCCTCTGGTTAGTGAACGGGCATATTAAATACCCACAGCCCATCCTGCCCAGGTGTCAACAATCTCACAAATCACAGACGGACAGTGACGAACAACAATCAAAGCAAAACAAAACACGGTAAGATCGTGACAATGTCATGATGTCAAATAAAATCAATACATTTAATTTATGTTTTTTGTTTGTTTCAGTATTTATTTATTGATCCTTATTAATGTTGTTTCATATACTGAATGCTTCTGAATGTATTTATATATATATAAAAGCACTCATGTTATTCATGATTAAGTACCGTATTTCATGGAAATGTATTTTTACCATTGGTTACGTGAGGCAAAAGAAATGATACTAATGAAGGATACACTGAAATTCACAGTATTTCAACACAACTTCTGCTCACATATTTGAAGGCTGCTATTGGATGGGTAAATGTCATATGCGACTACGTATTACTTCACGGAGAGTTTACGACCTACTAGTTACATTCTGCCTTAAGAACAAATGGTGCAACCGAGAAGAGTACAGAGTTAGTTACAAACTATCTAGTAGTTACTAAGCCTCTAGTGTGGACTTTACGTTCCAATTTAAGAAAGAACTTACGAACGACTGAGGCAACCCTACCCAGTTTCTCAAGCGACTGCACCTTATCTGTAATGTGACCAAACCCACATGCGCAAAGCAGTGCGGTGGAAGTGCAGACGCGGTGCGTATGGAAAGTGGGAACAGTTGTACCGTGGCGTGTGTACTGCAAATGCAAACGAATATCCAATCTGTCACCTTTTAAGGTGTTCTCCTCCGATACCTGTCAGTCTTGTGCTTTAATTTATGATGGGCAGCATATATCTGCTGCAAATGCGACCGCATTCCCCCCTGTCCAAAACACATATGCATATAACATGCTGTATAACGGTAGTTTACATGATAAAAGTAACCTTAAAGCGAAGATATAGCTCTAGTTTTAATCATTTAAAAGGGCCTTTGAAACTTTTGGCATGATGCATTTTCATGCATATTTTTTTTTTCACAGCGCTGAATGTCATAGGGTTCCTACAAGTTTCTTCAAGTTAAATTCAAGTCTTTTTAAGACTGTTTATATAAAAAAATTAATACCCATTTCACGCTTCTCCTTTGCTTGCTGCTTGAGGTGTGTGTTGTGTTGCAGTCTATGGTTGTGGTGCTGTAGCGTGATCTTCATTTACTGAAGGCATCATGTGTTCACAGTATTTTGTACTGTGACCTGGGGCTGCGTTGCGTTCTCAATTATTGGTTCCGCCACTCCTTATTTAATCAAAATAATCGTGGTTGACAAATGAAACTTTTGAGGAAAAATACAATACGGAGAAGTTACATACAGCACAATTTTTAAGACCCAGACAGCAAAATTCTAGACTTTTTAAAGTCTTTAAGGTATTATTTCCAAATTAATAAATTCAATGCTTTAAAGGCTTTTTAAGACCCCGCGGGAACCCTGCATATGGTGCTTGTGAAACACATGGAACACTTCACTACATGATTTCATGATGAAATGTGTTATTTCTGAAATGGTTCTATTATAATTTATTTATTGTGTTATATATAATTATCGCAAGAGGCTGCAATGTAGCCTGGCCCTACCAGACTCTCTACACTTCATTTGTACAGAGTCTGGCCGCTCTCCATTGACAAATGCTTACTTCCTTGAAGGCGGTACTCGGTTGAGGTTTAAAACTATTGGATCTGCCATAACCAATCGCTAACGTTTGGTCGTGACGTTTGTCATTCGCCTCTGTTTCTCACATGGAAATCCGTAAAAATAAATGTGCAGCCACCTCAGTGATAAAACCTTGTGCATTGGGATTGTGATTTATTCACGGTGGAGAGTTTTGTGATCGGGAACGGATTCTCTCGTGGTCCATAACATGATTGTGCTGTAAATAAAATATCATATGCTTGGTATGATAAGAATAAATGCTGCCGTAAATAACGGCCCAATTCAAATGTTTACGTGCTTTTCTTCCTTCATAAGCGTGATAAAATATATTGCTCTTGTAAATACTTGCCAGGATTTAAAGAAATACAAGTCTAGAAATGCAAATTAAAGGGACACTCCACCGTTTTTTCATATTAAACTATGTTATTCCCTTAAATAAGACGATTTTATACATACCTCTCTCATCTCTGACGCGCGGTGACACTTTGATAGCATTTATCTTAGCATACTAAGCCCAGTTCATTCACTAGGTACCAAACAGAGATCAAGTTGGAAGTGACCGAACACATTTTCCCTATTTAAATACAGTCACACGAATAGCTGAACGACCAAGTAGGGTGAAACAAAATAAAACGTGGCGCGTTTCTAGGCGGGTTAAAAAGGATAACTATAATGTATGACGGAATAGCACTTTTGATAGCACTTCGGCTCGGCGCAGTAAAAGCTCACGCCTGAAAGATCCTCGCCCCCTTCTCCTGGGAAAGGTGAGTTTTTACAGCGCCGAGCCGAAGTGCTATCAAAAGTGCTATTCCGTCATACACTGAGATGAGAGAGGGATGTATCAAATCGTCTTATTTAAGGGAATAACAGTTTAATATGAAAAAACGGTGGAGTATCCCTTTAAAGGTCCCATTCTTCATGTGTTTTTGAAGCTTTGATTGTGTTTACAGTGTGCAATATAACATGTGTTCATGTTTCACATGTAAAAAACACAGTATTTTTCACACAATGTCCTCATCTGTACACCGCTGTTCTCACTGTCCTAAAACGGCTGATGAGTTCCTTGTTCTATGAAGTCCCTCCTTCAGAAATACGTCACGAGTTCTGATTGTGCCAGTGGTTCCCGTGTTGTGATTGGACAGCAGCTTAGCGCACGTGGAAAGGTCACGCCTCTTAACGGGAGATGTATGCGCTCAATGATCTCTACAGCGTCCCTGGGAAAGCCAAACAAAGGTGATTTGACTCCGGGATGAAAATAACAGCGTCTCGACGACATGGTGACAAACACACTCAAACACAACACTTCCTCTTCTCCACGCGACACTTCCTCTTCTCCACGCGACACTTCCTCTTCTCCACGCAACACTTCCTTTTCTCCACGCAACACTTCCTCTTCTCCACGCAACACTTCCTCTTCTCCACGCGACACTTCCTCTTCTCCACGCGACACTTCCTCTTCTCCATGCGACACTTCCTCTTCTCCACGCGACACTTCCTCTTCTCCACGCGACACTTCCTCTTCTCCATGCGACACTTCCTCTTCTCCACGCGACACTTCCTCTTCTCCACGCGACACTTCCTCTTCTCCATGCGACACTTCCTCTTCTCCATGCGACACTTCCTCTTCTCCATGCGACACTTCCTCTTCTCCACGCGACACTTCCTCTTCTCCACGCGATACTTCCTCTTCTCCACGCGACACTTCCTCTTCTCCACGCGACACTTCCTCTTCTCCACGCGACACTTCCTCTTCTCCACACAACACTTCCTCTTCTCCACACAACACTTCCTCTTCTCCACGCGACACTTCCTCTTCTCCACGCAACACTTCCTCTTCTCCACGCGACACTTCCTCTTCTCCACGCAACACTTCCTCTTCTCCACGCAACACTTCCTCTTCTCCATGCGACACTTCCTCTTCTCCACGCAACACTTCCTTTTCTCCACGTGGGACAGCAACAAGACCACGCCCCCTTTTTGGCGTATTCTTGTGGGGGGAGGTTAGTCTGTTCTACTGTTCTACTGACGTCATTAATGAAGGAAGTACCAGGATGTAGTCCAAGCCAGCCGTTCGCTGTAGGCTTTGAAAGGGAACTTCTGTTAAATAAAATATCTCGCTTGGCATTGAACTTTGAGCTTTATAATTTTACAGGTATTATTTATGCTCTAACAGCAACATTACACACTAACTAAAGTTTGAACAGTGGGATCACAAAGAACTTTCTTTCTGTAATTTCTTTCCCTGTTCACTTGTAATGCCTGATAATCATGATTTAGTCCTGGTGTCTCTACAGTGCTCATTTATGAAATCAATGCCCTGTTCTGGAACAGAAAGTCATATTTTGATTAGAAACCCCATAACATTTTCCTGAGATTCTAGGCCAGATCGCACATCCCTATTCAGTGGATAAAATGATCAATGTTGTTCCAGCAAAACAATAAAAATAAAATAATTATTTGATAGTGGAGTTTATGGGAGAAAAGACAACTAGATCTGTAGCAAAATGATGACCTCCATACAAAGACCAGTTGCCAAATAATGTCTGGACGTTGACCACAGCCCAACAGGACAGAATTCTGCTCGAGTCAGGGAAGCAGAATAAAGTGCACTGTAAATAACTATTAATAAAACAAATGCTAAAGTCACTAGTACATGGCCACCCATGGTTTAATACTTCCATATATGAAGGAACTTCCGGTTCTTTCATGATCTTTTAAAAGCATTGCTTAATGCTTAACAAAAACCATCACTGACTAACAACAGTATCCTTCATTCATGACCCTGTTTAAGTTCAGTGCTGGAGAATCCTCACCAGGTCAGGGTTCCACAACTAGTGCACCCAAGGTGTCTGAATCAAGGAGAAATAGATATTCCTTTCATGAAGCTACTGTATCCTCCGCATTTCTGATCAATTTTCCCACATTAATAACCTGCAAATATCACTACTGTATATATTACGTTCCTGTTCATTCGTTATAGGTTTATTTTTTTACTATTGTTGTTCTACTACATTATTAGTCGGCTTTAAGTTTGTTTGTAGTACGTCATCGGTTCGTCAAGTAAGTATGGATTAATCAGTCATTTGATATCTTGGAGTTTAATTATTTTCGAAATAAGAATTATTATACACAGACACACAAATAATAATAATAATAATAATAAATAAATCACAAATACAAACGACAAAAAACAAAATAACGGTAAAGTTTTCCTTTACTCGCAAAACAGCTGACTCACGTCACAGGCCGGGGCGGGAAAATCTGAAGCGTTGCTCTGCTCTGATTGGTTTAGACCAGAGGTCTGCATGAAGCTGGACCAGCTCTGAGTTTATAGTTGATAAATCCAACCTGGTTTAGATCAAGTTCAACGGTTTCTCAAACGTTCATAACGTTTCATACAACTCAAGTTTAATCCTGAGTTTGCGATTAACTCTGAAGCAATCACACCTGCAAGTGTGACACGTGCGGCAAACAGCCAATCACAGGTGTGCGGTCCAAACTCAGTCCTGGAAGGTTTCGCCTCAACACCTATAGCACTAGCAAGAGCTGGATTAGCTGGTTTAGGTACGTTAGAGCAGAACTCTTCAGGACTGGAGCTCTACAGGAGCAAGATTGGACGACTATCAAATCACTGCTCTTACTTGTGCCCAATCCAAAATTTCAATTTTGCGTAGGCATCCATTGGGTGTCCGAAACCATTGTGGACGTTATCGAGTGCACTCATTTACTCCCATTCTGCATCGTAATAAGATGAACTCAACGGCTGTGCCAAATGTCTCACCCAGTGGAACAATGTGTGGACGGATGAAGTTACACAAGCACTAAACGTGATGGTTGTAGATCATTGTGATAAATGATCTTTATATAAACACAGTGCTATTTGTATATGCTGTACTCTAAAAGTGTCGGGCTCTTTAAGAACGGCCTTCCCCTTTGTGCGCATCAAGCATGCACGCGAGTCATGTCTATATGCCATATGTTCTGTTAATAACCTGCTAATAAAATAGCATCGCATGGCTGCGTTATTTAAGGGAACGTACAACAATGGTCATTGTGCAAGCCCTATTTATTAACATGCATAGTTAACAGGTTGTTAAACATGATTGTGTGTGACGATGATAATCTGGCGACAATACAAGCGCAGTCTCCGTTTCCAGCTTCAGGCGAGCACATGAAGTGTGACATCACCAGCGAACAGCCAATCGCATGCCCTAAAAACAGAGAATCCGATTTCGCTTCTCACGAGACGATATTAAATTCTCTCATCTGAAGATTAGAATGACGAATATAGCAAAAACAAAAATATTTCTATATCCAAACTTTTCTATTTGAATATATTTAGAAATGCTATTTATTCCTGGGAAATGTTTATTGTCACATGATTCTTTGGAAATCAGGGTCAAGTAACCTGAGCCTAATTTCCAAAGAATCATGTGACATTATAAAACTTCCCAGGAATAAATAGCTCTTCATTATCAACATCATCACCTCCTCTAAAATAAATTAAAAAAGTAAATATTTAAAATGTGTTTTTTTGTGCGCGTCCTTTTTACCAGATCAAACTTCAGAAGGTTAGCACTTAGAGGATTTTGCATCTGGTGGCCAAGAATGAAATGCATACTGATAGATTTTGTATGCAAATCTTCCAGGCCAGTTTCTGTTTGTAAAATGAGCACTATTTGTCTTTAATGGCCCTTTGAGCCTATGAGTGATTGGATTAGCATCTATGCATTTTAATGTCACTGTTATGCTGATTGGATCAGGATTGATGGCAGGAACGTTTGGGGTGTGTAAGAACGATCTCCTGTGGGAGGCCCTAACAGTTTCCCTTTGTCTTCCCTGTATAAAGTTCTGTCTCAGAACACAGAGCGTTGGGTTAAGATGTTGAAGGGCGGCATGATAACATCGATGCTGAAAGACTGCTACACTACAAACCTTCAATAAATTCTTCTCCCCACAAGAACTCTGGTCAAGCTTACTTATTTTATGTATTGGAGAAATCGAATACATTGGCGAGCCACCCAAACGACTGCTCGGCCAAATACACCAAAATCTAACAATGCGAATAACAGTTTAAATATAGGTTTAGTTCTCATTTCGTCACACTACAGAACATTTTCCTATTCAATCTTTGATCAAGCTTTGATGGCTTCGGCTCGGGGATAGGTCTCTCACTGTTGTGTGTGCCTACGGGCCAAACAGCAGTGCAGAGTACCCGACCTTCTTGGTGTCCCTGGGAGGGGTGCTGGAGAGTGCTCCGACTGGGGACTCCGTCGTTCTACTGGGGGACTTCAACGCCCACGTGGGCAATGACAGTGAAACCTGGAGGGGCGTGATTGGGAGGAACGGCCCCCCTGATCTGAACCCGAGTGGTGTTCAGTTATTGGACTTCTGTGCTAGTTACAGTTTGTCCATAACGAACACCATGTTCAAGCATAAGGGTGTCCATCAGTGCACATGGCACCAGGACACCCTAGGTCGTAGGTCAATGATCGACTTTGTGGTCGTTTCATCTGACCTGCGGCCGTATGTCTTGGACACTCGGGTGAAGAGAGGGGCGGAGCTGTCAACTGATCACCACCTGGTGGTGAGTTGGATCCGATGGCGGGGGAGGAAGCTGGATAGACTCGGTAGACCCAAACGTACTGTGAGGGTCTGCTGGGAACGTTTGGCCGAGTCTCCTGTCAGAGAGATCTTCAACTCCTGCCTCCGGCAGAGCTTCGACCAGATCCCGAGGGAGGCTGGAGATATTGAGTCCGAGTGGACCATGTTCTCCACCTCCATTGTCAAAGCGGCTGCTCGGAGCTGTGGACGCAAGGTCTCCGGTGCCTGTCGAGGCGGCAATCCCCGAACCCGGTGGTGGACACCGGAAGTAAGGGATGCCGTCAAGCTGAAGAAGGAGTCCTATCGGGCCTGGCTGGCTTGTGGGACTCCTGAGGCAGCTGACAGGTACCGGCAGGCTAAACGGACTGCAGCCCGGGTGGTTGTGGAGGCAAAAACTCGGGCCTGGGAGGAGTTCGGTGAGGCCATGGAAAAGGACTATCGGCTGGCCTCGAAGAGATTCTGGCAAACCGTCCGGCGCCTCAGATGGGGGAAGCAGTGCCCTACCAACGCTGTTTACAGTGGCGATGGGCGGCTGTTGACCTCAACTGGGGATGTTGTCGGACGGTGGAAGGAATACTTCGAGGATCTCCTCAATCCCGCCGTCACGTCTTCCATTGGGGAAGCAGAGGCTGGGGGCTCAGAGGAGGACTCGTCCATCACCCAAGCTGAAGTCACCGAGGTGGTCAAGAAACTCCTCGGTGGCAAGGCACCGGGGGTGGATGAGATCCGCCCTGAGTACCTCAAGTCTCTGGATGTTGTGGGGCTGTCTTGGCTGACACGCCTCTGCAGCATCGCGTGGCGGTCGGGGACAGTGCCTCTGGTATGGCAGACCGGGGTGGTGGTCCCTCTTTTTAAGAAGGGGGACCGGAGGGTGTGTTCCAACTATAGGGGGATCACACTTCTCAGCCTCCCCGGGAAAGTCTATGCCAGGGTACTGGAGAGGAGAATTCGGCCGATAGTGGAACCTCGGATTCAGGAGGAACAGTGTGGTTTTCGTCCTGGTCGTGGAACACTGGACCAGCTCTATACCCTCTACAGGGTGCTGGAGGGTTCATGGGAGTTTGCCCAACCAGTCCACATTTGTTTTGTGGATTTGGAGAAGGCATTCGACTGTGTCCCTCGTGGCGTCCTGTGGAGGGTGCTGGGGGAATATGGGGTCCGGGGTCCTTTGCTGAGGGCTGTCCGGTCCCTGTATGACCGAAGCAGGAGTTTGGTCCGCATTGCCGGCAGTAAGTCAGACTTGTTCCCGGTGCATGTTGGACTCCGGCAGGGCTGCCCTTTGTCGCCGGTTCTGTTCATAATTTTTATGGACAGAATTTCTAGGCGCAGCCAAGGGCCGGAGGGTGTCAGGTTTGGGGACCACACGGTTTCATCTCTGCTCTTTGCGGATGACGTTGTCGTGTTGGCCCCTTCTAACCAGGACCTTCAGCATGCACTGGGACGGTTTGCAGCCGAGTGTGAAGCGGCTGGGATGGGGATCAGCACCTCCAAATCCGAGGCCATGGTCCTCAGTCGGAAAAGGGTGGCTTGCCCACTTCAGGTTGGTGGAGAGTTCCTGCCCCAAGTGGAGGAGTTCAAGTATCTAGGGGTCTTGTTCACGAGTGAGGGGAGGATGGAACGGGAGATTGACAGACGGATCGGTGCAGCTTCTGCAGTAATGCGGTCGATGTACCGGTCTGTCATGGTGAAGAAAGAGCTAAGCCGTAAGGCGAAGCTCTCGATTTACCGGTCAATCTACGTTCCTACTCTCACCTATGGTCATGAGCTTTGGGTCATGACCGAAAGGACAAGATCCCGGATACAGGCGGCCGAAATGAGCTTTCTCCGCAGGGTGGCTGGGCGCTCCCTTAGAGATAGGGTGAGAAGTTCAGTCACTCGGGAGGAACTCGGAGTAGAGCCGCTGCTCCTCCACATCGAGAGGGGACAGCTGAGGTGGCTCGGGCATCTGTTCCGGATGCCTCCTGAACGCCTTCCCGGGAAGGTGTTTCAGGCATGTCCAACCGGGAGGAGGCCCCGGGGAAGACCGAGGACACGCTGGAGGGACTATGTCTCCCGGCTGGCCTTGGAACGCCTCGGTGTCCCCCCGGAAGAGCTAGAGGAAGTGTCTAGGGAGAGGGAAGTCTGGGCATCTCTGCTTAGACTGCTGCCCCCGCGACCCGGCCCCGGATAAGCGGAAGAAGATGGATGGATGGATGGAATCTTTGATTTTAAAAAAATATATATACATCTATTTATATAATCATAAAGTACACAAGTCAATTTCATTTAAAAAAAATGTAGTTATTAAAATTTCAGCATTTAACTCAGTCATTTGTTTAATTTGACTACAGAAAGTTATCTACAACCATCCATCCACAGTAAACTGAAGGTATGTACATCAATTGTGTTCATTATCTTGCTAGGCCAGTAAGCGACAATAACAACAACAACTAAAAGGCTTTGTTTGTGTTAAGGTCTTAATACTATGGCTTGCAATGAACCATCCTACTGGACACTGAGAAGAAAAGCAAAGGAGAAGGTGGATCAACAACTGCAGACAATACAAGCAACAGCTCGGGGGAATGAGTCAGGTTCATGCACTCGAGTTTTCAAAATGATGAAGACACATTTATGGACTGTCTCTCTCATATTGACGAGACTGAAGCTGTCAATATGGCAAGTGATCTTGATGAGAGTGAATCAGACACAGAGTCAGGATCTGAGATCGATCCAACAACTTCCCTAGAAGACGATTTGGCAAACTGGGCTACTGGACACAGAATCACTCATGTGGCATTGAATTCTTTACTTAGCATACTACGTCAACATAGTTTAAATCTGCCAAAAGACTCAAGGACATTGCTAGGAACTGTGCGTTTGAACCCTGAAATACAAGAGAAGGCTGGTGGCCAGTATTATCATTTCGGAGCGCTGAAGTCAATCACAGAGGTGCTACTTCAGAACGACGACATTCGACCTTGGAGCTTCAGGTCAACATCGACGGTTTGCCTCTCTTCAAGAGTTCAGCAACACAGTTCTGGCCCATTCTAGGAACACTGCAAAACATGAGACAAGAGGAGCCAGTGGCGATAGGTTTATTTTGCGGCACATGTAAACCTACCTCACTAAGTGAATACCTTGAAGACTTCATCGCTGAAGTAAATGCATTGGCTACTGGATTTGAATTTGAAGGAGTGAGGATAACTTTACAGCTCGCTTCGATGGTTTGTGACGCACCTGCTCGTGCATTCCTGAAAAAGGTTAAAGGTCACACAGGCTATCATGGATGCGAAAAATGCACAGAGGATGGAGTGTACCTGGAAAACAGGATGACATTTCCAAGAAGCGACATGCCTCTAAGAACCAATGAGAGCTTCAGAAACAAGACCGATTCCGATCACCATCATTTACATTTACATTTATGCATTTGGCAGACGCTTTTATCCAAAGCGACTTACAGTGCCTTATTACAGGGACAATCCCCCTGGAGCAACATGGAGTAAAGAGCCTTGCTCAAGGACACACTGGTGGAGACCACTGGGATCAAACCAGCAACCTTCTGCATATCAGCTCAGTGGTTTTACCCACTGGACCACCATCTCACATGTGGTGACCATCATGGCATGTCACCCCTTGAAGAACCTTCCCTGGATATGGTCTCTGGGTTCCCCCTTGATTACATGCACCTCGTGTGCCTCGGAATCATGAGAAGACTTCTCCACTTGTGGCTGAAGATGGGTCCTCTCACTTGTAGGCTGTCAGGATTTAAAATAAGCACACTGACAGAAAGGCTAGTGAATGCTCAGAGAAATGTGCCCATGGAGTTTGCACGGAAACCAAGGGCACTGAGGGAAATTGACAGATGGAAGGCAACAGAGTTCAGGCAGTTTTTACTGTATACCGGACCTGTCATGATGAAAGATCTCCTCAGTACAGAGGTGTACAAAAACTTCTTGCTGCTTTTTGTGGGAATCTCCATCTTGTGCAACAACAGTTTGATTGAAGATTACTGTGATTATGCCAATGACATACTGGTTCTCTTTGTCACTCACTTCGGTCAACTGTATGGTCCACAATTCCTGTCCTACAATGCACAGTCCCTTGTACATCTTGCAGATGATGTAAAAAAAACATGTCCTAGACAACTTCAGTGCTTTCAAATATGAGAATCACCTGAACAAACTCAAAAGACTTCTGAGGAAACCAACATGCCCTTTGAGTCAAACAATAAAAAGATTCTCAGAGATGCAAAGAAGCTGCAAAAAAAACCAGAGCCAAAACCAGGCCACATCTGCTCAAAGAACAGCACACGACTGGTCCTCTACTGCATCCTTCCATGAGGCAACACAACATAAAGAGTTCAGGACAAGCCCTTACACTCTTAAACTGGACCAGGCACACAGTCACGTTTCCATCGGCGGCAAAGTTGCTAAACTGCAAAATATAATTTCATTCAGGGATGAAATGTATGTAGCTTACAGTATCTTCAACCACCAGGAATCCTTTTTTGACTATCCCTTACCATCCTCTACACTCAGCATTTATTTAGTGGATGACCTCTCAACAACTGTCCATTTCTGCAAGTTGGAGGAAATAGAAAACAAATTTTTTCTTGTCCCATATCAGCGTCATTTTGTTTCAATTCCTCTTTTACATACAGATTAATTCTTTATCAGCACGTTTTGTTCCATAGTTCCATATGCATTTGAAGTACATAGTTAAACATTGAATCCGAGTTAATAAACAATATGGGTTTCAGGCTTACAGCTTTATATAAAATAAAAAAAAACAATGTACCTAATGTCTTCAAACCGCCCGCTCCAAGCGGGACTCGAACACGGGTCTGTCGGCATGAGAGTCAGACGCTCTAACCCATGGAGTTTGCACGGAAACCAAGTACAGTTTGCACAGTACTTTTGGCGAAACACAGGGAAGTTTGGCGCATGCTCTGCTGCGACAACACAGTCTGTACCCACGCTCTCACAAGTCTGCGTCTAGTCACTTGTCTATTTGTTTGTTCTTTCATCTGAGTTGTTTACGTACTGTGTATACCATCGAAATTACCACTATGGCTAGTTTGATCTTCATCGGGAAAACACTGGGGATCATGGTGATCTTTTTTTTGATCACCTGTAATCTCAGGTGTGTAGCATGTCACCCGGATGGGTATTGCAGCAACAAACTCACCTATTCCCGTCAAGATCTCCTCTTGCTCCGGGGCTCGGCCACATTTGGTCTAATACCATCAGACGTAATTCCAGCTAATATCCTGCACAAACCGAGGAAAAGAGGAAAGCGAGGAGGTGTGCGCGCCAGGTTACGGAGGCGTCCTTTTAACCCTCCACTTCCCTCAGTGGTGATGGCTAATGTACAATCTCTCCGGAACAAGATGGATATTCTACATGCTAGATGCCGAGGGGAGAAAACCTTTCGTGAGGCCTGTATCATCGCACTGTCTGAGACATGGTTGAATGATTCCGTTACGGACGAAGAGGTTAATTTGGAGAACTTCACCATCATCCGAGCAGATCGAACGAGCAGCTCTGGTAAGGAGAGGGGCGGAGGGGTCTGTGTTTACATTAATAACCGTTGGTGTAATAACATCAAGATACATGACAGAGTCTGCACACCTTGTATTGAAATGCTGACGCTTTCACTTCGTCCATTCTACCTCCCGCGGGAATTTACCACAGTGGTTATCAGCTGTGTTTACATCCCGCCAGGTGTTAATACTAACACAGCATCTGAACTTATAGTCAACAGCACTCATTCTATGCTAAGTAAATATCCTGATGCTCCGGTGTTTGTTATGGGGGATTTTAATAGCTGTAGGCTGAACAGCGTCCTCCCATCCTTCAAACAGTATGTGAACTCCCCCACAAGGAAAGAAAAGGTGTTAGACCTGTGTTATGGGAACATAAACAACGCTTACACTGCTCACGTGCAGCCTCCATTAGGCTCCGCAGACCACAATATTGTTTTCTTGTTTCCACAATATAAACAATTGCTTAAAAGGGAAAAGCCAGCCACCTGCAGAATCACCCAGTGGTCAGAAGACGCAATTGCACAGTTGCAGGGGTCTTTGGCCTGCACTGATTGGAGTATTTTTGATGGAGACTTGAATACAAAAACTATGCTAATAACCAACTATATTAAGTTCTGTATGTTAACCACTATTCCAGTTAAAACTGTAAGAAAATACCCCAATTCTAGACCATGGATGACCCACCAAATAAAACTTAAACTCAAGGAGAAACAACAAGCATTCAAGTGCAAAGACTGGCTTTTATTGAAAGACATTAACCGCTCTGTGAAAAGTGAGATTAAAAAGGCAAAACTCGTATATAAGGACAAATTAGAACATGATTTCAGCAGTATGAACACAAGGCAGGCCTTTCAGAGAGTAAAAACACTCACTGGTACAACTTCAAGAGTCAGTATTTCTACACCTTCTGATCTCAACCTGTTCACCCGTGACTTGAATCATTTTTATGCCAGGTTTGACACTCTGAACTGCAATACTGAATGTGAAAGACTGCTCGGGAGTTTACCCACTCCCGAGCAGCCATATTCTGTTCCCCTAACAGTAAGAGATGTCTACCAGCAGCTCAGTAGGTGCAAAATTGGCAAATCCCCTGGTCCTGATGGGATCACGGGTAGGTTGCTTAAGAGCTGCGCCTTGGAGCTCTCGCCTGTTCTTCATTCGCTCTTTACTGAGTCATTACAGACCGCAACTGTCCCCACCCTCTGGAAAACAGCTACCATCATTCCTGTTCCCAAGAAACCTCGTCCTTCTGATCTGAATCACTACCGACCAGTAGCACTCACTTCCATAGTAGCAAAATGCCTTGAGAAACTGGTACTGAAGACCATCCTTCCAGTTGTCTGCTCACAGCTGGATCCTTACCAGTTTGCTTACAAGGCCAAAATAGGAACAGAAGACGCTGTTGCATCCCTCCTTCATACTATTCTTCAACATCTGGACTCCCCTGGCCATTATACCAGGATTCTTTTTATAGACTTCTCTTCTGCTTTTAATACAATTCAACGTCACACCATGATAACCAAACTTCATCATCTTCATGTGCCACCTCTGTTAATTCGATGGATTAATAACTTCCTCAGTGACAGACCTCAGGCGGTAAGGGTGGGGAGTACGACATCCTCCACCATTACTGTAAACACAGGTGCCCCTCAAGGTTGTGTCCTCAGCCCCTTTCTCTATACGCTTTACACCAACGATTGTCGGAGCCCCTCTCCTATCATAAAATACTTCAAATACTCGGATGACACAGCCATTCTCGCTCTTCTCACAGGCAACGATTCAGTTACATCATACCACCAATCTGTTGCTCACTTTATTAAATGGTGTGAGGACAGCCATCTTCTCCTTAATGTTGCTAAAACTAAGGAACTCATTATTGATACACGTCAAAAACGTTCTACCTCTCACTGCCCTATTACCATCAATGGCCGGTAGAAATGGCCGGTAAAGGCGGTAGAAATTGTTGACAGCTTTAAGTACCTTGGCATTACCATGGACAATAAACTAAGCTTTGATCAACACATCATGGACATTCATAGACGCTGCCAACAAAGACTCTTTGTCATACGTAAACTTAGGACTTTATCAGTTAAACCACACGTTTTGCTTCGTCTTTATCATAGTATCATTGAACCTATCCTTCTTTACTGTGCCACTTGTTATTTCACCATGCTCTCTTTGACTAACAGAAACAAGTTACTTAAAATTACCATCACCTCTTCAAAAATAATTTGTCTCCCAACTCCCAATTTGTCAGCTCTTATTGACACTGCTATCCTTCGTAGAGCAAATACTATTATACTAAATCCTAGTCACCCTCTCAACTCATGTTTCACTCTTCTTCCCTCTGGCCGCAGATACAGACAGCTGCCTCATAAGAAATCACGCCTAGGAAAGAGTTTTGTACTCTCAGCTATAAGAGCACTGAATTTAAATAATGTATAATTTCAGGTTTATACAGTCTTTGCTGCTGATGCTATCTTTGTTTGTTTACTTATGTGACCAAAAATATGTGTTCTGTGTATTCTGTAGGTATGTTGATGTTATACGTGTTGAATGTTGTTTCTGGTACAGTCTGTGGAAATGAATTTCCTCTACTGAGGACAATAAAGAATAAATCTAAATAAATCTAAATCTAAATCTAAATCTAACAAGGAGACTAAAGGCTGCAACCTCTAGCGTCAGTCGCTAGAGCGTCTCTTGAGATCAGAGGAGTGAGGTTTACTCGCACAGCAACTACTAGCTGACCTCAGTTACAATAGCATAGAGAGATACACTACGCACCGATATATCTTCCCTTTGTGTTTTGACGGAGCGCTGCGCTGTGACTGTTCTTCAAGCTCTTCATCCTGCGCACGGGATGGACGCACTGTCCCGCTCTGTATTGGAGCCTTTCATATTATAATACTTTTGCGCAATGAAAAGATTATTAATAGTCTTTTTTTAGATGCCTCATCTAAAATATGTTGCTGCCTCATTAAAAAGCTGTGCTAATTCAAATCAATGTTAAATGTTTCAGCGCATTGTCACAAGAAGAGCATCAGGAGTTAAACTCATCTGTGCGTGATCAGAATCTTACATCATCTCAAACCAGGCTTCTGTAGGGTAGACCGAGTACAGTTGGTACAGGGGTACATTTGAGACACCTCAAATAACTTGAGTGCTCAACAAGTCTGATCGGTGACCTTTGCTTCGCACATGCGTATTAGCGCCTCTTCGATCGGGGGAAATGTGAAGTACGTGTGTTTCTCCTGTCTGAAGATATCGGTCAAAGTGTTTTTCATTTCCCCACCTCCCTTCCACATTGAATAGCTTCTCATCCTTACATGACTTTTAAAGTTAACTTACATTTCCGTAAACCTTAATCTGTGCTCTAAAAACTGGCTTATTGAATGACTGTGTGTCATGCAAGACCATCGTCAAATCTAGAGAAATGTGCAGGTGGTCAGGTGGGCACAGGTGAGACGCAGTGTATCAATTGTACCCGCACTAGAATCCTATAGCGGCCCATGCAGTTTAGCTGCACGATATTTACTCTTATTTTTGAATATTTGTTGAATATGTTATTTTTGTGCATTTGATTGTTTGCAATTGTTCAATGAGCTTTACTGTCATCTGTAAAATCTCACAACTCATCTGTGCGTGATCAGAATCTTACATCATCTCAAACCAGGCTTCTGTACTGTGCATGTTTGATTCATGTTGTGTTTGGGACAGCTTTTAATGATGAGCCTTTTGTTTAGTAATGAGGAGATGAGCAGAGCAGATCCCGAGCTCAGGCGCTATCTGCATGAAGAGTGCATCGACTCCAGTGCAAATCCACTGTCCTGGTGGCGCGATAGTCAGTCTAGATTTCCGCTGCTGTCCAAATACATGTGTAATTGTGCAATGAGCACATCGTCAGAAAGAGTTTCAGGGCCGCGGGGAATATCGTTACCCCCCATGCGATCCTCCCTGAAACCACTGAAGGTTAATATGTTGGTTTTCTTAGCGCGAAACAAAGACATGATAACCCAGGTCTAAATCACTTTGGTTAACGCTTCAGTAATATTGAGTTTATTCTCTGTATTTTCACATGGTTTTGTTTTCATGTGATCGCCTACTTTAGAATTCTTTCGTTTTTTTTAATGCAACATTCATTTTCTTATTGCTTCTTTTCATGTGATACGTTCAAATTATTTGATTTCTTTTATTGTTTTAAATGGGAAAAGGCATGTTCTTGTTGCTGTTTTGCATTTAACAATAAACTAATGTTTTAAAACGTGTCTCTTTGTCAGTTAAAAAGCAACAATTTATGCTACATAACTCAACAACAGAGCTTTTGTTGCAGTAAAATCAGGATAAATTAGGTTTGTAAAATAAAAAAACCCGTTGGTAATACTGCATACCGCGCTATTGAGCCACCCATAATAACCGCAAGGTACATTTCCTGACAGCCCTACCTGTATCAATTATCAGCTTTTAGATATAAAGAATTATTGGTTATCTGTATCAGCCTAATGTTCATAATGGTGCATCACTATTTTGAGCAACAACTACAAGTCGCTACCCGTCATTTCACAGAAACACTGATGTCTGTCAGCCAGTGTGAAAACCATATTAAGTCCTTAATGTCCTCAGAAGAACACTGATGCACTGACTGGAGATTGTTGGGAATGTCAGTGCAATAATGAATACATTAACCATACTGTTATAAGAACAAAAATCATTTTATACTTTTCAGTTTACATTTTAGTGAGTTAACTTGTGTTGGTAACAAGCAGATCTTCCCCACTCCTCTTCCTCAGCTCCAGTGGGCGTCTCTCAGACACACCATCATGGAGCCGCTGGGGTGTTGATCCACCGAACACACAAGCTAAAAGAGCTTTCATTAGGCATGAGGAAATCAAACACATTTCAATATTACAATACAATATTAATATTATAAAGTTTGGCGGTGTGACACGTGATCCAAATCATGAAATGCCTGTTCACACCGGGACGATGTTCGCGTGCGTTTATCGCTGACGTTTAACACCTCATGACTAAACAAAGGACGCCAATGTGAGTGTGCGCACAACGCGCAAAACGCCATGTGTAAAAGCGTCATTAAAAAAAAACACACACCTCGGGTTCATTTTTTTATTTTGACTTTTGACCAATGAGATCAGTGCTTTTGTTGACGTGCCTGGAGCTGCTGAAGGGACAGTAAAACACCACTTGGTGGCGCTCAAGCACAAAACGCTCTTGCCGAGCACGCACTGATACGATGAAGAAGTAGTAAGTAGACAAAGAAGATGATGAGCTGCTAATGCTACTTGCCAGTTAGTAGGGATGGGCGATACCAATCATTTTCTTTTCGATCCGATACCAAGTACTTTCAAGACCAGTATTGTCGATATCGATACTGATACCGATACTTTAAATATTTTAATTTTAATGATTTTATAATGCATTTTGAAAGCCATCGTTATTAATATTAAATAAACAACAATAGCCATTACTCCTTTTTTTGTTACATTTATTTAAAAGGATTGAACATTATTAATCAAATAAACATTTAACAATTTATATAACAAAAATATAACATCACACAAACCAGTTTCAATGATTGTAAAATAATTTTTCTACATTTGTTTTAAATGTTCTGAAAATGTTCCTCTTGAACCGGTTTCTGATCAACTCTCTTGCTTTTGAAAAAAAGAAAAAGAATGCCTGTGATTTGCACTGAAATCATCTAAAATATAATACATAAGGTTGTGTTACAGGCATAAAGAATTTGTTAGTAAATCTTTCCCAGGTTATTTATTTAATAAACAAATTTTAAAAGTAAATAAACACAAATTATGAATATCCACCATAAGATACCAAGTATCCTAATATAAAAAGAAATGATTCTGCGCTGAGTGCGCTTACCGCTGTGCCACTGACATGAATACATGATAAGCACAGACAGCGGAAGAAGAAATAGTTCCCATTGACATTCATTTTTAAGTAAATGTATTTACTATACGGCCTACTACTATTATAAACAAATTCTAAAATCACTTGTTTGAAAGAAATCCCAGGTAGAATCGATATTTCAATGTGAGAATCGATACTTTCGATACAATGCCAGTATCGGAAGTATTGATACTCTAGGATCGATCCGCCCATCCCTACCAGTTAGCAAAAAGTGTGTGAATGGTTTTGTAAATCCTGTCTCTCTTCTTCTGTGTGACAAGCGAGTGTCAGAAGCGTAAAGTGCCGCAGCGCCACCTTGTGTACCGGGAGCGCTATCTGCTGAATGTGCACGTTCACTCGACGCATCGCCAGTGAAAAATCGCTTGGGTGTGAACACTCAAGACGCGCCGGAAAACGCTGGGGATAAGCGCGCGCAATATCCGTCCCGGTGTGTGCAGGCCTTTAACTGCACTCTCAGGCTTTAGTAAGGCTTGGTGTAGTACAAAGAAATGGTCTCCTTTTATGGATATAACCATGGTTCCCTGAGAAGGGGAACTCACAATGTGTCCTCTTTTATTAACTCGGTATACAAATTGAATAAAGACTATTTGATTGGAGGTAAAAGCCATGGTCCACCGCCCATACTGGAAGTAGCAGTAATATTGGAGGGGAGGCTATAAACACATAGAGAAAAGGTCTAGTATATTTTAGTCTATCCCCAATTTTACACATTGATCAGTGCACATTTATAAGTGACAAAAGAAACAAACATGTTAAGTCAACCTTACTTGGTTGACGTATGAGAACAAGCACATTTGAGATTCTGGTAACCATATTTGATGCACTAATGTTTACATGATTGTTTCTCTTCAAAAGACTAGGATTAAACCGCTTGATTCATATGCATTACTTTTACAATTATGTTATTATCTTTCTGAAGTATGCAAGTTAGGAAGAAATGCCGTGTCAATGGAGGAACAGTAACCTTACAATTACACAAATTACAAGTGCAACTTCCCCACTCCTCTTCCTCAGCTCCAGTGGGCGTCTCTCAGACACACCATCATGGAGCCGCTGGAGTGTTGATCCACCGAACACACAAGCTAAAAGAGCATATTCAGGGATGAGGAGATCAGAAACACATTCACAGTAGGGCTGCATGATTCATCGAAATCAAACCAAAATCGCGATTTGGTTTATGTGCGATTATGAAAGCTTAAAAAAAAAAAAAAATTGCCATCTCTTGTTTCCATCTCTGGTGAATCTCTACTAGTAATTCGCGAAATGTATGCGAATAAGCATCTAACAAACGTATTAATCACATTGTTATTACTGTTATAAGTACCATTTTCCTTCTTTGGTTTTATTATTTTCTGAAATTTCAATTAGCTACACATTTTTGTATGCGTTAATTTGTGTTGGTAACAAGCAGATCTTCCCCACTCCTCTTCCTCAGCTCCAGTGGGCGTCTCTCAGACACACCATCATGGAGCCGCTGGGGTGTTGATCCACCGAACACACAAGCTAAAAGAGCTTTCATTACAATAGAATAGGGAGGAAGAAGCCAGAAACATTCCCAGCACTTCAAGAATCTAATACTGTATATTACATTACACGATCTTTTCCAATCCATAGAGCACAGCTTTACTGTCCTGAGACCCTCAGGTGATTGTGACCACCAAGGAAGATCACGAGTAAGTAAATCAAATATAAATAAGCAAAAGAGAAAAACAACAACAGATAAATGTTCATAATGGTGCATCCCTCTCTATTTTGAGCATTATTTCTACTACTAGTCGTCTCGTCATTTAAAAGAAACATTGTGATGTCTGTCAGCGTGAAAACCACATTAAGTCCTTCATAGGGCTGAATGATTGTGGAAAATTATCCAATTGCGATTTTTTTTTATGTTTTAAGCTTTGTATCTTCTTTATTATTTAAAGATGAGCAATAAATCACTGTATTGTAATGGTGGGAATCTTCAGGACCTCACGATCCGATTCCAAAACAATTCGTCAACTTTTTTCTAATTAATCTTATTAATAAATCTTAAGTACTTTTTAAAATAATTACACAAATTTCATTAAAACAATTGCATGTTAATAATTTTAAATATATAAACTAATATAGCTTCAAAACATAAACGCTAGTAAATAATAAAGAGGAACAAAAAACATATTACAAGCAATGAACAAAGAGTGCTTTCAGTATTTAAGAGTGTCTGAACTGGGAGTGATTCTCATCTTTACTGTTGCTTGATTATTAATAATTAAAGGGACAGTTCACCCAAAAATGAAAAATCTGTCATCATTTACTCACCCCCAAGTTGTTCCAAACCTGTATGAGTTTCTTTGCAGAGGTTTTTCCTGGGTCAAAAATGGTCTTCGGTGGTGGCTGACAGACATGGTCATCCATACACACACACACAGTCAAAAAGTCCCCTACCCACGTGATCTGCAAGCGCAATAGGGCTACTCCTGACAATAAAGTTTAAATAAATTCAAAGAAAGTTTGTAATATTTGCTTCTTATTTTGATACCTTGATGTTTGTTTTTGTTCCTAATTTTTACACTATTTACAGATAATTGTTTTGGTATATAATCATATCAATATTAAAAAGTATATGACAGAAAATTAGGCTATTTGTTCAATTTCATAAAATGATCAGCTAGCACATAACTTTGTTCTGGGTTCACCTCACTCCAGTCTGAACTAAATGATTTATAGGCTATTTATTTTACTACACATTGTGGACATAAATAAGCTGAAAGACTGGATAATTAACACTAACTCTTACACCCACTCTTGCTGAATTGGGTAAGCACACTTGTGTTCTCATTTCAGATGCGTTCTGAGTAAATTAATAAACTGATTCATGAGTTCAGTGTTGGACAGATCAGTTGTTCTGACCAGTCGTTAAAATGATTCGGTTCAAAGGAGTCATCAGGTCACGAATCGGACATTAGCAAACGCGTTGTGTGTGAATCCCGTCTGTTAGAACATCGTGAAAGATGTCAACACACAGAAAACACTTCATAACTGGATATGATTTGTTTCCCGTTTATTGAAAGTATGCTTTATGTCAGCTGGTCAGAGAAGAGTCAACGTTTTTTTGAGCGCAATTCACGCCCAGCGATAATTCAAGGAAAACATCGTCTGATAGCGGCACGTGCAACATGGACTCAGTCTTCTGACCTTTTGATTAACGTAATATGTGAAATATTAGAAAGCTAAGAATGCTTATTTTGAAGACAGAGAGTCTGATCGTTCTCTCTGACACTCAATCATAAATCACAATAACTGATCAAATAAGGCTTTGGCGGGACAAAATTTTGTTTTGGCGGCCAAAATGTTCAATGTAGGAAAAAAAACCCTGTCTTTGTTCTGCTGAACACAAAAGATGATATTTAGAAGGATGTTTGTAACAAAGCAGAGCAACCATTGACTACCATAGTAGGGAAAAAAATACTATGGTAGTCAATTGTTGCTCTAATTTGTTACAAACATCCTTCTAAATATCATCTTTTGTGTTCAGCAGAACAAAGAAACTCGTACAGGTTTGGAACAACTTGAGGGCGAGTAAATGACAGAATTTTAATTTTTGGGTGAACCATCCCTTTAACATAGAGCGCGGGAGATCTGTATTCACACTAATGCACAGATCTCTTTTGAAATATAAGATGTGGTTTGTCCTGTTTAATCCCTTCAGACCCTACTGACTGTGTTTACATTCATTTTGCGTCATAAAAGCATTTTGAGACGCGCACAGACGCTTCACAGAGTGCGGCACGAGCATTTGAAACTGAAAGCCTTCCGTCAGTGAGTTTTACGGTGGCCGAGACAGCTCAACACGCTGCAAATGGAGAAAGCACCAGCAAATAAAGAAAACATCTTCATCAGTTTGACAACACATGCGCTGCAAAAGTTCACAACACATGCAAACTCAAAAACGCGCTGCAAAAGTTCACAACACATGCAAACTCAAAAACGCGCTGCAAAAGTTCACAACACATGCAAACTCAAAAACGCGCTGCAAAAGTTCACAACACATGCAAACTCAAAAACGCGCTGCAAAAGTTCACAACACATGCAAACTCAAAAACGCGCTGCAAAAGTTCACAACACATGCAAACTCAAAAACGCGCTGCAAAAGTTCACAACACATGCAAACTCAAAAACGCGCTGCAAAAGTTCACAACACATGCAAACTCAAAAACGCGCTGCAAAAGTTCACAACACATGCAAACTCAAAAACGCGCTGCAAAAGTTCACAACACATGCAAACTCAAAAACGCGCTGCAAAAGTTCACAACACATGCAAACTCAAAAACGCGCTGCAAAAGTTCACAACACATGCAAACTCAAAAACGCGCTGCAAAAGTTCACAACACATGCAAACTCAAAAACGCGCTGCAAAAGTTCACAACACATGCAAACTCAAAAACGCGCTGCAAAAGTTCACAACACATGCAAACTCGAAAACGCGCTGCAAAAGTTCACAACACATGCAAACTCAAAAACGCGCTGCAAATAACACAGACCACAACGGAAATGTTTCAAGGGGATCCCTTTGAGTGACGAACCCCTGGGACCTGCTTATTGTTCACTCGCCAGTCGCCAGTGTTGTTGTCACTAACCTGAAAGGTGAGTTTTTTGGTTTTGTTTACTTTTACATCATGATCGTATAATTGCTTAGTCGTTTTTTATATTATTAGCCTAAATAATCTGACACTGTACACAATTAAATGTGAACATTATTTTAATGGGAACACGCAAGTAAAAATACCAGTAGGTTTTTCCAACATGAGTAATAAAATTACATTTTGTCATATTTGTTTTATTGGTTAACAAATAAATAGTCTTAATGGCGATTTAAGTAATTAAACCCTGACTGGAGGATACTACATTAGGCATAACTTGCTACATAAAAATAGCCTATTTCTCAGTCCCATTGACTTTTTCTAATGATTCTTGAGCTATATTTCCTTTGCAGTGAGTAACTTCAATACATGTATAAACTCAATACATGTTTGGGTAACTAAGGGCTTCTCTTACATCTGCATTTTTCCTCTGCTGTGAGAAGATCTATATCACAGGCATTTGCTTAGTTACATGTCAATATCTTTTAGCACTAAGCAGTCACTTTGTTCCTTTCCTAGGTTATGTATTGTCCATATTGTGGACTCGAATTGGCTGGACCTATTGGACGCTTATGTGGTTCGTGCAGTAGCAACATTCAATTTTTGGCACCTTTTCTACAGAATGGTAAGCTGTCAACAAAAATACTCAAAAAGACACCATGATAAACCCACACAGTTGGTTACGATTATTTTGGCTCTTTAACCCTCCTATAATGCTGTGGGTCAATATGACCCATTTCCACCTTTGAGTTCACTTTCTGAAATAATGGTTAATGTCTTTTTTACTCCTTGAAATTATTTAACATCATTTTGGGTCATGAACTTGTATGCAAATTATGGACACAATGTGTTATGAAAAGTCTGAACACATTTTGTGTGCAACAATTCATAGGTACTTGCACATACCCAAAATAAATAAAAAATCCTTGATGTACAGTGTTATGTCTTGCTCTTGCTGCACTGTGAAGGTGAAAGGGAGCTTTCCCACATTTCCTCTTCACATTTCATAATTGCGTACACACACAATCACATATTAATTTATTAAGTTCAACCAGGTTATAGTATGACATACTTAACCAGTGTGACATACAGAACTAAAAACAAATACATTGCACGTTCCCCCAACATCAGCATAAATGTCCCAATACGACCTAACTGTAAAAAGTGGTAAGCTTAAGTGCCAGTCCAATGCCAGTTGGTTGTGCCTTTTACTACCTGGATTTGTCCACAAATTGAGCAGATTAAATACATACACTTTTCAAACTGTATCAAACAGTTGGCCTCTTTATTTCTGTTACTGCTGCTAATATATTTTTATGTTTAAGATTTGTGGATTTCTGCATTCCTAATGACACTGTTCTTTTTTCCCTTCAGGCCCAGGAACTGTGTCAGATGAACTCACAGAGGCAGGACTAATCCAGCAATATTTCTCAGAGGGCCACACATATGATGTGATACTTGATTTTCTTAAAACAAAGCATCACATTTTCCTGAGTCTGAGCACCTTAAAGAGAAGGCTAAGGAATGCAGGCCTAACAAGGAGAACAGACTATACTCCCATTGGCACTGTGGATGCAGCTATAACACATGAACTGACTGGCTCTGGTCAGCTTTTAGGCTACAGAGCTCTGTGGCAGACATTGCGACAGAAGTATTACCTGACAGTTAAAAGAGACGATGTAATGCATGCAATTCGGAGACTGGATCCATCTGGAGTTCAACTTCGCCAGAGACACAGATTTGTCCGAAGAGGTTACTTTACAGCAGGACCAAACCAAGTGTGGCATGTCGATGGGTATGATAAGCTGAAACCATTTGGTGTTGCCATCAGTGGCTGCATTGATGGGTTTTCTAGGAAAGTGATGTGGCTCAGAAGTGGCAGCTCTAATAACGACCCAGTGGTAATTGCTTTCTATTACCTCCAGTGTGTATCTGATTTCGGGCTTCCAGCACGCCTTCGCACAGACTGTGGGACAGAAAATGGCACTATGGCAGCCATTCATTGTGCATTAAGAGCACAGCATACAGATGACTTTGCTGGAGCCCACAGTCACATGTATGGCACATCAACTGCAAATCAACGAATCGAAAGTTGGTGGTCCTTTTTCAGAAAGCAAAGGTACAAGCCTTTTAAGATTATTTAAAAAATGTTTTAGTACTATTTAGTCACTTTTTTGTCACATGACAGAGGATTTCAGTTGTTAACAACATGTATTATATGTGAATAACACTAGATTAAAATGTAATGAAAGTCTTTTTTCCTGATTTTTTTAATATATATAAATAAATATATATATATACATATATATATACATATATATATATATACATATATATATATACATATACATATATATATATATACATACATATATATACATACATATATATACATATACATATATATACATATACATATATATAAATACATATACATATATATATATAAATATATATACATATATATATATATATACATATACACACTGTGTGCAGAATTATTAGGCACGTTGATTTTCTGATCTTTTTTTTTTTTCAGGCACATTTGACCAATTCCAAACCACAGTAATCCTAATAACTACTATTATTTTAGTATTTAATAATGTATAAGTGATATATAATTGTTCATGAAGGCTGAAAATGAAAAACACCTTATATTCAGGTGTGCAGAACTATTAGGCATGTTTTCTTTAACTCAGACTTTTCAGTCTGAGTTAAATCTCTTTTTTGCCTCAATTTATCTGTAAAAGAAAACATGCCTAATAGTTCTGCACACCTGAATATAAGGTGTTTTTCATTTTCAGCCTTCATGAACAATTATATATCACTTATACATTATTAAATACTAAAATAATAGTAGTTATTAGGATTACTGTGGTTTGGAATTGGTCAAATGTGCCTGAAAAAAAAAAAAGATCAGAAAATCAACGTGCCTAATAATTCTGCACACAGTGTCTCTCTCTCTCTCTCTCTCTCTCTCTCTCTCTCTATATATATATATATATATATATCTATATCTATATATATATATATAATTTAGAGAGAGAGATTTATATATATATTTATTTATATATATATTTATATATTTTTAGAAATCATTTCCATATAACATTTATTAAGCACTGAAGTAAAATGTGCATCATCATCATCATTAGGACTCAGTTCTGGATTGAGCTCTTCAGTGACCTGAGAGAGAGGCACCTTTTCAATGGCAGCCATGAGCATAAGTGCCTTCTACGGTATGTCTTTTTGAGCATCTTGCAGAAAGACCTTGATGAGTACAGAGAACTTTGGAATAACCACACCATCCGACCTGTTCGTCAGTCTTCTTGTCATTCTGGTAAACCAGAAGCCATGTATCACCTGCCTCACAGGTTTGTATTTAATCCATGCAATATGTGACCATGTTCTGTAAATATCAGATTTCATTTTACTTAAGTTTAATCATTAATTATCAAAGAAAATGTGATCGATTGCCTTTAGCTGACATAGAAGTGTATAGTGGAATGTCCTTTACTTGACGATTATCTTATTATTTTAAATCAGAAAACTAGATCATTATTTTTAAAAGAATTCAGATACTCTTAGACCAAAAAAACACCAGTGCACAAAGCTAAAAGGTGGATATTCTGATTCGCAAAGTGTACCACAAAGTGTCTTAGTAGAAGCAAATGAATGACCATATTTGAAAAAAAGATCTTGTCAACATTGAGGGTCAAACTTTGGCATATGACAAAATGAAGTGTTGGATTATCATTTTTCACCTTAGCATTTGTTGGTTTTATTAATATTTGTAATTTCTGACTGGCCTTAGGTTTGATGCAAGGGACTGTGGATTCCCAGTGTCACATGAAGTTATTCAAGAGTTTGAGGACATTCTGCCACTGCAGCACAGTCTTTGTGGTGATGGTAATCTCCAAGTTCATTTTGAGGACTTGCAAAGACAGAATGGGCTCTATCCACCAGTCAACTGGATAACAGCTGTTGAGAATTACGTAACACTCAAAAATATGTCAGGACTTTAAAAGTCCAAAGATTTTTTTATTTTTTCCACTGCATAAATCAATGTTTTACTGTACATCAATGATTGAAACAGTATATAAGAAAATCTCAAGTTGTGTGCAAAGAACATGCCATGCATTTCTGTAAAAAAATAAAAAATTATATATATATATATATATATATATATACATACAAAAATATTAACCTGAGTTTTCCTTTATTAACTGAGTGGCTTGAAATGTTCAAATATAACTTAAAATAAATAATCCCAACATGCCTGCATTTCAAAATAAGAAAGAACAAAGTGGCACATTTGCAACATTTCAATAAAACTTAACTCGTACCTAAACTCCAGTATGTCAGAGAAAGATGTTTAGCTTCAAGGAAGACCAAACCCAGGGGAGTTTTGCATGCCATAATCCATGGCTTCTTGAAACTCTTCATAACTGGGTAAGATTGGAATTTTGATTATATTTGTACATACATTTGCCATGGGAAAGCGTGAGCTCTTTTGAAAAACTAGCATTGGCTGTGGCTGTATTGCTGCAGGAGGAACTTCTTTCAGTCCAGTCCCAAACATAAGCACGTCTTCCAAGGATGGACTAGCCTCTTTTTCTAGGGAGAGCAAAAGAAAAAATGTTAGACATGTTTTTTATTTTATTATTTTGGTACTTTAGATCTATTTGCTGTAGTGATAATTCCGCACATTCCTCATAATTCTAATCATATATAATACCTTCCAGGTAGAGCAGATAATCTCGCCAGTAGCTCAGTACCCTGGCCTCCTCCTGACGGTTAGTGCTACCAGGCTGACTGAAGTGCACGTGGAAGATGTTCTCAACAGCATCAGCTGTCAGCTTGGTCTCAGTGTAGCACATGATCGAGAAGAAGAGTGAAGGATGCTGTTCCAAGGCGTTGACAAAATCAAGTGTTGCTAATCCCTCTTTGAACCTACAAAAAGTGCCATGTCAAAAAAAGACTACTACAATGGGGTTATGTGAACAACTACTGAAAGATATAGGCCCAGTTTCACAGACAGGGTTTAGATTAAGCCAGGATTAGGCCTTGGTTTAATTAGGACATTTAAGCAGTTTTTATAAACACCCTAGATAAAAACATTACTGGTGTGATTACATATTGAGACAAAACAATGGCACTGACTGATTTCAAGATATGCCAGTACAAGTTGATTTCAGTTAAAACAGCTCAAACAAACATTTTAGTCTAGGACTAGTTTGTCTGTGAAACCGGGGATACAGATTTTCCATTTTTCAGCAAGAAATGAGGTGACTACTTCAGCCACAATATTTAGCCTTTATTAGTATAATAAAAATTTGTTGAAAGTATCAAAGTACTCAAGTTAAATATAAAATAACTATTTAACATTGCTCTAAAAGTTTTATTATATGTCCACAGAGTAAGAATAATTGTATACCTCTGGATGGAAACATGGTTTCGATAGATGAAATACCATTGAATGTAATCATCTACTACTTTTTTCTTATCCTCCAGAGTCCTCATGAATCTATAGCAGCCAGCTGTCTGTAGCATGCTTGAGTATTTTGCTGTGAGCTCCTGGAGTTCACTCAGTGATGCAGCATTCTCTATCTAGAGGAAAATAAAATAAATGTTTTTATTATTATTATAATCATTATTAATATTATTGTAACAGTAAACAGTCCACGTTACTTTTATAGAAATGAGTAAGACAGTAGTGATATCTTGTTTTAAAAATGGTCTGTAATGACACAAATATAAAGAAAAATGGGATTATTTAAAACAGATAGTAATGTCAGAATCGAAAGAATGAAACTCTGTGACTAATTTCTATATTGTACATATTTAGGCATGTGTTACATATTCATATGGTCTACCTTCCAGTAACTACACAGGATTAAGTTTTTTTTGGGGGGTGTAGCACATCATTATCAAAGGATCTGATAAGAATATTAGATCAAACATACATGTATATAGTTCATTGACCTATAGTTACTATATACATGTATAGTTCATATAATTAATAATTATATCAGGGTAAAAATGAACAATAATAACATTTAAGACAACATGACAAACAGTTTGTCAAACAGTTTGTCAAACATACAAAACGTATGTTTGACAAACTGTTTGACATGTTGTCTTAAATGTTATTATTGTTCATTTTTACCCTGATATAATTATTAATATCTGGTATCAAAAGGGTTAAAATATCAGTTTAAATTTTATTTAATCTCTCAAAATGTCAATTTAATCAACAACAGAATCAGATGTTTTAGTGGCCATTACCAACCAAGGTCAATGAACTATATACATGTATGTTTGATCTAATATTCTTATCAGATCCTTTGATAATGATGTGCTACACCCCCCCCCAAAAAAAACTTTATTCTGTACAGCTATTAAGATATTATTAATGTGGGTAGTTTTGTGTCAGTTGATAAAAGTAAATTTCTTGAAGTTGTTTGTAATCCCAGTTTAACAAATTACCTCAACGAGGGCCTTCTTGACCTCTTCGTCATGTATATCCTCAATTGGGGCTTCAATTGTCTTTACTTTACCAATTAGGTAAAGGAAAAAGTTTGGTGAAAGACATCGAGGCCCTGGACCGCCATGGACAATGGACACAGCAATCATCCGTCCAATGTTAAAATATTCATTTTCTTCTGCAGCTAAAAATGACAATATTTAAACGTTAGGACACAATTATTTACAACATTGTAAAAACGTCATAAAAGTATTACCTTTGCTATCAAAGGAGAGGTATTTGGCATTGTCTTTGCCTTCAAATATCCTCCTTGTTTTGATGGAGTCAGAAATTCTCGAGTTGGTCCCCCGCTGTCTAAGGCCTCTTCAGTCAGCCCCGCATCGTCTGTGAATTTCACCATCAAGCTGTAGGTGGGATCAAATGAGGATCGCCTGAAACCTCTTAAGGCACCATCCCAGACATTTGCCCGGTTAATGTTAAATCTGCTACAGGATGTTTTTTTAAGATTTTGTGCCAGATTTGACACTATGTCTGCAGTTGTCAGCCCGTCATGTCCATCACTGGAAAAAAGAAAACAATCCACAAACAGCAATAAAAAATTAACACTGCAAGTTCTTCTTTTTGTGTATTATTTAAACGACTTTTAAGATTTTTTGTATTATTTCATGGGCCCTTTACAATGAGTAAGTTATACCACACTGCTCAAAAATAATAAACATAATTTGGATAACACAACTTAAGTAATACATTTTGAAAAAACATAAAATCACATTCTTATGGATAACAGGAGAAACAGCATGACAGATATTTGTAAATTAGAACAAGTGCTCATATTACCTGTCTTTCTCTGACAGTTTCTCTACTTCCTCAAGATCTGAGGAACTGCTGTCAATGGTGATAGGTGCATATATATGGGTATATGTACTGTGGAAAGGAGAACAACAATAAAAGTGAATCCAGAAAGTATTCTGAAACAGATGTGTTGTTGTTTTGGCTGTAGTCCAGAACTTTGGTCTAATAGTTGTATTTCAAATCCAGTGAAATATGTAAATTGATGCCTTCTGACTGACCTGTAGAAGTCACATGACTTAGATTCACCCACTGAGGTGGTTGCATGTTTGGATCTTGTTGCACTCTTGGCCTCTAGCACCTACAAAACCACACAGCACAAAAAGAACTTAACAAAATTAACCAGAAAATGAACAAATTATGGTGTATTATATTACAGAATATGACATACCTGCTCATTAGATGACTGGGATTGTGGTGCCACAGATGTTGTGGCTGACCTAAAACATACATACATTGGTAGAAATTAGTAGAAATGATCATTGTGTTGTAAATGACATCAAATAAATTCTTTATAACAATTTAAAAAATAAATACACTAAAACATACATTCATATAGCCAGCACAGGGACAACAAAAAAACAAAGTGTCAGCTAAATTTTCACTTACCACTGTCTATGCTCTGGTGTACTTCTTTCCGGACTTGACCAAAGCTGTGAGGTGTAAACATAAAAACCTAAACTCATTCATAGCTTTAAAACTGTATATGCATTTCTATTTCTAATGATTGACAAGTCCAGGAGATTTTACTGCATTATAGCCTACTGTAAGCACCGACATGCTGAACACCTAAATTCCTGAGATGTACCTACCACTGTGTCAGAAAGAGGTGACATATTGGGTTGCGCCCTAACAACAACTTCATTGTCATCCTCATCTTCTGAAATGGAGTCATCTTCATGACCTCACAAAAAATGTTGTGATCAATCTCTATTTCAAATTACATGTCCAGTATTTTTAAATATGTAAAATATATAAAACATACTATTTTGATACTTACTTTTTGACAACAAATCTTCAAGGCTACAGATGTACAGAGTAATCCTTTGATATGCCTTTCCAATTGCCTCTTTGTATTGTCCAACGGTAAAAGGTTTGTCAGTCCCAGGGATATTTTTGATCTGAGAGCCATCTGGATAAAGCAAGACATATTCTCCATCTTCCATGTCTTGGTTGAAATCTTTTTGTTTTTTCACAGCAGCTAGTAAAAGTTGCTCAGATGACCACTGGGGGTCAACATGTAGAGGTAGGTTTTTTCCTCTTGTGGGCTTGAAGCCATTCTTGGTCTTGCTCATGATCCCAACAGAAATCTAGACCATCAGACAAAAAAGGCAGAATACAAATGATAATACTGTTCTGTCTGACAACTTCATTAACTAATAACAATAAATAGAAGATTAGCTTACCCTTACTGTTTTATTTGATTTCTTTTTACTTTTTGAGAATGATTTCCTTTCAGTTTCTTTTAGTTCTCTGTATTTCATGAACTGGAGAACAGCTGAAGCTGACTTCGCTGGAATGGCACATGCATCAGTCACTGAAACAGACACACACAATCAAAGACAGAGAAAAATATTGACGAGATTGAAAAACATATTTTTATTATTGTAAAGTCCTATAATTTGATGGACGGAGCTCAGTAAGAGAATTTTACCTCTGGGCACTGCTGGACGTGACACATGGTCATCACCTGAAGTTCTAGGAGCGTTCTCTACAACAAAGCTTACATCTCTCCCACATGAACTGCAAAATCTGGGCAAAGTCGGCCATTGGATGCCACAGAAAGGACAATACATTAATCTGAAAAAGACAATGTGACTGAAATTATTGATTTCAATACATTATAATATTTTAATTATCTGCTATTTTTTTTTATCTGGTTTAACCCTATTTCCGTGAACCTTGAACATTATGGCCCAGTTTCACAGGGATTAGCCTATTAAACCTTCAATAAGGCATTTAAGTGGCTTTTATAAACGTTCACTAAAGAGAGAGAAAAAAATGGTGTACATATTGAGACAAAAAAATGGCAGTGACATATTTGAAGATATGTCAGTATATGTTGCTTTCAGTTAAAACAGATATAAAATTGAATTTTAATCTAGGACTAGTTTAAGCCTTGTCTGTGAAACCGGGGGTATATTTAGTTGCTAAATTAAACCCGCTAACATAAGCAACAATATAACGTTATCCCGCAACAGTGTAACAATATCCAAACGACTAAGCAATTATACGATCATGATGTAAAAGTAAACAAAACCAAAAAACTCACCTTTCAGGTTAGTGACAACAACACTGGCGACTGGCGAGTGAACAATAAGCAGGTCCCAGGGGTTCGTCACTCAAAGGGATCCCCTTGAAACATTTCCGTTGTGGTCTGTGTTATTTGCAGCGCGTTTTTGAGTTTGCATGTGTTGTGAACTTTTGCAGCGCGTTTTTGAGTTTGCATGTGTTGTGAACTTTTGCAGCGCGTTTTTGAGTTTGCATGTGTTGTGAACTTTTGCAGCGCGTTTTTGAGTTTGCATGTGTTGTGAACTTTTGCAGCGCGTTTTTGAGTTTGCATGTGTTGTGAACTTTTGCAGCGCGTTTTTGAGTTTGCATGTGTTGTGAACTTTTGCAGCGCATGTGTTGTCAAACTGATGAAGATGTTTTCTTTATTTGCTGGTGCTTTCTCCATTTGCAGCGTGTTGAGCTGTCTCGGCCACCGTAGAGTTTCCTATTTTTAATTTACAAGCACACAGCAATCCAAACAACATAAATGAAGCCTTCGTAGAGCATTTGTAAGGAAAATAGCAGCGAGCGAGAACACACTGTAAGTGCAACATCAAGCAAAGTTTCTCACAGCGCATATCCTGTGCAATGAAGCCCGCGAATGTCATTGTGATTCGCTTCAACCTTTCCCAACATTAAGAAATACAGACCCTTTTCACATTTTCAGGTTTCTCAGAGCGGAAGTCGTCATAGTTGGGTTAAATATTATAGCTGTGAATGAGAGAATACATTAAATATTTTTTTTTGTGTGCCCATTTGCTCACATAGCAAAAGAAAAACGCCACAGTAGCGATTTCACAACTTTCAAAAAGAGGGAAAAAATTGAGTGAGATTGATAACGGCAATGAAAAGAGAAATATGTTCATTTTTACCATCACTCCCATAGACGCTTTTACTAAACACCCTCACAGCAGCGGGCACTTTTTTATTGCAATTGGATGCAAAAGTAATACAATATAAAGTATTAGTGTTATAAATGTACAGATATTTTTTTTTTAAAAAGGAAAAAAAAACGTTGCAGAATTTATGATATTGATGACCGTTAAAACACAGTCTGTGAAAAGTAGGGATGCACCGATATGAACATTTTGGCTGATACCGATAACCGATAATTCTTTATATTTGAAAGCCGATAGCCGATATATTGGCCGATAAATCTAAATACAAATTTGAATAAACTCTGAGAGCCTGATTACAAAAACAAAAGGCTCACAATTTAAAGCCCTAATGTCCCAAACACTTCAACATAAATCAGACCCATACACTACAGTCGCCCATTAGACCCAGTGTGAGATTCCTCACCGCTTCACATTAATGTTACACTCCTATGGCCAACTTACTTTATAAAAAAAATGTTAACACTTTACAATAAGGTTTAATTTTTGTTAGTATTAGTTAACCAATGAACAATACTTCAACAGGATTTATTCATCTTAGTTCATGTTAATCTCAACATATTCAGACCCAGAGTGTGTGTGTTAGCATTAGCTCTGCTCTGTGAATGGACTGCTAATAAACACACACATTTTATTACTAACATTAGCAAAGGTTATTGCTCTCTGTTTGTTCGTGTTAATGCATTAATAAATGAGACCTTATTTGTAAAATGTTACCAAAAATTATATTTGCCTAAAAAAAATATATATATATATATATATCGTCTCAGGTTATGACTATAACCATAGTTCCCTGAGAAGGGAACGAAACACTGCGTCCACTAGGGACAGCTTTGGGAACGCCCACAGCGTGATAGCGTCTGATGCACGTATGTCAACTCAGCCAATGGCGAGAGTGAGCGTCACGGGCGGGTGACGTCACGTCCAGGAAAGGATAAATATACATCCGGTCCGATCGCACTTCAGCTAAACTGCCGAAGCAAGGGATCACAGGGATGCAGGGAGTATGGCAAAGGGACGCAGTGTTTCGTTCCCTTCTCAGGGAACTATGGTTATAGTCATAACCTGAGACGTTCCCTTTCGAGGGAACTTCACACTGCGTCCACTAGGGACAGCTTTGGGAACGAAATACCAAAACGCCATAAGACCAAATGCCTGTCGTGTGAAACTGTGGCACATTCAAGACAGGAGCACTGAAGAACCTGGAGCACATTCCAGGTCAAGATCATAGTATCTTACAAACGTAAGAGGCGAGGACCAACCGGCCGCATCGCAGACTTCTTTGAGGGAAACCCCCGATACCAAGGCCTTAGAGGCCGCCATACTCCTAGTAGAGTGGGCTTTGACAGCTAAGGGACACTGCTGATCAGAAGACCCATAAGCCAGTGAGATAGCCTCGACTATCCACTTGCTCATTGTATGTTTGGACGCAGGGAGACCCCTGTTCTGAGGTCCAAAACAAACAAACAATTGATCCGCTTTCCTCCACAGGGCAGCTCTGTGGACATAAGCATCCAGTGCTCGCACTGGACATATAAGGTTCAATCTTTCCTGGTCTGGATTAACAAATGGAGGAGGACAGAGAGCCTGCAACACTATAGGCCGTGGAACATTGGTTAACACCTTCGGAACATACCCTAATCTAGGGTAAAGGAAAGCTTTAACCATCCCTGGTGCAAACTCCAAGCACGAAGGGGATATTGATAAGGCCTGAAGGTCTCCTACTCTCTTAATAGAAGAGATGGCAAGAAGGAAGATGGTTTTCAGAGTCAGAAACTTTTCTGAGATGATGTCAAGTGGCTCGAACGGAGCCGCAGATAACCCTTCCAACACTATAGCCAAATCCCAAGTAGGAACTCTAGTGCGCACCGCAGGCCTCAGCCTCTTAGTGCCACGAAGGAAACGAGTTACCAACGGGTCTCTCCCCACAGTAATACCATCCACATGGGCATGGTAAGCAGAAATAGATGAAACATACACCTTTAGTGTAGCAGGGGTCAACCCAGAAGAGAATCGCTCTTGTAAAAAATCTAGCACTGAACCAACAGGGCAGTTGACTGGATCTAAATGTCGTTCTTGACACCAAGAAGTGAACAACTTCCACTTCAGGGCATATAGTCTCCTCGTGGATGGAGCTCTGGAGCTAAGAATGGTCTCCACTACCTCGGTAGAGAGACCAGACTCTATGAGCTCAGCCCCCTCAGCGGCCAAACCCATAGGTTCCACATTTCTGGGCGGGGGTGAAATATTGAGCCCTCCGCCTGAGATAGAAGATCCCTCCTTATCGGAATCTTCCAAGGTGAGCCATCGAGCAGTGTTACAAGGTTCGAGAACCAAATCCGGCTCGGCCAGTAAGGAGCTACTAGCAGTAGACTTATCCCCTCCCGGCGAACTTTCTCCAGAACTCCCTGGAGCAGAACAACTGGGGGAAATGCGTACAGACGCCGCCTCGGCCACGTCTGTACCATGGCATCCAGTCCCAGAGGAGCTGGATGAGTCAAAGAGAACCAGAGTGGACAGTGCGTCGTATTCTGAGACGCAAACAGATCCACTTCCGCCTGGCCGTAAATCTCCCAAATGAGCTTCACCACCTCGGGGTGAAGTCTCCATTCCCCTGGCCTCAGCCCCTGTCTCGACAGGATGTCCGCTCCAATATTCTGGGCCCCCGGGATAAAGATTGCTCTCAAGGAGAGTAACTTCCCCAGAGACCACAGGAGGATCTGGTGCGCTAGTTTGCACAGTGGGCGCGAACGCAGACCCCCCTGACGATTTACATAGGAAACCACCGATGTGTTGTCCGTACGACCAACACATGATGGCCCCTCAGGTCCGGGAGGAAGAACTTCAAAGCATTGAAGACTGCCATCATCTCCAGGCAGTTGATGTGCCACGAAAGATGATGGTCCCCCCACAGACCCTGAGCTGAGCGGCCTTCCATTACCGCTCCCCAGCCCGTGAGAGAGGCATCTGTCGTCAGGGTGACTCGACGACATAGTGCCCCCAGCACCGGACCCTGGGACAGGAACCAGGCTTTCTTCCATATGACCAAGGCGCGGAGACACCGCCGCGTGATCTTGATCATACGAAAAGGGTTCCCCTTCGGGGAAAACCCTCTGGTCCTGAGCCACCACTGTAAGGGCCTCATGTACAGCAGGCCAAAAGGAATCACGTTGGACGCCGCTGCCAATAACCCCAGCAACTTTTGAAACTGCTTGACAGTGAATGACTGGCCTAGTTTGACTCTCTTTATAGCTGACAGAATCGCAGCAATGCGCGTGGGTGAAAGCACTGCCCGCATTGCTACGGAATCCCAAACCACGCCTAAGAAACTGGTCCTCTGTACTGGAGAAAGCACACTCTTCTTCGCGTTCAACCTCAACCCCAACTTTTGAATATGCGCGAGGACGACATCTCGATGCCGAACCGCCATCTCCTGCGACTGTGCCAGAATCAGCCAGTCGTCTATATAGTTCAGAACGCGTATGCCCTGCAGCCTGAGCGGGGCCAGAGCTGCATCTACGCATTTCGTGAACGTGCGGGGTGAGAGAGCTAGACCAAATGGAAGAACCCGATACTGGTACGCTTTGCCCCCGAAAGCGAATCTCAGGAACTTCCTGTGTTGTGGAAGGATGGAGACATGGAAGTATGCGTCCTTCAGATCTATTGTGACAAACCAATCCTCGGATCTGATTTGGGTCACAATCTGACTTAGCGTCAGCATCTTGAATTTTAGTTTCCTGACCGTACAATTCAGACGACGAAGATCTAATATGGGGCGCAACCCTCCATCCTTTTTTGGAACTAAGAAGTACCGGCTGTAAAAACCCGACTCTCTGTTCTGTACAGGGACCTGTTCTATAGCCTCCTTTTTTAACAAGGTTTCTACTTCCTGTTCCATTATCAGAGCCTGCTCGGGACGTACTGATGTTACCAGCACTCCATTGAAACGAGGTGGGTGGAACCCAAACTGAATTCTGTACCCCTTTTCTACCGTCTGCAGGACCCATAGCGATATATTTGGTAGACGTTTCCATTCTGCCAGAAAATCTACTAAGGGAACCAGCCTCTCGAAGCTGGTCTCTGATATTTCCACTGCAACCATCTCGGCGGCCTGAAGCATACTGGCAGCACCTAACCGATCTGGCTGCGTTTCTAACCTCCTTGGAGGCTGCGAGTGTGACACCTTGTCCTGTGGACGCCGAGTCACGAGCTCGCTGGAAACCGCTGCGCCCTGAAGCACCAAGGGTGGCGGGGTTGGCAGAACGGTCCCCTGAGGGCAACGAAGTGGAGTGGGCACCGTATACTGAGGTGAACACCAATCCACCCCGCGGGGGGGCGCCCTCGGAGACCTGACGCTGCTGGCGTCAGGACCTCTTTTGGCCTGAAGCCTTCTTCGCCTGAAGCACGACCCTCAGGTCGGTCTTCGGCTTAGAAGGCTTCGGCTGAGAGTGCCGACCTGGCCCACCGTATCTCTGAGGTGGAGCACGAGATGCGACACTCTCTTTTTGCTGCTGCCTGTACGAAGAGCTAGACGGCTGGGGCTGCTCACGCCCAGCAGCCCCAGAGGGTTGGTGGCGGCGCGGGAGATATTTTTTAAAAGCCTCCGCTTGCTTTTTATTCTCCTGAAATCTGTCGACGACTTCATTTACAGCGTCGCCGAACAGACCAGCGGGTTCAACTGGCGCATCAAGGAGAAAAGCCCTGTCTTTATCCTTAATATCAGATAAATTGAGCCACAGATGTCTCTCTGTCGCCACCAAGGCTGCCATAGACCGCCCAATAGCTCTAGCGGTCTCCTTGGTGGCTCTCAGAGATAAATCTGTGGCCCGACGCAGTTCGCGCACTGCCTCAGGGCTCACTGTTTCGCCGCCATCCAAATCCCCCAGCAGTTCAGCCTGGTACGCTTGCAAAATACTCATTGTATGCAAACATGCACCAGCCTGCCCTGCTGCCGTGTACGCTTTCCCCACTAGCCCTGATGTTGTTTTTAATGGTTTAGTGGGGAGCGCGGGGGCCTTCAGGGACGATGCTGACGCAGGGGACAGATAACTAGCAAGCGTCTGATCCACTTTAGGCATCGCCCCATAACCATATTCTTTCAGCCCCCTTATATCACTGTATGTTTTTACTTGAGGGCTGAAAAGACGTGATGAATATGGTTTCTTCCATGATCTACACAGCTCACTGTGTAAATCAGGAAAGAAAGGAAGACCCCGTGGTGAAGGTGACACATTTGACGTCAAAAAGCGCTCGTCTAATTTGCTTTTCGGACGAGCGCCTTGTTTCTCGGCTGGCCAATCAATATTTAACTTCGCCACAGCGCGAGTAATCACCTCCACCAGCTCTTCGTGTGCGGGGGAAAGAGATGGCGAATCATCTTCCCCCAATCCGACGCTCAACACATCCACCTCCTCAGAGCTGGAGTGTTGAAGCGACGGGCTCTCACTCTGGGCGGAAGAAGCCGCAGCGCGGGCTTCCGACACCAGAGATTGAGCGACAGATCTCCCGGGTGAAGGCAGAGAAAGAGCGCTCGCGCTCGTCTCAAACCCCGCCGAGAGATCCATCTGCGAACCCCATGATGTCCTTCTCCGCTGTGCCTCGGCAGCAGCGGGTCCAGAACCAGAGGGAACGCGATCCTGATCACCCTTCTCGAAGAGTGACAGGCGGGAGCGGAGCATGCGAAGCGGCAGCTTCTCACAATGTTCACATTCAGCCCCCTCGAAGGCTGACAGAGCATGCTCCACTCCCAAACACATCACACACAAATCATGTGTATCTCCACCCGTAAGGAAACGGGGACACGGAGGAATACACTGTTTGAATACTGATGCATTCGCCATATTTAAACTGAGATTTATTGTGCTTTTGACGTTACAACAATAAATAGACAGATACAGTTTTCACACAGATCGCTTAGCTGAGGCAGAAAAAGCTGAAGTGCGATCGACCGGATGTATATTTATCCTTTCCTGGACGTGACGTCACCCGCCCGTGACGCTCACTCTCGCCATTGGCTGAGTTGACATACGTGCATCAGACGCTATCACGCTGTGGGCGTTCCCAAAGCTGTCCCTAGTGGACGCAGTGTGAAGTTCCCTCGAAAGGGAACAAGACTTTAAATGGATTAATATAATGTTCTAGTAGATCGCACACTGCCTGTGCACAAAACAAGACTTTAAATGGATTAATATAATGTTCTAGTAGATCGCACACTGACTGTGTACAAAACAAGACTTTAAATGGATTAAAATAATGTTCTAGTAGATCACACACTGACTGTGTACAAAACAAGACTTTAAATGGATTAATATAATGTTCTAGTAGATCGCACACTGTCTGTGTACAAAACAAGACTTTAAATGGACTAATATAATGTTCTAGTGGATCGCACACTGACTGTGTACAAAACAAGACTTTAAATGGACTAATATAATGTTCTAGTAGATCGCACACTGTCTGTGTACAAAACAAGACTTTAAATGGATTAATATAATGTTCTAGTAGATCGCACACTGACTGTGTACAAAACAAGACTTTAAATGGACTAATATAATGTTCTAGTAGATCGCACACTGTCTGTGTACAAAACAAGACTTTAAATGGACTAATATAATGTTCTAGTAGATCGCACACTGACTGTGTACAAAACAAGACTTTAAATGGACTAATATAATGTTCTACCCTTACAAAAAAATACTGCAGTTTTTTTGAAGTAATACTGCAGTTTTTGTTCATGTAGAAAAATGCAGTTTTTTGGACACGAAAAAACTGCAGTATACTGCAATATAACTGCAGTAATACTGCAATATAACTGCAATAATACTGCAATATAACTGCAATAATACTGCAATATAACTGCAATAATACTGCAATAATACTGCAGTAATACTGCAATAATACTGCAGTAATACTGCAATAATACTGCAATATAACTGCAATATAACTGCAGTAATACTGCAATAATACTGCAGTAATACTGCAATAATACTGCAGTAATACTGCAATAATACTGCAGTAATACTGCAGTAATACTGCAGTAATACTGCAATAATACTGCAATATAACTGCAATAATACTGCAATAATACTGCAGTAATACTGCAATAATACTGCAATAATACTGCAATAATACTGCAGTAATACTGCAATAATACTGCAATATAACTGCAGTAATACTGCAATATAACTGCAATATAACTGCAATAATACTGCAGTAATACTGCAATAATACTGCAATATAACTGCAATAATACTGCAATAATACTGCAGTAATACTGCAATAATACTGCAATAATACTGCAATAATACTGCAGTAATACTACAATATAACTCTGGTAGTACTGCAATACATACCATAACTAAAGCACAATTACAATACTACCAAAGTGCAATACAAATAAAATGCTGTACCATTACCATTAAAATACAACCAGAATAAGCTTTATTTTCACACATCTGCAATAGAAAAAAATTACGGTACAAAACAGTGTATGTCTCAAACAGCAATGCAAAAATAAATGTGATTTTCACTTTTTTTTATTTGTAAACTTCAAATAACAGACTTAGAGTTAGACATTGTATTTAAAGTGTTTATTTACAAATCATACGATCATGCATATATCTTATATTATTCAGGGAGCGTGGTTTTTTAAGAGTTTATCCTCATCATTATCCCACATGGTTCTTATAACTGCCTGCATCTCAGATGTGGAAACACTATTTAGGATGTAGTCTGGAAAAACAAAGAAACAAATTTATTAGATAAACTCAAGTTTCAGTTACACTTCACCACAGGCATATAGTGTGTTTAATATTAATCTTGAATTGTGCAAAGTATTCATAATATTTCCAATGAATTTCTAACGCTATATTGGTGAGCATTTTCAAATCACAAATATGCTTTGAACACTCCAGGCAAAAGAAGTTAAAGGGTTAGTTCAGCCAGTCATCAATTCCTCACCCTTGTGTCGTTCCAAACCCGTAAGACTTTCGTTCATCTTTGGAACATAAATGAATATTTATTTGATGAAATCTGAGCGTTTCTGTCACTCCACTGACAGTCTGTGTAATTTGCACAATGACACGCATTTCTGGAAAAATAAAAAGCAGAGAGACACAATAATGTTTAGATACTGTACAGCGCCCTCCACAAATATTGGCTGTTTTTATCCTCTCGGCTTTTAATTCACAAATCTAACCTTAAATAAAAATGTAATATTATTGGAATAAAGTATATGGAATATATGTTCCACAGTTATTGTGCCCCTTCATTTATTACTTTGTGTAACTTATAACCTTTCACATAAGTAAGGGCTAATCCATGGCTAGATGTGCATTACATTTATTGAACAAGATGGAGGTAAAGAACCACCTGACATGAAGTGGGTTGCCTCTGTGAAGTGCACTAAAACTGTGCAATAGACACACAGCTGTTAAAGATAGGTAAAAAAGTTAAATTAAAGCTGTCCTTAATGTTTGTGGAGCACAATTTGACTGGAAGGGTAAAACTAACAGTTAATTTTCTTTTTTTGGCTATTGGGCCATTAGATCTAGCATTCTGCACACTTTAAATCAGGCACAGAGATACATCAGCATCATGGTTGGATTACATTTATTTGAATGAATAAACGAAGGAGAAAGAGATAGTGCATATGTGAATTATCTGCATCTGTGCAGCAGCACTCTAGTGAAGCTGGATTTACAGTTGAATCACTTCAGAAACAGCAAAAAAGGAATAGTTCACCCAAAAATGAAAATTACCCCATGATTTACTCTTCCTCAACTCATCCTAGGTGTATGACATTCTTCTTTCAGACGAATAATCAGTTATATTAAAACATGTCCTGGCTCTTCCCAGCTTTATAATGGCATTGACTTTTTAGACGTCCATAAAAGTGCATCTATCCATCATAAAAGTGCATCTATCCATCATAAAAGTGCATCCATCCATCATAAAAGTGCATCCATCCATCATAAAACTGCTCCACATGGCTCAGGGGGTTAATAAAGACCTTTTGAAGCAAAATGGCGTGTTTTTGTAAGAAAAAAAAATCTCCATATTTAAAACTTTATAGACTAAAATAACTAACTTCCAGCGGCACGCAAGTGGACTTGCACTAAAAGAGTGACCCCTGACGCGATTTACAGGAGCATCGCAAGCTATTACGCCTCTCACGGATAGTACTGGGCAACAAACTTAAAATCCCTCTTCTCTTATATCCAAATCCTCCACCATTTCCCTTTAAAATTCTCGTTTTAGACTAATGCCGCATTCACGTGCTATCAGAAATTTGATAATTCACACTTCTGAAGTCGTGATTACGAGCTCATCTCATTCAAATTTTGAAATGGGAGGGTGTTCATGTGCAATTTATACATAGGACACTCGTATTTACGATAATTCCAAGAGCACGTGAAGGCAGCATAATTCATGACCTGTGTTTTGTTTTGCTCTATCCTTTGCGTGTGTTCATCAATACGCATGCGTCAAGGATTACTCTTTCGCTGTAAGTTGACTTGCGTACCGCTGACCGCCGGAAGCTTGTTATTTTAGTCTATAAAGTTTTAAATATGGATATTTTTCTTACACAAACCACTTTGCTTCAGAAGGCCTTTATTAACCCCCTGAGCCGCGTGGAGCAGTTATATGATGGATATATGCACTTATGCCAATATAAAGCTTGGAAGAGCCAGGACTTTTTTTTAATATAACTCTGATTGTATTCGTCTGAAAGAAGAATGTCATACACACCTAGGATGAGCTAAGGAAATCATGGGCTAATTAAATTTTTTGGGTAAACTAACCCTTGAAGACTTTGTTGCTTAGAAATATGTTTCTGTGTGAGATTGACTGTGTGTGTGTGTGTGTGTGTGTGTGTTACAGGAAAGGCAGCACATTGATTTAGAATGGAGATTAAACTGACTGTAACTATCTGTGCATTCATTGTTTTAATGCACACCTTTCAGCCAATCAGAATCCAGTATACAAACAGACTATTGTATAATATACCCATGAAGAAGAGAGTCCACGAGCAAACTGTTGAGAACTGATGTCAAGTACTGAGAATAATTGTTGTGGTATAACTAGATTTCTTTACCTTTCCAGCAGCGCTAATATTGTAAATCTTCTTTTAGCTCTTTGATTTCATTTTTTAAATCCTCGATCTCTTCTAACATGGCTTAGGAGACAGAAGACTTTGTACACTTGATTCCTCCAGCATTCCCACAGGTCTTGATTCCTGAAGTACAATATTAGTTATTATGCATTCTAAACTATAAAGATAATAGTTTATAAAAGATAAAATAAATGAAGTTGCCTACAGCTCTCACCATTATTTGAGTGCAGCTTTGTTTCACAGCAGCCATGATCTTCTGTTGAACTACATTTGGTCTTCTTTTTGTTGTTGTTGTTACCGGTGCATTTTTCTGAAAATAGCAATCACACAATAAATAGTATTCCTGTAAAACATCCTTTTCTGCACATTAATGTCAAACTATTGAACATAAATGCTTGTGTACAGTGCTGCGAAAAGAAGTCCTAATTTAGTCTATTTTTGTGTATATACAATATTATCAGATATTACAAAGATATTTAACATAAAAGGCAACCCTTACGAAAATGAACCAAATAGGAAAAAAAAAAAAAAAAAAAAAAAAAACATGGTTATAATACACTGTAAAAAAAAAAAGTTGAATCAACTTAAAATAATAAGGCAACTTATCGCAAGCGCATCTTTGAGTAAACTCAACCAACAGGCACGTAAGTCCACCCAACTTAAAATATTACATTAACATCATAAGTTGTCACAACATAAATAGTTATGTTTACCTAATGAATAACAGAACAAAATATTTTTTGTTTACTGAACACAAATAGGCCTATTATCTATAGGCATAGACTGATTCATTTAAAGTCTAATTAAATAAAAGACAGACCATAACGGGTCAAATAACTTTTCTTTTTTATTATTTAAACAGTTTCTGTCCAAGCACCACATCATTACAGTATCAGGTTCTGCATTAAGCATTTTACACTGAACTCAATGATCGTCGAAGAAATCCAGCGTTATTTATACAATACCTTAGCTGCCTTAGCTGCACATATTTAACATTTTTGGTTGATTTTTAAAGGAGCAATTATGTGAAAACTATTGCATATTTTAACATCAACCTAATAGTTTCTCAAAACTAAGTTACTATAGTGTCCAAGAACCCAAAACTAGTGAAAGCATCTAAGTAAACATTACTCAGTTACTATAAATCCACTGTTTTTTGGGGGTTTTTTTTGTCAGAACATCAACATCGAAACTACAATTACAATGATATGCCTGTAATCCACTCTTGACCTAGATCCTTGGACGTACCAGTGTCTACATAGAAATAAAAATACAATTAGTTTGGCCAGAACCAGGAAAAAGGAAGGGGAAAAAAAAAAAAAAACACTTTAGGAGAAATTCCAGCCTAAATAGTGTTCACACAAAAATTACTTAATAAACAATGGTTTTCTTTCAATGTATTAATTAATGTTAAAGGGATAGTTCACCCAAAAATGAAAATTAGCCTATGATTTACTCACCCTCAAGCCATCCTAGGTGTGTATGACATTCTTCTTTCAGACGAATAAAAGTTGAGTTATATTAAAAAAGTCCAGGCTCTTCCAAGCTTTATAATGGCAGTAACTGTTGTTCTGTTTTTGAAGTCCATAAAAAATGCATCTGTCCGTCAAATAATATGCTCCACGCGGCCCCGGTGGGTTAATAAAAGTCTTCTAAAGCAAATCGTTACGTTTGTGTAAGAAAACTTTTTAAAATAAAGTTCTGGTCGATCGCCTTCCGTAGAAAAGAGTTTAAAGTGCCTTCTCGGAGTTTAAGATGCGTAAGAGACGTCTGACGAGCACACCTGGTAGCGTAAGCCTTTAAACTGCAGAAGGCAGAAGCCCATCGGTCAAAACTTTACTTAATGAAGTTTTAAATATGGATATTTTTCTTCCACAAACGCATCAATTCACTTCCAAAGGCATTTATTAACCTCCCAGAGCCGTGCGGAGCATGTTTTTTTGATGGACAGATGATCTTTTATGGATTTCAAAAACAGAGCAACAGTCAATGCCATTATAAAGCTTGGAAGAGCTTATTTAATTAAACTCAACTTTTATTAATCTGAAAGAAGAATGTCATACATCTAGGATTACTAGGTCTAATATCATGGGCTAATTTTCATTTTTTGGTGATCTAAACCTTTAAGTATTCACTTATTCACTTGTTACAACCTTTGTCTTAAAGAGATAGTTCATGGAATGGAAGTTCTTTCATCATTTACTCACCCCCAAGTTCACAGGTTTAGAACAACTTGGTTTAGAACTTTCATTTCATGAACTATCTCTTTAAGGCAAAGGTTGTAACAAGTGAATACTTAACATTAATTAATACATTGAAAGAAGACAGTATTGTTTTTTAAGTCATTACCTTTGAAAATATAAAAGAAACAATGGCCAGTAGAAGAACTTCATTCATGTCCATTTAGCCAAGTTTCGACTTCAATGACTGTACTCTTGCAGAGCAGGTACCACCAAGATCCATGAAGTGTTTTTGTATGACTTCAAAAGTATACTTAAGTTCTTTTGGATACTCCATGTTGAGTGCATACAAGAGACCGAACAAGTATGCAAATGCTGAGGGCAGATCTTTAATGTCCTCGAGCACAATGGCCTCTTCCAGGATTATGGCCTGGTTGATTACAGTTGGCGTTGATGTGACGGCCGCAACATCATCTTCAAGCACAGAAAGAATTCCGATCTTTACACCTTTGGTGCAGTGGTCCACAGAATCAGTATCCTGGGAGAATAATGGATGGAAGGGGGGTTTAAATGCAGGTTGAAAACATGCAGAACTAGCTCAGGTAATTCAATCATTCAAATATACTACCGGATTTCTACTGATACAAAGCTTAATGCTAATCGCTGAAGTAACCCTTTAATCGGTTAGTCAAATGCTGTCCCACCTAGTTATCGGTATCAGTAAAATCCACTATCGGTCGACCTCTACACAATATTCATTATATATTACAAATGACATACAATCTATTATAAAAATGATTAATACACACCAGTTATAAGAAGAAAAGCTGGATTGATGAGGAACAACACCTCTCCTTCACATCAGCAGCGAATAGCACCCAAAAGTGCGCGGAATCAGAAACACTGCGCAATGAAATTAGGCCGTCAGTTCATGAAGAGCTCAACATTCATTATATATTTCAAATGACATACAGTCGATTATAAAAATGATTAATACACACCAGTTATTTTGAAGAAAAGCTGGATTGATGAGGAACAACACCACTCCTTCATCAGCATCGAATAACACCCAAAAGTGCGCGGAATCAGAAACACTGCGCAATGAAATTAGGCCGTCAGTTCGTGAAGAGCACAACATTCATTATATATTACAAATGACATACAGTCGATTATAAAAATTATTAATACACACCAGTTATTTTGAAGAAAAGCTGGATTGATGAGGAACAACACCACTCCTTCACATCAGCAGCGAATAACACCCAAAAGTGCGCGGAATCAGAAACACTGCGCAATGAAATTAGGCCGTCAGTTCATGAAGAGCTCAACATTCATTATATATTACAAATGACATACAGTCGATTATAAAAATTATTAATACACACCAGTTATTTTGAAGAAAAGCTGGATTGATGAGGAACAACACCTCTCCTTCACATCAGCAGCGAATAACACCCAAAAGTGCGCGGAATCAGAAACACTGCGCAATGAAATTAGGCCGTCAGTTCATGAAGAGCTCAACATTCATTATATATTACAAATGACATACAGTCGATTATAAAAATTATTAATACACACCAGTTATTTTGAAGAAAAGCTGGATTGATGAGGAACAACACCTCTCCTTCATCAGCATCGAATAACACCCAAAAGTGCGCGGAATCAGAAACACTGCGCAATGAAATTAGGCCGTCAGTTCGTGAAGAGCACAACATTCATTATATATTACAAATGACATACAGTCGATTATAAAATTGATTAATACACACCAGTTATTTTGAAGAAAAGCTGGATTGATGAGGAACAACACCACTCCTTCATCAGCATCGAATAACACCCAAAAGTGCGCGGAATCAGAAACACTGCGCAATGAAATTAGGCCGTCAGTTCATGAAGAGCTCAACATTCAATATATATTACAAATGACATACAGTCGATTATAAAAATTATTAATACACACCAGTTATTTTGAAGAAAAGCTGGATTGATGAGGAACAACACCACTCCTTCATCAGCATCGAATAACACCCAAAAGTGCGCGGAATCAGAAACACTGCGCAATGAAATTAGGCCGTCAGTTCATGAAGAGCTCAACATTCATTATATATTACAAATGACATACAGTCGATTATAAAAATGATTAATACACACCAGTTATTTTGAAGAAAAGCTGGATTGATGAGGAACAACACCACTCCTTCACATCAGCATCGAATAACACCCAAAAGTGCGCGGAATCAGAAACACTGCGCAATGAAATTAGGCCGTCAGTTCGTGAAGAGCACAACATTCATTATATATTACAAATGACATACAGTCGATTATAAAAATTATTAATACACACCAGTTATTTTGAAGAAAAGCTGGATTGATGAGGAACAACACCACTCCTTCATTAGCATCGAATAACACCCAAAAGTGCGCGGAATCAGAAACACTGCGCAATGAAATTAGGCCGTCAGTTCGTGAAGAGCACAACATTCATTATATATTACAAATGACATACAGTCGATTATAAAAATTATTAATACACACCAGTTATTTTGAAGAAAAGCTGGATTGATGAGGAACAACACCACTCCTTCATTAGCATCGAATAACACCCAAAAGTGCGCGGAATCAGAAACACTGCGCAATGAAATTAGGCCGTCAGTTCATGAAGAGCTCAACATTCATTATATATTACAAATGACATACAGTCGATTATAAAAAATGATTAATACACACCAGTTATTTTGAAGAAAAGCTGGATTGATGAGGAACAACACCACTCCTTCATTAGCATCGAATAACACCCAAAAGTGCGCGGAATCAGAAACACTGCGCAATGAAATTAGGCCGTCAGTTCGTGAAGAGCACAACATTCATTATATATTACAAATGACATACAGTCGATTATAAAAAATATTAATAAGTACATTTTATCCTGCAGATATTAATAAGGCACTTCACATCAACCATCGAATGAACTGTAACACTGCTAAATTAGATTATGGCATCAGTTTGGGAAGAGCGCAGTACATATGGCAAATAATATAGGCGATTATATAAATTATTAATACATACCAGTTATTGTGCAAAAAAGACGGATTGATTAGGCAGGACACACTGTCACTGGTTTCTTCTCATCAGCATCAACTTCTAGAAAAAACCGCTTCTTCTCACCTGCATGAACTTCTGGAAACCCCGTGCTGTCTCAAGCTGCGCATGCGTTCAATGTTCAAACTGCGCACGCGCTAACGAGAATCGCGAGATTCAATGAAAACTAACACTTCGTAGTAAGATCAACAAAACATTGCAAGTTTTTTACATTTAAGGAACGAATTTGTTAAGTCAACTTAGTATAATGCATGAACACTTTCAAAAAATATATCTTAGTTCAATTTACTGTTTTATGTTTATTGGGAGGACTTTTTGGAAGTTGGCTTTTTTACAGTGTAGTTAAACCATGGTAACCACAAATTAACCTTGGCTTTACTACTCCAACCATAGAATTTGCGGTAAAACTGTGGTTATATAAATGGTAATCAATTAGCCCAAAAACCATGGTTACTACACTTTTACTATAATAAAACCATGGTTAATTTTTCCGTGTTTAAGTACTATAATCAGGTCCCCGGTGAATCTACCAACCCAGAACATTTTAAAGGACAACACCTGTAACTTTGTTTTGGTAAGTCTCTACAGTGACACATTAGCCTCTCTCTTCTGACTTCGGAAGAGGATCTTATATTACCGCCCCTCTGCACAGTTTTTCAGAAAACAAGAACCTTGTGTGTACTTGACAGTTAAAACCCAGCTAAAAATGTAAAAGAGAAGTTACTCACGAGACTTGTTATCTGACAGCAAGTTCTTGTGCTCAGAAACCGGTCCATTATCCGTGAGAGAGATCGCTAATGATGATAATCACGAGCAGGTGGGGCCGCGTGCACGCAGAGCTCATTTGCATTTAAAGGCACATGCCCGAAAAAAAGCCTGTTCTTCACTGTAGTCTGAAATGAGTATGACATGGATTTATAAATTATCTGTGAGGTCTTTTAAGCTGAAACTTCACAGACACATTCTGGAGACACCTGTAACTTAAATTACATCTTGTAAAAATAAGCAAAATAGGTCCCTTTTAAGTCAAGTCACTATTATTTATAGCACATTAAACAATACATATTGTTACTTTACAGTGATAAAAATGAGAATAATGATGCCAACAGAATTGTTGTGAAGCAGCTCCAACTTGCCTGATGAACGTTTCTTCCAGAAAACGTTTCTCCGTCCTGCTTGCGAATCAGGGTTGGCAGGTTACAAAACTCATCCAATTGCTACTCAAAACTAGCCCAATTGTGTTTTGCGTTCCGGGAGATACATTTTTTTATTATTTTTTGGTGGGGAAGATCCAGTCACGTGAAGGCTATTTATCTATGTGGTTGAAATGTCCCATAGGTGACAAAAGTGGCTACATGTTGCACAATACAGCATAACTGCAGTACAGTGTAGTATGAGTTGGAAGGCCTATGAAGACTTCAGATGCAAAAACCGTCTGATATTTTTCTTTTAAAATTAACCTTTTTATAAGGCTCCTATAGGTTAAAAAAAATTATTTAATGACAACTAAAAGTAAATTGCCATTTAAGTGATATTACTGAACATAAACATAGGAGCCCAATAAAAAAAAAACTCAATTAAAAATAAAACGGACATTTGCATCGAAGTCTTCGTATACATTACAGTGTATCACTGTACTGCAGTTATATTGCATCTAAACTTAATTATACTGCAAATCTACAGTTGTACTTCATTGTACTGCAGTTTTACTGCTGCTGAACTTCAATACTGCAGTTTTACTACTTTGTACTGCAGTTGTACTTCAATGTACTGCAGTTATACTACTTTGTACTGCAGTTTTACTACTTTGTACTGCAGTTGTACTACTTTGTACTGCAGTTGTACTTCATTGTACTGCAGTTTTACTGCTGCTGAACTTCAATACTGCAGTTTTACTACTTTGTACTGCAGTTGTACTTCAATGTACTGCAGTTATACTACTTTGTACTGCAGTTGTACTTCAATGTACTGCAGTTATACTACTTTGTACTGCAGTTGTACTTCATTGTACTGCAGTTTTACTACTTTGTACTGCAGTTGTACTTCATTGTACTGCAGTTATACTATTTTGTACTGCAGTTTTACTGCAGTTGTACTTCATTGTACTGCAGTTACTACTTTGTACTGCAATATTACTCCAGTTTTACTTCAATATACTGCAGTTTTACTTCAATGTACTGCAGTTATTTTTTGTAAGGGTAGTAGATCGCACACTGTCTGTGTACAAAACAAGACTTTAAATGGATTAATATAATGTTCTAGTAGATCGCACACTGACTGTGTACAAAACAAGACTTTAAATGGATTCATATAATGTTCTAGTAGATCGCACACTGACTGTGTACAAAACAAGACTTTAAATGGACTAATATAATGTTCTAGTAGATCGCACACTGACTGTGTACAAAACAAGACTTTACATGGACTAATATAATGTTCTAGTAGATCGCACACTGACTGTGTACAAAACAAGACTTTAAATGGATTAATATAATGTTCTAGTAGATCGCACACTGACTGTGTACAAAACAAGACTTTAAATGGATTAAAATAATGTTCTAGTAGATCACACACTGACTGTGTACAAAACAAGACTTTAAATGGATTAATATAATGTTCTAGTAGATCGCACACTGTCTGTGTACAAAACAAGACTTTAAATGGATTAATATAATGTTCTAGTAGATCGCACACTGACTGTGTACAAAACAAGACTTTAAATGGATTAATATAATGTTCTAGTAGATCGCACACTGACTGTGTACAAAACAAGACTTTAAATGGATTAATATAATGTTCTAGTAGATCACACACTGACTGTGTACAAAACAAGACTTTAAATGGATTAATATAATGTTCTAGTAGATCACACACTGACTGTGTACAAAACAAGACTTTAAATGGATTAAAATAATGTTCTAGTAGATCGCACACTGACTGTGTACAAAACAAGACTTTAAATGGATTAATATAATGTTCTAGTAGATCACACACTGACTGTGTACAAAACAAGACTTTAAATGGATTAAAATAATGTTCTAGTAGATCGCACACTGACTGTGTACAAAACAAGACTTTAAATGGATTAATATAATGTTCTAGTAGATCGCACACTGACTGTGTACAAAACAAGACTTTAAATGGATTAATATAATGTTCTAGTAGATCACACACTGACTGTGTACAAAACAAGACTTTAAATGGATTAAAATAATGTTCTAGTAGATCGCACACTGACTGTGTACAAAACAAGACTTTAAATGGACTAATATAATGTTCTAGTAGATCGCACACTGACTGTGTACAAAACAAGACTTTAAATGGACTAATATAATGTTCTAGTAGATCGCACACTGACTGTGCACAAAACAAGACTTTAAATGGACTAATATAATGTTCTAGTAGATCGCACACTGTCTGTGCACAAAACAAGACTTTAAATGGACTAAAATAATGTTCTAGTAGATCGCACACTGACTGTGCACAAAACAAGACTTTAAATGGATTAATATAATGTTCTAGTAGATCGCACACTGACTGTGCACAAAACAAGACTTTAAATGGACTAAAATAATGTTCTAGTAGATCGCACACTGACTGTGTACAAAACAAGACTTTAAATGGACTAATATAATGTTCTAGTAGATCGCACACTGACTGTGTACAAAACAAGACTTTAAAAGGACTAAAATAATGTTCTAGTAGATCGCACACTGACTGTGTACAAAACAAGACTTTAAATGGATTAAAATAATGTTCTAGTAGATCACACACTGACTGTGTACAAAACAAGACTTTAAATGGACTAAAATAATGTTCTAGTAGATCGCACACTGACTGTGTACAAAACAAGACTTTAAATGGATTAAAATAATGTTCTAGTAGATCACACACTGACTGTGTACAAAACAAGACTTTAAATGGACTAAAATAATGTTCTAGTAGATCGCACACTGACTGTGCACAAAACAAGACTTTAAATGGATTAATATAATGTTCTAGTAGATCGCACACTGACTGTGTACAAAACAAGACTTTAAATGGATTAAAATAATGTTCTAGTAGATCGCACACTGACTGTGTACAAAACAAGACTTTAAATGGACTAATATAATGTTCTAGTAGATCACACACTGACTGTGTACAAAACAAGACTTTAAATGGACTAATATAATGTTCTAGTAGATCGCACACTGACTGTGTACAAAACAAGACTTTAAATGGACTAATATAATGTTCTAGTAGATCGCACACTGACTGTGTACAAAACAAGACTTTAAATGGATTAAAATAATGTTCTAGTAGATCGCACACTGACTGTGTACAAAACAAGACTTTAAATGGATTAATATAATGTTCTAGTAGATCACACACTGACTGTGTACAAAACAAGACTTTAAATGGATTAAAATAATGTTCTAGTAGATCGCACACTGACTGTGTACAAAACAAGACTTTAAATGGATTAATATAATGTTCTAGTAGATCGCACACTGACTGTGTACAAAACAAGACTTTAAATGGATTAAAATAATGTTCTAGTAGATCGCACACTGACTGTGTACAAAACAAGACTTTAAATGGATTAAAATAATGTTCTAGTAGATCGCACACTGACTGTGTACAAAACAAGACTTTAAATGGACTAATATAATGTTCTAGTAGATCGCACACTGACTGTGTACAAAACAAGACTTTAAATGGATTAATATAATGTTCTAGTAGATCGCACACTGACTGTGTACAAAACAAGACTTTAAATGGATTAATATAATGTTCTAGTAGATCACACACTGACTGTGTACAAAACAAGACTTTAAATGGATTAAAATAATGTTCTAGTAGATCGCACACTGACTGTGTACAAAACAAGACTTTAAATGGACTAATATAATGTTCTAGTAGATCGCACACTGACTGTGTACAAAACAAGACTTTAAATGGACTAATATAATGTTCTAGTAGATCGCACACTGACTGTGCACAAAACAAGACTTTAAATGGACTAATATAATGTTCTAGTAGATCGCACACTGTCTGTGCACAAAACAAGACTTTAAATGGACTAAAATAATGTTCTAGTAGATCGCACACTGACTGTGCACAAAACAAGACTTTAAATGGATTAATATAATGTTCTAGTAGATCGCACACTGACTGTGCACAAAACAAGACTTTAAATGGACTAAAATAATGTTCTAGTAGATCGCACACTGACTGTGTACAAAACAAGACTTTAAATGGACTAATATAATGTTCTAGTAGATCGCACACTGACTGTGTACAAAACAAGACTTTAAATGGACTAAAATAATGTTCTAGTAGATCGCACACTGACTGTGTACAAAACAAGACTTTAAATGGATTAAAATAATGTTCTAGTAGATCACACACTGACTGTGTACAAAACAAGACTTTAAATGGACTAAAATAATGTTCTAGTAGATCGCACACTGACTGTGTACAAAACAAGACTTTAAATGGATTAAAATAATGTTCTAGTAGATCACACACTGACTGTGTACAAAACAAGACTTTAAATGGACTAAAATAATGTTCTAGTAGATCGCACACTGACTGTGCACAAAACAAGACTTTAAATGGATTAATATAATGTTCTAGTAGATCGCACACTGACTGTGTACAAAACAAGACTTTAAATGGATTAAAATAATGTTCTAGTAGATCGCACACTGACTGTGTACAAAACAAGACTTTAAATGGACTAATATAATGTTCTAGTAGATCACACACTGACTGTGTACAAAACAAGACTTTAAATGGACTAATATAATGTTCTAGTAGATCGCACACTGACTGTGTACAAAACAAGACTTTAAATGGACTAATATAATGTTCTAGTAGATCGCACACTGACTGTGTACAAAACAAGACTTTAAATGGATTAAAATAATGTTCTAGTAGATCGCACACTGACTGTGTACAAAACAAGACTTTAAATGGATTAATATAATGTTCTAGTAGATCACACACTGACTGTGTACAAAACAAGACTTTAAATGGATTAAAATAATGTTCTAGTAGATCGCACACTGACTGTGTACAAAACAAGACTTTAAATGGATTAATATAATGTTCTAGTAGATCGCACACTGACTGTGTACAAAACAAGACTTTAAATGGATTAAAATAATGTTCTAGTAGATCGCACACTGACTGTGTACAAAACAAGACTTTAAATGGATTAAAATAATGTTCTAGTAGATCGCACACTGACTGTGTACAAAACAAGACTTTAAATGGACTAATATAATGTTCTAGTAGATCGCACACTGACTGTGTACAAAACAAGACTTTAAATGGATTAATATAATGTTCTAGTAGATCACACTGTGCACAAAACAAGACTTTAAATGGACTAATATAATGTTCTAGTAGATCGCACACTGTCTGTGCACAAAACAAGACTTTAAATGGACTAATATAATGTTCTAGTAGATCGCACACTGTCTGTGCACAAAACAAGACTTTAAATGGACTAAAATAATGTTCTAGTAGATCGCACACTGACTGTGCACAAAACAAGACTTTAAATGGACTAAAATAATGTTCTAGTAGATCGCACACTGACTGTGTACAAAACAAGACTTTAAATGGATTAATATAATGTTCTAGTAGATCACACACTGACTGTGTACAAAACAAGACTTTAAATGGACTAAAATAATGTTCTAGTAGATCGCACACTGACTGTGTACAAAACAAGACTTTAAATGGATTAATATAATGTTCTAGTAGATCGCACACTGACTGTGCACAAAACAAGACTTTAAATGGACTAATATAATGTTCTAGTAGATCGCACACTGACTGTGTACAAAACAAGACTTTAAATGGATTAAAATAATGTTCTAGTAGATCGCACACTGACTGTGTACAAAACAAGACTTTAAATGGACTAATATAATGTTCTAGTAGATCGCACACTGACTGTGTACAAAACAAGACTTTAAATGGATTAAAATAATGTTCTAGTAGATCGCACACTGACTGTGTACAAAACAAGACTTTAAATGGATTAATATAATGTTCTAGTAGATCGCACACTGTCTGTGTACAAAACAAGACTTTAAATGGATTAAAATAATGTTCTAGTAGATCGCACACTGACTGTGTACAAAACAAGACTTTAAATGGATTAAAATAATGTTCTAGTAGATCGCACACTGACTGTGTACAAAACAAGACTTTAAATGGATTAAAATAATGTTCTAGTAGATCGCACACTGACTGTGTACAAAACAAGACTTTAAATGGATTAAAATAATGTTCTAGTAGATCGCACACTGACTGTGTACAAAACAAGACTTTAAATGGATTAAAATAATGTTCTAGTAGATCGCACACTGACTGTGTACAAAACAAGACTTTAAATGGATTAATATAATGTTCTAGTAGATCGCACACTGACTGTGCACAAAACAAGACTTTAAATGGACTAATATAATGTTCTAGTAGATCGCACACTGACTGTGTACAAAACAAGACTTTAAATGGATTAAAATAATGTTCTAGTAGATCGCACACTGACTGTGTACAAAACAAGACTTTAAATGGATTAAAATAATGTTCTAGTAGATCGCACACTGACTGTGTACAAAACAAGACTTTAAATGGATTAAAATAATGTTCTAGTAGATCGCACACTGACTGTGTACAAAACAAGACTTTAAATGGACTAATATAATGTTCTAGTAGATCGCACACTGACTGTGTACAAAACAAGACTTTAAATGGACTAATATAATGTTCTAGTAGATCGCACACTGACTGTGTACAAAACAAGACTTTAAATGGACTAATATAATGTTCTAGTAGATCGCACACTGACTGTGTACAAAACAAGACTTTAAATGGACTAATATAATGTTCTAGTAGATCGCACACTGACTGTGTACAAAACAAGACTTTAAATGGATTAAAATAATGTTCTAGTAGATCACACACTGACTGTGTACAAAACAAGACTTTAAATGGACTAATATAATGTTCTAGTAGATCACACACTGACTGTGTGTAACCCCTCCTGTTCGAACCGCCCCGCTCCAAGCGGGACTCGAACCCGGGTCCGCCGGCATGAGAGTCGGACGCTCTAACAAGGAGGCTAAAGGCTGCAACCTCTAGCGTCAGTCGCTAGAGCGTCTCTTGAGATCAGAGGAGTGAGGTTTACTCGCACAGCAACTACTAGCTGGCCTCCGTTACACTCACCCCCCTAAACCTCACTCCCATCCGGGTCACGGCACCAATGTAACCCCTCCTGTTCGAACCACCCGCTCCAAGCGGGACTCGAACCCGGGTCCGCCGGCATGAGAGTCGGACGCTCTATCAAGGAGGTTAAAGGCTGCAACCCCTAGCGTCAGTCGCTAGAGCGTCTCTTGAGATCAGAGGAGTGAGGTTTACTCGCACAGCAACTACTAGCTGGCCTCCGTTACATGTACAAAACAAGACTTTAAATGGACTAATATAATGTTCTAGTAGATCGCACACTGACTGTGTACAAAACAAGACTTTAAATGGACTAATATAATGTTCTAGTAGATCGCACACTGACTGTGTACAAAACAAGACTTTAAATGGATTAAAATAATGTTCTAGTAGATCGCACACTGACTGTGCACAAAACAAGACTTTAAATGGACTAATATAATGTTCTAGTAGATCGCACACTGACTGTGCACAAAACAAGACTTTAAATGGACTAATATAATGTTCTAGTAGATCGCACACTGACTGTGCACAAAACAAGACTTTAAATGGACTAAATGTTCTAGTAGATCGCACACTGACTGTGTACAAAACAAGACTTTAAATGGACTAATATAATGTTCTAGTACAGGGGTTTTCAAACTTTTTGTGTGTGTGGACCACTAGTTGTAATCAAAAAATTTCACGGACCACCTCATAATACACATAATAAAATATATGTCTACACACAGACCTACCTGAATTAATCCGCACCTCTAAATAGGCTTACTAGCACTAAAACTATAACTGGACATCACATCAGTACAACAGGCTTGTTAAAAGAAAGTTTACTGTATACAACGGCTGCCACATATTTATTTTGTTTATTTACTCAAGTGCATAATCAGGTTCATTTAAACAACGGGCTTATTTTGCAATGGAGTATGAAATCTATACAGTAATAAGAACACTTGGATATAGTCAACATTTCAAAACCTTTGGCAAATTTAGGGGATTATTAGAGTTATTATTTAAAGTTTACAAGCCCTCAAAAAGTGAGGCACTGAACTTGAACGTCACGGCCGAGCGCCACTAGCCTATTTTAGTAATCACACGATAACTTGACAATTTAATTTAAATTTTATATCAATATAGGCCTACATATTCTTTTTACTTTTTATGGGAATTTCCTGGTAAAATGAAGGTAAAAAAAAATATTTTATTTTGCCTTTCCACGGACCACCTGCAGTACCCTCACGGACCACTAGTGGTCCGCGGACCACAGTTTGGGAATGGCTGTTCTAGTAGATCGCACACTGACTGTTCACAAAACAAGACTTTAAATGGACTAAAATAATGTTCTAGTAGATCGCACACTGACTGTGTACAAAACAAGACTTTAAATGGACTAAAATAATGTTCTAGTAGATCGCACACTGACTGTGCACAAAACAAGACTTTAAATGGATTAAAATAATGTTCTAGTAGATCGCACACTGACTGTGCACAAAACAAGACTTTAAATGGATTAATATAATGTTCTAGTAGATCGCACACTGACTGTGTACAAAACAAGACTTTAAATGGATTAAAATAATGTTCTAGCCAACCCGCCCCTGGCTGACCCTGTGAAGACAGCTGTGGGTTTGGAGAAAGAAAATTACTCATATACCAAATAAATCTTTAACTTATTATTTAAAATTCTTGAAGATCACAACATCGCACAAGTCGGGCAGTACATGTATTAATAGGTGTAAAGTGCATGCATTCTTTGTCAGGGAAGAATACGGATTCAGATGCAGGAAACAGAAAAGTTTATTTATGAGCTCAGAAATGGACAGGGAAAAATATCAAGAACAAAAAACTGAAAAAAATCCAAATCAAATGTCCACAGGTCCGGTGAGCTCCCTTAAACAGGGACAGTTCCCAACGTCATCAACGACGCAATACAGGAGTGCTACAGAGTCCTCAGATGAGCGCGGTGGGCGCAGTGAGCGTGCAGAGTGTAATTCCCCGGAGAGAGCGGTGAGCGCGCTGAGGGAATGGAGAGAAGAATCCGAGTCTCCACAGAGAGAGGATCACCTGGGCTGGTAGCAAAGGAATAAAGGTCTGGCGGACGAGAGGGAATAGAACAAAAATATATAAATAAAAAACGAGAAAACAAACAGCACTTAGGAGACTGGGAAAGCAGGACACGGCAAGACTTGACAAATAACAAGAGACGGTCACGAGCAAAGGCGTTGCGCAACATACAACAACGGTCGGACAAACAAGTGAGAAAGAGAGGATCTTATATAGGGGAGAATAATGAGGGGAAATTAGCAACAGGTGTAAACGGTGAACACAAATGAGAATAGGGATAACGAGTGGGAGGGGAAACACCACAAAGTCAGCGGAACACCTGACAAACTTGTCAACCCAGACCATGTGCACAAGAAAACAAAGCACGCAAGACACGGAGACACAAAAGACAAAACAAGATTAGACCAAAGTCATTACATTCTTATTGCGATTGAATTAAGGTTGCTCCATTAACTCCACGTGTTTCATTTTCTCATTTATGTCCATCCTGTTTGTGATAATCCTAATTTGTTTCAACAAGCGCCGATCCTGCGCTGACTTGTTCAGGGAACGCAAGGGGTGGGAGAATGGTTAAGTTAAGAGTTCATGGGACACTGACATTGCCAATTATTTTGAATATTTGAATTATCCTAATATCTTTAATAATAAAATTTGGCCTAGTAATTTCAGCATTTGATTAGTAGTACTTATTTGACTTTTAGATTTATAATAGACTCACAAAATTCCTTCCAACAGCCCTAGTACAGAATCAGATAGACCTATCATCTATCTAATTATGTAATATCAGATCAACTTTGTTGATTATCCATTGAAAATGAGAACCCTGTAGGTGATGATACACAGGGCAACTTTTTGAGCAATGTTGCTGAGCAATGTTGCCGTCAACGGGCAACCAGATGAGACACAGGGCCCACAACCCATCTAAATTATCCAGATAGAAATGTGTTGCCCATTTTCAATGTGAAAGTGCCCAGGGAACAATCGCTCGGCAAGATTGCCCAGCAAAATTGCTCAAAAAGTTGCCCTGTGTATCATCACCTAGTGAGTTTTACTTTATCAAGCAGCAAAAAAGTTATAGCATGGTGTGTTTGAGTTCATTTCATTGAAAAGAGCCCTAACCTGCATCAAGGGGGAAAAACACTGGAAGTCAAGTAAAGTTAAGGTAACCCATGGGTCAAACACTTTTGGCCTTTATAAATATAAACTGTAACTCTTTAAATTTGTTCTAATTACCTTGCCCCTCCGTGGATTCTGACTGCTCCACTTGCCCCTCCGTGGATTCTGGCTTCTCCACTTGCCCCTCCGTGGATTCTGGCTTCTCCACTTGCCCCTCCGTGGATTCTGGCTTCTCCACTTGCCCCTCCGTGGATTCTGGCTTCTCCACTTGCCCCTCCGTGGATTCCGCCTGCTCCACTTGCCCCTCCGTGGATTCTGGCTTCTCCACTTGCCCCTCCGTGGATTCCGCCTGCTCCACTTGCCCCTCCGTGGATTCCGCCTGCTCCACTTGCCCCTCCGTGGATTCCGCCTGCTCCGTGGATTCCGCCTGCTCCACTTGTCCCTCCGTGGATTCTGCCTGCTCAACTTGTGCCCCTGTGGGGCTCGCCTCGCAGGGTGTGAGCTGCAGAGTAATCAGCTGATCCTCATTGCCACTGGAATCCTGGGTCCATCCTGTGCAAGTTAACAAGTGTTGTGTTTTGCTTATTTAAAACATAGAGGTTAACCATAAGCTTGATCTGTACCTGTTTTAACCGTTAGTTAAATGTGTTTGAATAATATATACCAAATTTTCCCCAACCAGATTTGAAGGCACTTTTGATTGCAGGAGAACTATTGAGAGTTTACTGGATGTATTAGATATCTGTAATATATTTGATTGATTTTCTATGACGATAACCAATACAATATATCTTTAAGTCAGGAAAATAAAACCCAGAGTGCTCATAATATCTTTTGAAAAAATGACAAGTATTATGTTTGTTTACAGTCTGGGTCAAACTGTTCAGTTAAGACTAGACTGTGTGCGCTAAAAAACTTTGGGCTTTATGCCTCAAAGTTAGTAGCAGTGTAAGTTTGTGGTGTATCCAGCTAAAATTGTATGGTTTTTTTTTTCTCTGTTATTTCCGTTAATGATCTACATTTTAGCACTGTCCTCGATATTGTTTCAATGAGTATATATAGATTCATCATCATTTGATTCATTGACCCAGTGACCAAAACGGGTCTTTGCAAATGTAATGTTTTCAATTAGTATGTCACTACAAAAAATGCTGTGGTCACTCAGTGTGCCTAAAGATTAAAAATATGGTTGTATGTGGGCTGAAAACAGAAATGAAATATGGCTCCTACAAAAACATACCACACATATGCTTGAATGCACTTAACTCTGGGTGCCAAATCCCATTGTAGACCAGTGTGCTGCATGCTATTAATACAAACAGGGCTCAATACACTTAGAATCTACATGTCTACATCTGCAGTTGCAGTTGTTTTAAAACAGTTTACTTCAATTCCCATAATCAATTGCCAGGTGTGAATTTTTATGTTTTTCTACCCATTTGCGTCTACATTAAATGTGTTGGTAGAAACGTCACATAGAGTAGACTATGATCATACAAGCATTCAGCAGCAGAAAAAAAGAATGACTGAATTTAAGTTTTAGAGGTGAGCCATTCCTTTAAGATTTAAACATTAATAAAATATTTTGCGTTCTCAACACAAGTTGTGAACTGTGACTATAAGATACAGTGCATGCATCTCACCTTCACAAAGGTATTCATAAAATGAACCTATCTTCTGTAGGTAGTCCTGGGCAAAGGTGGATAGTGTGCAGCGAGGCGTTAATATTTCGCACTTGATTTCTTTTTTTTTGTTCTCCTTTCCTAGTAGCAGAACAGGTTTGTAGCCAATGGCATGGAGTTTCTCAAGCTGCAATGACAAAATTGTGTGTTTGCTGTTTAAAGTAATAGAAAAACAACATAAAAAATAACTAAGAATATTAATTAAAAAATATATAACATTATTAATGACAGCATCCAGGTTACTGCCATTCAGGATTTTGAACCTAATGGTGAGTTTAGCTTTATGTGCAAACAGGAAAGGCTCATACAATAGAAGCAAAAAACAACTCTATATAGAAAAACAGTAAAAAGATGAACCTGACACCATGAGGGTACCCTTTATATAACTTTATATAAATATTTATTTTCGTAACATTAGTAGCTCGGGTTTTGCACCTACATTGATAAGATTATGTAACCATTGTGCAACTGGACAATGACAATCTAAAGATTTATTAAAAATAAAGGCAGAACCTTAGTGATTACTTGACCAAATGGGTGAATGCTGCACATATTTACAGTTGACGCATTAACATTTTAAAGTGCTTTGAGTAGTACAATGTACAATGTGTTATTTCTCATCCACTCGATAAAAGTTTGATTATTAATTTGCACCTGTAATTCCGTCATAATGCATGCCTGTATATGTTATGAACTCAAGAATTCCTGAGTTTCAATTATATTTGCTGTGTGTTCAAATTTTGCTCTGGTAGATAATTTAGGTATGTGATGTATTACGGGGAAGATGTGATCACTTTATGGTTGTATTATCACCACTAAAATAAAAACTACAAATCACAATTACGTGTGCCTTCAAAGTTGATAGTTAAATTATACTTTTAAATTGATTCTGATGACACAGGGAGGACAAAGTATCATTGGAGAAAAAAATATTCAAATGTATCTATATTGGCAAAAAATAATGCCTTTCTGACCTTGCGCTGGCATGCTCAATAACAAATGGTACCACTGAATGTACTTCCTAGATGATCTGGACAGTTTACTGTCATGTATGAAATTGTACGTACCATGATATTGGCTTCATCCTTGATGGATGCAGTGTTGTGGTTTTTCTTACGACCAGCCACCCATTCCTCTCGCTTCTCATCAAACCTCTGAAGCTTCTTCTTGAGGCGCTGCTTCAGAGGCTGCTCCTTTTTACAATGCGAGCAGATTTTTTGAGCGCAAAATATTATCCCCTGACAAAAGGGGCAGATCTTTTTTGTAGACCCCCCTGGCATTATAACAAAAGACAGACAGACAGTCAGATACAGACAGACAGGCTGACAAAAGATGGGTAAGACAGACAAGTAGACAAAGACAGACAGGGAGGAAAGAAAGAGCAATAGATAAAGACCGTGAGATAGATAAAGATTGAAGAGATGGACAGAAATATAGATAGTGAGAACAGAGAGGATGTAAGATATAGAAAATAATGAAGAGATGGCTCTTAAAAGTGCCTTTGGGTTTTAAACAGCAGGTTCAGATAGGTTCGAGAGGTGATATGTTTGACAGGATCTGCAGGGAGAACAACAGAAAATGTTAATTACGTAGTGTTATGTTGATATAAGATATAAAAAGTGTACCCTAATAATGAGTGATTCCCATTTTCTTATAAATGCTTAGGATAAATAAATACAGATCACGTTCTTCCTATTTCCTGTGCTACTGTTAAAAGTCACGTAACATTTTTTTAAATAAATTTTTATTAATATATATATAGGCCTACATATATCTAGAACCTATATCTAGGCCTAGAACATGTTTTTTTTTTTTATAAACTCGTAATTGTATTAATTTTGGACGTGTAAATAATGCTTATGAATTCATCTTGCTTATTAAACTGTTGTAAGCGACTTACCGTGGTGGAATCGCGCTGGGCAATGGTTTCTGCGATGGTCGCACACAGTGACGTGTTGCACAAAATTGCGCCAAAATATCAATCATAATTCAAAAGTACAGTATTAATATTTTATATCCGTGCTCAATTTTAAAGGGGTCAGCATAAATGTCCAAGTGAAGGAAACACGAGTATGTAGCCATTACATTTAAACACATATCACTTCCCAGAATGCATCCATCTCTTTGCCAAAGGATATGTCCATAAAGTAATATAAACATTTCTGCAGTAGGCTATATAATTAATTTATTACAACTTCATAATCAGTATTGAGATGAAAGTTATATAAAAGTAGGCTATTCTTTTTTTCTTTTCTTTTTTTGGCGCAAAAAAAAAAAAAGCAAAGTAGGCTCACTATTTCAAATTGAAATACCATCGACAATTATAAAATATCCCACAATAAATTAAGGCATGTTTTAAGCCTACAGCAAATATGCAGTCCTGCAATTATGTCGTTTTAATGTATTCCGAAATTATATTAAAAAGAGAGGAAAAATCGTGATATTACCGAATTAGAAAAGGGTTTCAGCTAGCTACCCTCAACGTCGGCTTATGGACGTGAGGGGGAAATTATCAAATATCCCACCTAAATTAACGATGAATGTTTTAAGCATATAGAAAATATACCGGCCTGTAATTATGTAATTTTAATGTATAAAATTAAATAAAAAAGAGAGGAAAAAGAGTTAGTGTTAGAAAAATAATCAAAGTTCAAAATTCAAAGATCGGACGACCCTCTCCGTTGTCAAGTGACGAATAGGGGTGAGACCATGTTGCAAAGAAAGACGTGGTGCGGGCACGAAAAATACGTCCCTTTGAAATACATTAGATTGAAAGTCGTGCTGAGTGACACGAAAAAAAGAAGAAAATTCGTGCTATTGGACACGAACCAATTCGTGTTGAGTAGCCTACCGAATATAAAGCAATACAACAAGGATTAAAACCTCCCGATTAAATGTTGAGTAATAGCCCTTAAAGTTTACAAAATGAATAACAATTGTAAAAAAAAAAAAATAGTGTGCTCTCGGAAGAAAGACATGGTGCAGGCACGAAAAATACGTCCCATTAAAATACATTGAAAGTCGTGCTGAGTGACACGGAAAAAAAAAAGAAGGATATCTGTGCCCTTGGACACGAATAAATAGATTAATGTTGAGTATAGCCTACCGAATATAAAGCAATAAAAACGAGGATTAAAATCTCTTGATTCAATGTTGAGTAATGTATCTCTTAAAGTTTGCAAAATGAATAACAATTGAGAAAAAAACGAGACTGTGCTCTCGAAAGAAAAACGTGGTGCAGGCACGAAAAATACGTCCCATTGAAATACATTAGATTGAAAGTCGTGCTGAGTGACACGAAAAAATGGGGAAATTCGTGTCCATGAACACGAATCAATAGATTAAATTTCGTGATTATGTCACGAACTGCCGTGAGACTGGGTTGCATATGCATTGCAATTTAAAAGCACAAATTTTTCAATGCAAAACAAGTTTTGTACTCATTGCAATGCAAAAGCACTAATCTCTTCAATGCAAAACTAGATTCGTTTGCATCGCAATGCAAAAGCACTAATCTTATATGCTTTGCAATGCAACAGCACTGCTTTCTTCAATGCACAAGTTTTTGTATGCATTGCAAAAAGCAGTTGTCACTTCAATACACAAGGATTATTGAATGCAATGCAATGCAATGCAAAAACGCACTTATCTCGTCAATTACAAGTTAATGTATGCAATGCAATGCAAACGCACTGATATATCTTGATTGCACGAGTTCTTATATAAATTGTAATTTAAAAGCTCTAATTTCTTCAATGCAAAACAAGTTTTGTACTCATTGCAATGCAAAAGCACTAATCTCTTCAATGCACAACCAATTAACGTATGCAATGCAATGCAAACGCACTAATATCTTGATTGCACGAGTTCTTTATACATTGTAATTAAAAAGCTCTAATTTCTTCGATGCACAACGATTTCTTATATGCATTGCAATTTAAAAGCACTAATTTTTCTATGCAAAACAAGTTTTGTACTCATTGCAATGCAAAAGCACTAATCTCTTCAATGCAAAACTAGATTCGTTTGCATCGCAATGCAAAAGCACTAATCTTATATGCTTTGCAATGCAACAGCACTGCTTTCTTCAATGCACAAGTTTTTGTATGCATTGCAAAAAGCAGTTGTCACTTCAATACACAAGGATTATTGAATGCAATGCAATGCAATGCAAAAACGCACTTATCTCGTCAATTACAAGTTAATGTATGCAATGCAATGCAAACGCACTGATATATCTTGATTGCACGAGTTCTTATATAAATTGTAATTTAAAAGCTCTAATTTCTTCAATGCAAAACAAGTTTTGTACTCATTGCAATGCAAAAGCACTAATCTCTTCAATGCACAACCATTAACGTATGCAATGCAATGCAAACGCACTAATATCTTGATTGCACGAGTTCTTTATACATTGTAATTAAAAAGCTCTAATTTCTTCAATGCACAACGATTTCTTATATGCATTGCAATTTAAAAGCACTAATTTTTCAATGCAAAACAAGTTTTGTACTCATTGCAATGCAAAAGCACTAATCTCTTCAATGCAAAACTAGATTCGTTTGCATCGCAATGCAAAAGCACTAATCTTATATGCTTTGCAATGCAACAGCACTGCTTTCTTCAATGCACAAGTTTTTGTATGCATTGCAAAAAGCAGTTGTCACTTCAATACACAAGGAGTTATTGAATGCAATGCAATGCAATGCAAAAACGCACTTATCTCGTCAATTACAAGTTAATGTATGCAATGCAATGCAAACGCACTGATATATATTGATTGCACGAGTTCTTTAGACATTGTAATTTAAAAGCTCTAATTTCTTCAATGCAAAACAAGTTTTGTACTCATTGCAATGCAAAAGCACTAATTTCTTCGATGCACAACAAATTAATGTATGCAATGCAAAAGCCGTTGTCTCTTCAATACACAAGTTATTGTATGCAATGCGATGCAATACAAAAGCAATTATCTCTTCAGCGCACAAGTAGTTCTTGTATGTATTGAAATGCAAAAACACTAATTTCTTTCATGCAAAACAAGTTTTGTACTCATTGCAGTGCAAAAGCACTAATCTCTTCAATGCGCAACGATTTCTTATATGCATTGCAATGCAAAAGCACTAATTTCTTCGATGCACAACAAGTTAATGTATGCAATGCAATGCAAACGCACTAATATCTTGATTGCACGAGTTCTTTATACATTGTAATTTAAAAGCTCTAATTTCTTCAATGCAAAACAAGTTTTGTACTCATTGCAATGCAAAAGCACTAATCTCTTCAATGCAAAACTAGATTCGTTTGCATTGCAATGCAACAGCACTGCTTTCTTCAATGCACAAGTTTTTGTATGCATTGCAAAAAGCAGTTGTCACTTCAATACACAAGGAGTTATTGAATGCAATGCAATGCAATGCAAAAACGCACTTATCTCGTCAATTACAAGTTAATGTATGCAATGCAATGCAAACGCACTGATATATCTTGATTGCACGAGTTCTTATATAAATTGTAATTTAAAAGCTCTAATTTCTTCAATGCAAAACAAGTTGTGTACTCATTGCAATGCAAAAGCACTAATCTCTTCAATGCACAACCAATTAACGTATGCAATGCAATGCAAACGCACTAATATCTTGATTGCACGAGTTATTTATACATTGTAATTAAAAAGCTCTAATTTCTTCAATGCACAACGATTTCTTATATGCATTGCAATTTAAAAGCACTAATTTTTCAATGCAAAACAAGTTTTGTACTCATTGCAATGCAAAAGCACTAATCTCTTCAATGCAAAACTAGATTCGTTTGCATCGCAATGCAAAAGCACTAATTTCTTCGATGCACAACGATTTCTTATATGCATTGCAATTTAAAAGCACTAATTTTTCAATGCAAAACAAGTTTTGTACTCATTGCAATGCAAAAGCACTAATCTCTTCAATGCAAAACTAGATTCGTTTGCATCGCAATGCAAAAGCACTAATCTTATATGCATTGCAATGCAACAGCACTGCTTTCTTCAATGCACAAGTTTTTGTATGCATTGCAAAAAGCAGTTGTCACTTCAATACACAAGGAGTTATTGAATGCAATGCAATGCAATGCAAAAACGCACGTATCTTGTTACAAGTTAATGTATGCAATGCAATGCAAACGCACTGATATATCTTGATTGCACGAGTTCTTATATAAATTGTAATTTAAAAGCTCTAATTTCTTCAATGCAAAACAAGTTTTGTACTATTGCAATGCAAAAGCACTAATCTCTTCAATGCACAACAAATTAACGTATGCAATGCAATGCAAACGCACTAATATCTTGATTGCACGAGTTCTTTATACATTGTAATTAAAAAGCTCTAATTTCTTCAATGCACAACGATTTCTTATATGCATTGCAATTTAAAAGCACAAATTTTTCAATGCAAAACAAGTTTTGTACTCATTGCAATGCAAAAGCACTAATCTCTTCAATGCAAAACTAGATTCGTTTGCATCGCAATGCAAAAGCACTAATCTTATATGCTTTGCAATGCAACAGCACTGCTTTCTTCAATGCACAAGTTTTTGTATGCATTGCAAAAAGCAGTTGTCACTTCAATACACAAGGATTATTGAATGCAATGCAATGCAATGCAAAAACGCACTTATCTCGTCAATTACAAGTTAATGTATGCAATGCAATGCAAACGCACTGATATATCTTGATTGCACGAGTTCTTATATAAATTGTAATTTAAAAGCTCTAATTTCTTCAATGCAAAACAAGTTTTGTACTCATTGCAATGCAAAAGCACTAATCTCTTCAATACACAACCAATTAACGTATGCAATGCAATGCAAACGCACTAATATCTTGATTGCACGAGTTCTTTATACATTGTAATTAAAAAGCTCTAATTTCTTCAATGCACAACGATTTCTTATATGCATTGCAATTTAAAAGCACTAATTTTTCAATGCAAAACAAGTTTTGTACTCATTGCAATGCAAAAGCACTAATCTCTTCAATGCAAAACTAGATTCGTTTGCATCGCAATGCAAAAGCACTAATTTCTTCGATGCACAACGATTTCTTATATGCATTGCAATTTAAAAGCACTAATTTTTCAATGCAAAACAAGTTTTGTACTCATTGCAATGCAAAAGCACTAATCTCTTCAATGCAAAACTAGATTCGTTTGCATCGCAATGCAAAAGCACTAATCTTATATGCTTTGCAATGCAACAGCACTGCTTTCTTCAATGCACAAGTTTTTGTATGCATTGCAAAAAGCAGTTGTCACTTCAATACACAAGGAGTTATTGAATGCAATGCAATGCAATGCAAAAACGCACTTATCTCGTCAATTACAAGTTAATGTATGCAATGCAATGCAAACGCACTGATATATATTGATTGCACGAGTTCTTTAGACATTGTAATTTAAAAGCTCTAATTTCTTCAATGCAAAACAAGTTTTGTACTCATTGCAATGCAAAAGCACTAATTTCTTCGATGCACAACAAATTAATGTATGCAATGCAAAAGCCGTTGTCTCTTCAATACACAAGTTATTGTATGCAATGCGATGCAATACAAAAGCAATTATCTCTTCAGCGCACAAGTAGTTCTTGTATGTATTGAAATGCAAAAACACTAATTTCTTTCATGCAAAACAAGTTTTGTACTCATTGCAGTGCAAAAGCACTAATCTCTTCAATGCGCAACGATTTCTTATATGCATTGCAATGCAAAAGCACTAATTTCTTCGATGCACAACAAGTTAATGTATGCAATGCAATGCAAACGCACTAATATCTTGATTGCACGAGTTCTTTATACATTGTAATTTAAAAGCTCTAATTTCTTCAATGCAAAACAAGTTTTGTACTCATTGCAATGCAAAAGCACTAATCTCTTCAATGCAAAACTAGATTCGTTTGCATTGCAATGCAACAGCACTGCTTTCTTCAATGCACAAGTTTTTGTATGCATTGCAAAAAGCAGTTGTCACTTCAATACACAAGGAGTTATTGAATGCAATGCAATGCAATGCAAAAACGCACTTATCTCGTCAATTACAAGTTAATGTATGCAATGCAATGCAAACGCACTGATATATCTTGATTGCACGAGTTCTTATATAAATTGTAATTTAAAAGCTCTAATTTCTTCAATGCAAAACAAGTTGTGTACTCATTGCAATGCAAAAGCACTAATCTCTTCAATGCACAACCAATTAACGTATGCAATGCAATGCAAACGCACTAATATCTTGATTGCACGAGTTCTTTATACATTGTAATTAAAAAGCTCTAATTTCTTCAATGCACAACGATTTCTTATATGCATTGCAATTTAAAAGCACTAATTTTTCAATGCAAAACAAGTTTTGTACTCATTGCAATGCAAAAGCACTAATCTCTTCAATGCAAAACTAGATTCGTTTGCATCGCAATGCAAAAGCACTAATTTCTTCGATGCACAACGATTTCTTATATGCATTGCAATTTAAAAGCACTAATTTTTCAATGCAAAACAAGTTTTGTACTCATTGCAATGCAAAAGCACTAATCTCTTCAATGCAAAACTAGATTCGTTTGCATCGCAATGCAAAAGCACTAATCTTATATGCATTGCAATGCAACAGCACTGCTTTCTTCAATGCACAAGTTTTTGTATGCATTGCAAAAAGCAGTTGTCACTTCAATACACAAGGAGTTATTGAATGCAATGCAATGCAATGCAAAAACGCACGTATCTTGTTACAAGTTAATGTATGCAATGCAATGCAAACGCACTGATATATCTTGATTGCACGAGTTCTTATATAAATTGTAATTTAAAAGCTCTAATTTCTTCAATGCAAAACAAGTTTTGTACTATTGCAATGCAAAAGCACTAATCTCTTCAATGCACAACAAATTAACGTATGCAATGCAATGCAAACGCACTAATATCTTGATTGCACGAGTTCTTTATACATTGTAATTAAAAAGCTCTAATTTCTTCAATGCACAACGATTTCTTATATGCATTGCAATTTAAAAGCACTAATTTTTCAATGCAAAACAAGTTTTGTACTCATTGCAATGCAAAAGCACTAATCTCTTCAATGCAAAACTAGATTCGTTTGCATCGCAATGCAAAAGCACTAATCTTATATGCTTTGCAATGCAACAGCACTGCTTTCTTCAATGCACAAGTTTTTGTATGCATTGCAAAAAGCAGTTGTCACTTCAATACACAAGGATTATTGAATGCAATGCAATGCAATGCAAAAACGCACTTATCTCGTCAATTACAAGTTAATGTATGCAATGCAATGCAAACGCACTGATATATCTTGATTGCACGAGTTCTTATATAAATTGTAATTTAAAAGCTCTAATTTCTTCAATGCAAAACAAGTTTTGTACTCATTGCAATGCAAAAGCACTAATCTCTTCAATGCACAACCAATTAACGTATGCAATGCAATGCAAACGCACTAATATCTTGATTGCACGAGTTATTTATACATTGTAATTAAAAAGCTCTAATTTCTTCAATGCACAACGATTTCTTATATGCATTGCAATTTAAAAGCACTAATTTTTCAATGCAAAACAAGTTTTGTACTCATTGCAATGCAAAAGCACTAATCTCTTCAATGCAAAACTAGATTCGTTTGCATCGCAATGCAAAAGCACTAATTTCTTCGATGCACAACGATTTCTTATATGCATTGCAATTTAAAAGCACTAATTTTTCAATGCAAAACAAGTTTTGTACTCATTGCAATGCAAAAGCACTAATCTCTTCAATGCAAAACTAGATTCGTTTGCATCGCAATGCAAAAGCACTAATCTTATATGCTTTGCAATGCAACAGCACTGCTTTCTTCAATGCACAAGTTTTTGTATGCATTGCAAAAAGCAGTTGTCACTTCAATACACAAGGAGTTATTGAATGCAATGCAATGCAATGCAAAAACGCACTTATCTCGTCAATTACAAGTTAATGTATGCAATGCAATGCAAACGCACTGATATATATTGATTGCACGAGTTCTTTAGACATTGTAATTTAAAAGCTCTAATTTCTTCAATGCAAAACAAGTTTTGTACTCATTGCAATGCAAAAGCACTAATTTCTTCGATGCACAACAAATTAATGTATGCAATGCAAAAGCCGTTGTCTCTTCAATACACAAGTTATTGTATGCAATGCGATGCAATACAAAAGCAATTATCTCTTCAGCGCACAAGTAGTTCTTGTATGTATTGAAATGCAAAAACACTAATTTCTTTCATGCAAAACAAGTTTTGTACTCATTGCAGTGCAAAAGCACTAATCTCTTCAATGCGCAACGATTTCTTATATGCATTGCAATGCAAAAGCACTAATTTCTTCGATGCACAACAAGTTAATGTATGCAATGCAATGCAAACGCACTAATATCTTGATTGCACGAGTTCTTTATACATTGTAATTTAAAAGCTCTAATTTCTTCAATGCAAAACAAGTTTTGTACTCATTGCAATGCAAAAGCACTAATCTCTTCAATGCAAAACTAGATTCGTTTGCATTGCAATGCAACAGCACTGCTTTCTTCAATGCACAAGTTTTTGTATGCATTGCAAAAAGCAGTTGTCACTTCAATACACAAGGAGTTATTGAATGCAATGCAATGCAATGCAAAAACGCACTTATCTCGTCAATTACAAGTTAATGTATGCAATGCAATGCAAACGCACTGATATATCTTGATTGCACGAGTTCTTATATAAATTGTAATTTAAAAGCTCTAATTTCTTCAATGCAAAACAAGTTTTGTACTCATTGCAATGCAAAAGCACTAATCTCTTCAATGCACAACCAATTAACGTATGCAATGCAATGCAAACGCACTAATATCTTGATTGCACGAGTTCTTTATACATTGTAATTAAAAAGCTCTAATTTCTTCAATGCACAACGATTTCTTATATGCATTGCAATTTAAAAGCACTAATTTTTCAATGCAAAACAAGTTTTGTACTCATTGCAATGCAAAAGCACTAATCTCTTCAATGCAAAACTAGATTCGTTTGCATCGCAATGCAAAAGCACTAATTTCTTCGATGCACAACGATTTCTTATATGCATTGCAATTTAAAAGCACTAATTTTTCAATGCAAAACAAGTTTTGTACTCATTGCAATGCAAAAGCACTAATCTCTTCAATGCAAAACTAGATTCGTTTGCATCGCAATGCAAAAGCACTAATCTTATATGCTTTGCAATGCAACAGCACTGCTTTCTTCAATGCACAAGTTTTTGTATGCATTGCAAAAAGCAGTTGTCACTTCAATACACAAGGAGTTATTGAATGCAATGCAATGCAAAAACGCACTTATCTCGTCAATTACAAGTTAATGTATGCAATGCAATGCAAACGCACTGATATATATTGATTGCACGAGTTCTTATATAAATTGTAATTTAAAAGCTCTAATTTCTTCAATGCAAAACAAGTTTTGTACTATTGCAATGCAAAAGCACTAATCTCTTCAATGCACAACAAATTAATGTATGCAATGCAAAAGCAGTTGTCTCTTCAATACACAAGGAGTTATTGAATGCAAAATCGTCCCGGGGGCCCCCGGTGTGACGTGTCAGCCAACTTTGCCCAAAATCGTCCCGGGGCCCCCCGGTGTGACGTGTCAGCCAACTTTGCCCAAAATCGTCCCGGGGGCCCCCGGTGTGACGTGTCAGCCAACTTTGCCCAAAATCGTCCCGGGGACCCCCGGTGTGACGTGTCAGCCAATATTTTGCCCAAAATCGTCCCGGGGACCCCCGGTGTGAAGTGTCAGCCAACGTTGCCCAAAATCGTCCCGGGGACCCCCGGTGTGACGTGTCAGCCAACGTTGCCCAAAATCGTCCCGGGGCCCCCCGGTGTGACGTGTCAGCCAACTTTGCCCAAAATCGTCCCGGGGGCCCCCGGTGTGACGTGTCAGCCAACTTTGCCCAAAATCGTCCCGGGGACCCCCGGTGTGACGTGTCAGCCAATATGTTGCCCAAATTCGTCCCGGGGACCCCCGGTGTGAAGTGTCAGCCAACGTTGCCCAAAATCGTCCCGGGGACCCCCGGTGTGACGCGTCAGCCAATGCGTTGCCCAAAATCGTCCCGGGGACCCCCGGTGTGACGTGTCAGCCAATATGTTGCCCAAAATCGTCCCGGGGACCCCCAGTGTGACGTGTCAGCCAATATGTTGCCCAAAATCGTCCCGGGGACCCCCGGTGTGACGTGTCAGCCCATTTTGCCCAAAATCGTCCCGGGGACCCCGTTTGTTACGTGTCAGCCCATTTTGCCCAAAATCGTCCCGGGGACCCCCGGTGTGACGTGTCAGCCAACTTTGCCCAAAATCGTCCCGGGGACCCCCGGTGTGACGCGTCAGCCAACGTTGCCCAAAATCGTCCCGGGGGCTCCCGGTGTGACGCGTCAGCCAATATGTTGCCCAAAATCGTCCCGGGGACCCCCGGTGTGAAGTGTCAGCCAACGTTGCCCAAAATCGTCCCGGGGACCCCCGGTGTGACGTGTCAGCCAACGTTGCCCAAAATTGTCCCGGGGACCCCCGGTGTGACGTGTCAGCCGACTCTGCCCAAAATCGTCCCGGGGACCCCCGGTGTGACGTGTCAGCCGACTCTGCCCAAAATCGTCCCGGGGACCCCCGGTGTGACGTGTCAGCCGACTCTGGCCAAAATCGTCCCGGGGACCCCCGGTGTGACGTGTCAGCCGACTCTGCCCAAAATCGTCCCGGGGACCCCCGGTGTGACGTGTCAGCCAACGTTGCCCAAAATCGTCCCGGTCACCCCCGGTGTGACGTGTCAGCCCATTTTGCCCAAAATCGTCCCGGGGACCCCAGGTGTGACGTGTCAGCCCATTTTGCCCAAAATCGTCCCGGGGACCCCCGGTGTGACGTGTCAGCCAACGTTGCCCAAAATCGTCCCGGTCACCCCCGGTGTGACGTGTCAGCCGACTCTGCCCAAAATCGTCCCGGGGACCCCCGGTGTGACGAGTCAGCCGACTCTGCCCAAAATCGTCCCGGGGACCCCCGGTGTGACGAGTCAGCCGACTCTGCCCAAAATCGTCCCGGGTACCCCCGGTGTGACGAGTCATCCGACTCTGCCCAAAATCGTCCCGGGGACCCCCGGTGTGACGTATCAGCCAACTTTGCCCAAAATCGTCCCGGGGGCCCCCGGTGTGACTTGTCAGCCAACTTTGCCCAAAATCGTCCCGGGGACCCCCGGTGTGACGTGTCAGCCAATATTTTGCCCAAAATCGTCCCGGGGACCCCCGGTGTGAAGTGTCAGCCAACGTTGCCCAAAATCGTCCCGGGGACCCCCGGTGTGACGTGTCAGCCAACGTTGCCCAAAATCGTCCCGGGGACCCCCGGTGTGACGCGTCAGCCAATGCGTTGGCCAAAATCGTCCCGGGGACCCCCGGTGTGACGTGTCAGCCAATATGTTGCCCAAAATCGTCCCGGGGACCCCCAGTGTGACGTGTCAGCCAATATGTTGCCCAAAATCGTCCCGGGGACCCCGTTTGTTACGTGTCAGCCCATTTTGCCCAAAATCGTCCCGGGGACCCCGTTTGTTACGTGTCAGCCCATTTTGCCCAAAATCGTCCCGGGGACCCCCGGTGTGACGTGTCAGCCAACTTTGCCCAAAATCGTCCCGGGGACCCCCGGTGTGACGTGTCAGCCAACTTTGCCCAAAATCGTCCCGGGGGCCCCCGGTGTGACGTGTCAGCCAACTTTGCCCAAAATCGTCCCGGGGACCCCCGGTGTGACGTGTCAGCCAACTTTCCCCAAAATCGTCCCGGGGACCCCCGGTGTGACGTGTCAGCCAATATGTTGCCCAAATTCGTCCCGGGGACCCCCGGTGTGAAGTGTCAGCCAACGTTGCCCAAAATCGTCCCGGGGACCCCCGGTGTGACGTGTCAGCCAACGTTGCCCAAAATCGTCCCGGGGACCCCCGGTGTGACGCGTCAGCCAATGCGTTGCCCAAAATCGTCCCGGGGACCCCCGGTGTGACGTGTCAGCCAATATGTTGCCCAAAATCGTCCCGGGGACCCCCAGTGTGACGTGTCAGCCAATATGTTGCCCAAAATCGTCCCGGGGACCCCCGGTGTGACGTGTCAGCCCATTTTGCCAAAAATCGTCCCGGGGACCCCCGGTGTGACGTGTCAGCCGACTCTGCCCAAAATCGTCCCGGGGACCCCCGGTGTGACGTGTCAGCCGACTCTGCCCAAAATCGTCCCGGGTACCCCCGGTGTGACGAGTCATCCGACTCTGCCCAAAATCGTCCCGGGGACCCCCGGTGTGACGTATCAGCCAACTTTGCCCAAAATCGTCCCGGGGGCCCCCGGTGTGACTTGTCAGCCAACTTTGCCCAAAATCGTCCCGGGGACCCCCGGTGTGACGTGTCAGCCAATATTTTGCCCAAAATCGTCCCGGGGACCCCCGGTGTGAAGTGTCAGCCAACGTTGCCCAAAATCGTCCCGGGGACCCCCGGTGTGACGTGTCAGCCAACGTTGCCCAAAATCGTCCCGGGGACCCCCGGTGTGACGCGTCAGCCAATGCGTTGGCCAAAATCGTCCCGGGGACCCCCGGTGTGACGTGTCAGCCAATATGTTGCCCAAAATCGTCCCGGGGACCCCCAGTGTGACGTGTCAGCCAATATGTTGCCCAAAATCGTCCCGGGGACCCCGTTTGTTACGTGTCAGCCCATTTTGCCCAAAATCGTCCCGGGGACCCCGTTTGTTACGTGTCAGCCCATTTTGCCCAAAATCGTCCCGGGGACCCCCGGTGTGACGTGTCAGCCAACTTTGCCCAAAATCGTCCCGGGGACCCCCGGTGTGACGTGTCAGCCAACTTTGCCCAAAATCGTCCCGGGGGCCCCCGGTGTGACGTGTCAGCCAACTTTGCCCAAAATCGTCCCGGGGACCCCCGGTGTGACGTGTCAGCCAACTTTCCCCAAAATCGTCCCGGGGACCCCCGGTGTGACGTGTCAGCCAATATGTTGCCCAAATTCGTCCCGGGGACCCCCGGTGTGAAGTGTCAGCCAACGTTGCCCAAAATCGTCCCGGGGACCCCCGGTGTGACGTGTCAGCCAACGTTGCCCAAAATCGTCCCGGGGACCCCCGGTGTGACGCGTCAGCCAATGCGTTGCCCAAAATCGTCCCGGGGACCCCCGGTGTGACGTGTCAGCCAATATGTTGCCCAAAATCGTCCCGGGGACCCCCAGTGTGACGTGTCAGCCAATATGTTGCCCAAAATCGTCCCGGGGACCCCCGGTGTGACGTGTCAGCCCATTTTGCCCAAAATCGTCCCGGGGACCCCGTTTGTTACGTGTCAGCCCATTTTGCCCAAAATCGTCCCGGGGACCCCGTTTGTTACGTGTCAGCCCATTTTGCCCAAAATCGTCCCGGGGACCCCCGGTGTGACGTGTCAGCCAACTTTGCCCAAAATCGTCCCGGGGACCCCCGGTGTGACGTGTCAGCCAACTTTGCCCAAAATCGTCCCGGGGCCCCCCGGTGTGACGTGTCAGCCAACTTTGCCCAAAATCGTCCCGGGGGCCCCCGGTGTGACGTGTCAGCCAACTTTGCCCAAAATCGTCCCGGGGACCCCCGGTGTGACGTGTCAGCCAATATGTTGCCCAAATTCGTCCCGGGGACCCCCGGTGTGACGTGTCAGCCAACGTTGCCCAAAATCGTCCCGGGGAACCCGTTTGTTACGTGTCAACCCATTTTGCCCAAAATCGTCCCGGGGACCCCCGGTGTGACGTGTCAGCCCATTTTGCCCAAAATCGTCCCGGGGACCCCCGGTGTGACGCGTCAGCCAACGTTGCCCAAAATCGTCCCGGGGACCCCCGGTGTGACGTGTCAGCCAACGTTGCCCAAAATCGTCCCGGGGACCCCCGGTGTGACACGTCAGCCAACGTTGCCCAAAATCGTCCCGGGGGCTCCCGGTGTGACGCGTCAGCCAATATGTTGCCCAAAATCGTCCCGGGGACCCCCGGTGTGACGTGTCAGCCGACTCTGCCCAAAATCGTCCCGGGGACCCCCGGTGTGACGTGTCAGCCGACTCTGCCAAAAATCGTCCCGGGGACCCCCGGTGTGACGTGTCAGCCGACTCTGCCCAAAATCGTCCCGGGGACCCCCGGTGTGACGTGTCAGCCGACTCTGCCCAAAATCGTCCCGGGGACCCCCGGTGTGACGTGTCAGCCGACTGCCCAAAATCGTCCCGGGGACCCCCGGTGTGACGAGTCAGCCGACTCTGCCCAAAATCGTCCCGGGGACCCCCGGTGTGACGAGTCAGCCGACTCTGCCCAAAATCGTCCCGGGTACCCCCGGTGTGACGAGTCATCCGACTCTGCCCAAAATCGTCCCGGGGACCCCCGGTGTGACGTGTCAGCCGACTCTGCCCAAAATCGTCCCGGGGACCCCCGGTGTGACATGTCAGCCGACTCTGCCCAAAATCGTCCCGGGGACACCCGGTGTGACGTTTCAGCCGACTCTGCCCAAAATCGTCCCGGGGACCCCCGGTGTGACGCGTCAGCCGACTCTGCCCAAAATCGTCCCGGGGACCCCCGGTGTGACGTGTCAGCCAACGTTGCCCAAAATCGTCCTGGGGCCCCCCGGTGTGACGTGTCAGCCAACTTTGCCCAAAATCGTCCCGGGGACCCCCAGTGTGACGTGTCAGCCAATATGTTGCCCAAAATCGTCCCGGGGACCCCCGGTGTGACGTGTCAGCCCATTTTGCCCAAAATCGTCCCGGGGACCCCGTTTGTTACGTGTCAGCCCATTTTGCCCAAAATCGTCCCGGGGACCCCGTTTGTTACGTGTCAGCCCATTTTGCCCAAAATCGTCCCGGGGACCCCCGGTGTGACGTGTCAGCCAACTTTGCCCAAAATCGTCCCGGGGACCCCCGGTGTGACGTGTCAGCCAACTTTGCCCAAAATCGTCCCGGGGGCCCCCGGTGTGACGTGTCAGCCAACTTTGCCCAAAATCGTCCCGGGGGCCCCCGGTGTGACGTGTCAGCCAACTTTGCCCAAAATCGTCCCGGGGACCCCCGGTGTGACGTGTCAGCCAATATGTTGCCCAAATTCGTCCCGGGGACCCCCGGTGTGAAGTGTCAGCCAACGTTGCCCAAAATCGTCCCGGGGACCCCCGGTGTGACGTGTCAGCCAACGTTGCCCAAAATCGTCCCGGGGAACCCGTTTGTTACGTGTCAACCCATTTTGCCCAAAATCGTCCCGGGGACCCCCGGTGTGACGTGTCAGCCCATTTTGCCCAAAATCGTCCCGGGGACCCCCGGTGTGACGCGTCAGCCAACGTTGCCCAAAATCGTCCCGGGGACCCCCGGTGTGACGTGTCAGCCAACGTTGCCCAAAATCGTCCCGGGGACCCCCGGTGTGACGCGTCAGCCAACGTTGCCCAAAATCGTCCCGGGGGCTCCCGGTGTGACGCGTCAGCCAATATGTTGCCCAAAATCGTCCCGGGGACCCCCGGTGTGAAGTGTCAGCCAACGTTGCCCAAAATCGTCCCGGGGACCCCCGGTGTGACGTGTCAGCCAACGTTGCCCAAAATTGTCCCGGGGACCCCCGGTGTGACGTGTCAGCCGACTCTGCCCAAAATCGTCCCAGGGACCCCCGGTGTGACGTGTCAGCCGACTCTGCCCAAAATCGTCCCGGGGACCCCCGGTGTGACGTGTCAGCCAACCCTGCCCAAAATCGTCCCGGGGACCCCCGGTCTGACGTGTCAGCCGACTCTGCCCAAAATCGTCCCGGGGACCCCCGGTGTGACGTGTCAGCCGACTCTGCCCAAAATCGTCCCGGGGACCCCCGGTGTGACGTGTCAGCCGACGTTGCCCAAAATCGTCCCGGGGACCCCCGGTGTGACGTGTCAGCCGACGTTGCCCAAAATCGTCCCGTGCACCCCCGGTGTGACGTGTCAGCCGACTCTGCCCAAAATCGTCGCGGGGACCCCTGGTCTGACGTGTCAGCCGACTCTGCCCAAAATCGTCCCGGGGACCCCCGGTGTGACGTGTCAGCCGACTCTGCCCAAAATCGTCCCGGGGACCCCCGGTGTGACGTGTCAGCCGACTCTGCCCAAAATCGTCGCGGGGACACCCGGTCTGACGTGTCAGCCGACTCTGCCCAAAATCGTCCCGGGGACCCCCGGTGTGACGTGTCAGCCGACTCTGCCCAAAATCGTCCCGGGGACCCCCGGTGTGACGTGTCAGCCGACTCTGCCCAAAATCGTCCCGGGGACCCCCGGTGTGACGCGTCAGCCGACTCTGCCCAAAATCGTCCCGGGGACCCCAGGTGTGACGTGTCAGCCCATTTTGCCCAAAATCGTCCCGGGGACCCCAGGTGTGACGTGTCAGCCAACGTTGCCCAAAATCGTCCCGGTCACCCCCGGTGTGACGTGTCAGCCCATTTTGCCCAAAATCGTCCCGGGGACCCCCGGTGTGACGTGTCAGCCAACGTTGCCCAAAATCGTCCCGGGGACCCCCGGTGTGACGTGTCAGCCAACGTTGCCCAAAATCGTCCCGTGCACCCCCGGTGTGACGTGTCAGCCAACGTTGCCCAAAATCGTCCCGGGCACCCCCGGTGTGACGTGTCAGCCGACTTTGCCCAAAATCGTCCCGGTCACCCCCGGTGTGACGTGTCAGCCCATTTTGTCCAAAATCGTCCCGGGAACCCCTGGTGTGACGTGTCAGCCGACTTTGCCCAAAATCGTCCCGGGGACCCCCGGTGTGACGTGTCAGCCGACGTTGCCCAAAATCGTCCCGGGTACCCCCGGTGTGACGAGTCATCCGACTCTGCCCAAAATCGTCCTGGGTACCCCCGGTGTGACGGGTCATCCGACTCTGCCCAAAATCGTCCCGGGGACCCCCGGTGTGACGTGTCAGCCAACGTTGCCCAAAATCGTCCCGGGCACCCCCGGTGTGACGTGTCAGCCGACTCTGCCCAAAATCGTCCCGGGGACCCCCGGTGTGACGAGTCAGCCGACTCTGCCCAAAATCGTCCCGGGGACCCCCGGTGTGACGAGTCAGCCGACTCTGCCCAAAATCGTCCCGGGTACCCCCGGTGTGACGAGTCATCCGACTCTGCCCAAAATCGTCCCGGGGACCCTCGGTGTGACGTGTCAGCCGACTCTACCCAAAATCGTCCCGGGGACCCCCGGTGTGACTAGTCAGCCGACTCTGCCCAAAATCGTCCCGGGGACACCCGGTGTGACGTTTCAGCCGACTCTGCCCAAAATCGTCCCGGGGACCCCCGGTGTGACGCGTCAGCCGACTCTGCCCAAAATCGTCCCGGGGACCCCCGGTATGACGTGTCAGCCGACTCTGCCCAAAATCGTCCCGGGGACCCCCGGTGAGACGCGTCAGCCGACTCTGCCCAAAATCGTCCCGGGGACCCCCGGTATGACGTGTCAGCCGACTCTGCCCAAAATCGTCCCGGGGACCCCCGGTATGACGTGTCAGCCGACTCTGCCCAAAATCGTCCCGGGGACCCCCGTTATGACGTGTCAGCCGACTCTGCCCAAAATCGTCCCGGGGACCCCCGTTGTGACGTGTCAGCCGACTCTGCCCAAAATCGTCCCGGGGACCCCCGGTGTGACGTGTCAGCCGACTCTGCCCAAAATCGTCCCGGGGACCCCCGGTGTGACGCGTCAGCCGACTCTGCCCAAAATCGTCCCGGGGACCCCAGGTGTGACGTGTCAGCCCATTTTGCCCAAAATCGTCCCGGGGACCCCAGGTGTGACGTGTCAGCCAACGTTGCCCAGCAACGTTGTCAGCCGACTTTGCCGTGTGACGTGTCAGCCGACTCTGCCCAAAATCGTCCCGGGGACCCCCGGTGTGACGTGTCAGCCGACTTTGCCCAAAATCGTCCCGGGACCCCCGGTGTGACGTGTCAGCCGACTTTGCCCAAAATCGTCCCGGGGACCCCCGGTGTGACGTGTCAGCCGACTCTGCCCAAAATCGTCCCGGGGACCCCCGGTGTGACTAGTCAGCCGACTCTGCCCAAAATCGTCCCGGGGACACCCGGTGTGACGTTTCAGCCGACTCTGCCCAAAATCGTCCCGGGGACCCCCGGTGTGACGCGTCAGCCGACTCTGCCCAAAATCGTCCCGGGGACCCCCGGTATGACGTGTCAGCCGACTCTGCCCAAAATCGTCCCGGGGACCCCCGGTGAGACGCGTCAGCCGACTCTGCCCAAAATCGTCCCGGGGACCCCCGGTATGACGTGTCAGCCGACTCTGCCCAAAATTGTCCCGGGGACCCCCGGTATGACGTGTCAGCCGACTCTGCCCAAAATCGTCCCGGGGACCCCCGTTATGACGTGTCAGCCGACTCTGCCCAAAATCGTCCCGGGGACCCCCGTTGTGACGTGTCAGCCGACTCTGCCCAAAATCGTCCCGGGGACCCCCGGTGTGACGTGTCAGCCGACTCTGCCCAAAATCGTCGCGGGGACCCCCGGTGTGACGCGTCAGCCGACTCTGCCCAAAATCGTCCCGGGGACCCCAGGTGTGACGTGTCAGCCCATTTTGCCCAAAATCGTCCCGGGGACCCCAGGTGTGACGTGTCAGCCAACGTTGCCCAGCAACGTTGTCAGCCGACTTTGCCGTGTGACGTGTCAGCCGACTCTGCCCAAAATCGTCCCGGGGACCCCCGGTGTGACGTGTCAGCCGACTTTGCCCAAAATCGTCCCGGGACCCCCGGTGTGACGTGTCAGCCGACTTTGCCCAAAATCGTCCCGGGGACCCCCGGTGTGACGTGTCAGCCGACTTTGCCCAAAATCGTCCCGGGGACACCCGGTGTGACGTGTCAGCCGACACTGCCCAAAATCGTCCCGGGGACCCCCGGTGTGACGTGTCAGCCGACTCTGCCCAAAATCGTCCCGGGGACCCCCGGTGTGACGAGTCATCCGACTCTGCCCAAAATCGTCCCGGGGACCCCCGGTGTGACGTGTCAGCCGACTCTGCCCAAAATCGTCCCGGGGACCCCCGGTGTGACGTGTCAGCCGACTCTGCCCAAAATCGTCCCGGGGACCCCCGGTGTGACGTGTCAGCCGACTCTGCCCAAAATCGTCCCGGGGACCCCCGGTGTGACGTGTCAGCCGACTCTGCCCAAAATCGTCCCGGGGACCCCCGGTGTGACGTGTCAGCCGACTCTGCCCAAAATCGTCCCGGGGACCCCCGGTGTGACGTGTCAGCCGACTCTGCCCAAAATCGTCCCGGGGACCCCCGGTGTGACGTGTCAGCCGACTCTGCCCAAAATCGTCCCGGGGACCCCCGGTGTGACGTGTCAGCCGACTCTGCCCAAAATCGTCCCGGGGACCCCCGGTGTGACGTGTCAGCCGACTCTGCCCAAAATCGTCCCGGGGACCCCCGGTGTGACGTGTCAGCCGACGTTGCGCAAAATCGTCCCGTGCACCCCCGGTGTGACGTGTCAGCCGACTCTGCCCAAAATCGTCGCGGGGACCCCCGGTCTGACGTGTCAGCCGACTCTGCCCAAAATCGTCCCGGGGACCCCCGGTGTGACGTGTCAGCCGACTCTGCCCAAAATCGTCCCGGGGACCCCCGGTGTGACGTGTCAGCCGACTCTGCCCAAAATCGTCCCGGGGACCCCCGGTGTGACGTGTCAGCCAACGTTGCCCAAAATCGTCCCGGTCACCCCCGGTGTGACGTGTCAGCCGACGTTGCCCAAAATCGTCCCGGGGACCCCCGGTGTGACGTGTCAGCCGACGTTGCCCAAATTCGTCCCGGGGACCCCCGGTGTGAAGTGTCAGCCAACGTTGCCCAAAATCGTCCCGGGGACCCCCGGTGTGACGTGTCAGCCAACGTTGCCCAAAATCGTCCCGGGGACCCCCGGTGTGACGCGTCAGCCAATGCGTTGCCCAAAATCGTCCCGGGGACCCCCGGTGTGACGTGTCAGCCAATATGTTGCCCAAAATCGTCCCGGGGACCCCCAGTGTGACGTGTCAGCCAATATGTTGCCCAAAATCGTCCCGGGGACCCCCGGTGTGACGTGTCAGCCCATTTTGCCCAAAATCGTCCCGGGGACCCCGTTTGTTACGTGTCAGCCCATTTTGCCCAAAATCGTCCCGGGGACCCCCGGTGTGACGTGTCAGCCAACGTTGCCCAAAATCGTCCCGGGGGCTCCCGGTGTGACGCGTCAGCCAATATGTTGCCCAAAATCGTCCCGGGGACCCCCGGTGTGAAGTGTCAGCCAACGTTGCCCAAAATCGTCCCGGGGACCCCCGGTGTGACGTGTCAGCCAACGTTGCCCAAAATTGTCCCGGGGACCCCCGGTGTGACGTGTCAGCCGACTCTGCCCAAAATCGTCCCGGGGACCCCCGGTGTGACGTGTCAGCCGACTCTGCCCAAAATCGTCCCGGGGACCCCCGGTGTGACGTGTCAGCCGACTCTGCCCAAAATCGTCCCGGGGACCCCCGGTGTGACGTGTCAGCCGACTCTGCCCAAAATCGTCCCGGGGACCCCCGGTGTGACGTGTCAGCCGACTGCCCAAAATCGTCCCGGGGACCCCCGGTGTGACGAGTCAGCCGACTCTGCCCAAAATCGTCCCGGGGACCCCCGGTGTGACGAGTCAGCCGACTCTGCCCAAAATCGTCCCGGGTACCCCCGGTGTGACGAGTCATCCGACTCTGCCCAAAATCGTCCCGGGGACCCCCGGTGTGACGTGTCAGCCGACTCTGCCCAAAATCGTCCCGGGGACCCCCTGGTGTGACGTGTCAGCCGACTCTGCCCAAAATCGTCCCGGGGACACCCGGTGTGACGTTTCAGCCGACTCTGCCCAAAATCGTCCCGGGGACCCCCGGTGTGACGCGTCAGCCGACTCTGCCCAAAATCGTCCCGGGGACCCCCGGTGTGACGTGTCAGCCAACGTTGCCCAAAATCGTCCTGGGGCCCCCCGGTGTGACGTGTCAGCCAACTTTGCCCAAAATCGTCCCGGGGACCCCCAGTGTGACGTGTCAGCCAATATGTTGCCCAAAATCGTCCCGGGGACCCCCGGTGTGACGTGTCAGCCCATTTTGCCCAAAATCGTCCCGGGGACCCCGTTTGTTACGTGTCAGCCCATTTTGCCCAAAATCGTCCCGGGGACCCCGTTTGTTACGTGTCAGCCCATTTTGCCCAAAATCGTCCCGGGGACCCCCGGTGTGACGTGTCAGCCAACTTTGCCCAAAATCGTCCCGGGGACCCCCGGTGTGACGTGTCAGCCAACTTTGCCCAAAATCGTCCCGGGGGCCCCCGGTGTGACGTGTCAGCCAACTTTGCCCAAAATCGTCCCGGGGACCCCCGGTGTGACGTGTCAGCCAACTTTGCCCAAAATCGTCCCGGGGGCCCCCGGTGTGACGTGTCAGCCAACTTTGCCCAAAATCGTCCCGGGGACCCCCGGTGTGACGTGTCAGCCAATATGTTGCCCAAATTCGTCCCGGGGACCCCCGGTGTGAAGTGTCAGCCAACGTTGCCCAAAATCGTCCCGGGGACCCCCGGTGTGACGTGTCAGCCAACGTTGCCCAAAATCGTCCCGGGGAACCCGTTTGTTACGTGTCAACCCATTTTGCCCAAAATCGTCCCGGGGACCCCCGGTGTGACGTGTCAGCCCATTTTGCCCAAAATCGTCCCGGGGACCCCCGGTGTGACGCGTCAGCCAACGTTGCCCAAAATCGTCCCGGGGACCCCCGGTGTGACGTGTCAGCCAACGTTGCCCAAAATCGTCCCGGGGACCCCCGGTGTGACGCGTCAGCCAACTTTGCCCAAAATCGTCCCGGGGACCCCCAGTGTGACGTGTCAGCCAATATGTTGCCCAAAATCGTCCCGGGGACCCCCGGTGTGAAGTGTCAGCCCATTTTGCCCAAAATCGTCCCGGGGACCCCGTTTGTTACGTGTCAGCCCATTTTGCCCAAAATCGTCCCGGGGACCCCGTTTGTTACGTGTCAGCCCATTTTGCCCAAAATCGTCCCGGGGACCCCCGGTGTGACGTGTCAGCCAACTTTGCCCAAAATCGTCCCGGGGACCCCCGGTGTGACGTGTCAGCCAACTTTGCCCAAAATCGTCCCGGGGGCCCCCGGTGTGACGTGTCAGCCAACTTTGCCCAAAATCGTCCCGGGGACCCCCGGTGTGACGTGTCAGCCAACTTTGCCCAAAATCGTCCCGGGGGCCCCCGGTGTGACGTGTCAGCCAACTTTGCCCAAAATCGTCCCGGGGACCCCCGGTGTGACGTGTCAGCCAATATGTTGCCCAAATTCGTCCCGGGGACCCCCGGTGTGAAGTGTCAGCCAACGTTGCCCAAAATCGTCCCGGGGACCCCCGGTGTGACGTGTCAGCCAACGTTGCCCAAAATCGTCCCGGGGAACCCGTTTGTTACGTGTCAACCCATTTTGCCCAAAATCGTCCCGGGGACCCCCGGTGTGACGTGTCAGCCCATTTTGCCCAAAATCGTCCCGGGGACCCCCGGTGTGACGCGTCAGCCAACGTTGCCCAAAATCGTCCCGGGGACCCCCGGTGTGACGTGTCAGCCAACGTTGCCCAAAATCGTCCCGGGGACCCCCGGTGTGACGCGTCAGCCAACGTTGCCCAAAATCGTCCCGGGGGCTCCCGGTGTGACGCGTCAGCCAATATGTTGCCCAAAATCGTCCCGGGGACCCCCGGTGTGACGTGTCAGCCAACGTTGCCCAAAATCGTCCTGGGGCCCCCCGGTGTGACGTGTCAGCCAACTTTGCCCAAAATCGTCCCGGGGACCCCCAGTGTGACGTGTCAGCCAATATGTTGCCCAAAATCGTCCCGGGGACCCCCGGTGTGACGTGTCAGCCCATTTTGCCCAAAATCGTCCCGGGGACCCCGTTTGTTACGTGTCAGCCCATTTTGCCCAAAATCGTCCCGGGGACCCCGTTTGTTACGTGTCAGCCCATTTTGCCCAAAATCGTCCCGGGGACCCCCGGTGTGACGTGTCAGCCAACTTTGCCCAAAATCGTCCCGGGGACCCCCGGTGTGACGTGTCAGCCAACTTTGCCCAAAATCGTCCCGGGGGCCCCCGGTGTGACGTGTCAGCCAACTTTGCCCAAAATCGTCCCGGGGACCCCCGGTGTGACGTGTCAGCCAACTTTGCCCAAAATCGTCCCGGGGGCCCCCGGTGTGACGTGTCAGCCAACTTTGCCCAAAATCGTCCCGGGGACCCCCGGTGTGACGTGTCAGCCAATATGTTGCCCAAATTCGTCCCGGGGACCCCCGGTGTGAAGTGTCAGCCAACGTTGCCCAAAATCGTCCCGGGGACCCCCGGTGTGACGTGTCAGCCAACGTTGCCCAAAATCGTCCCGGGGAACCCGTTTGTTACGTGTCAACCCATTTTGCCCAAAATCGTCCCGGGGACCCCCGGTGTGACGTGTCAGCCCATTTTGCCCAAAATCGTCCCGGGGACCCCCGGTGTGACGCGTCAGCCAACGTTGCCCAAAATCGTCCCGGGGACCCCCGGTGTGACGTGTCAGCCAACGTTGCCCAAAATCGTCCCGGGGACCCCCGGTGTGACGCGTCAGCCAACGTTGCCCAAAATCGTCCCGGGGGCTCCCGGTGTGACGCGTCAGCCAATATGTTGCCCAAAATCGTCCCGGGGACCCCCGGTGTGAAGTGTCAGCCAACGTTGCCCAAAATCGTCCCGGGGACCCCCGGTGTGACGTGTCAGCCAACGTTGCCCAAAATTGTCCCGGGGACCCCCGGTGTGACGTGTCAGCCGACTCTGCCCAAAATCGTCCCGGGGACCCCCGGTGTGACGTGTCAGCCGACTCTGCCCAAAATCGTCCCGGGGACCCCCGGTGTGACGTGTCAGCCGACTCTGCCCAAAATCGTCCCGGGGACCCCCGGTGTGACGTGTCAGCCGACTCTGCCCAAAATCGTCCCGGGGACCCCCGGTGTGACGTGTCTGCCGACTCTGCCCAAAATCGTCCCGGGGACCCCCGGTGTGACGTGTCAGCCGACTCTGCCCAAAATCGTCCCGGGGACCCCCGGTGTGACGTGTCAGCCCATTTTGCCCAAAATCGTCCCGGGGACCCCAGGTGTGACGTGTCAGCCCATTTTGCCCAAAATCGTCCCGGGGACCCCCGGTGTAACGTGTCAGCCAACGTTGCCCAAAATCGTCCCGGTCACCCCCGGTGTGACGTGTCAGCCGACTCTGCCCAAAATCGTCCCGGGGACCCCCGGTGTGACGAGTCAGCCGACTCTGCCCAAAATCGTCCCGGGGACCCCCGGTGTGACGAGTCAGCCGACTCTGCCCAAAATCGTCCCGGGTACCCCCGGTGTGACGAGTCATCCGACTCTGCCCAAAATCGTCCCGGGGACCCTCGGTGTGACGTGTCAGCCGACTCTGCCCAAAATCGTCCCGGGGCCCCCCGGTGTGACGCGTCAGCCGACTCTGCCCAAAATCGTCCCGGGGACCCCCGGTATGACGTGTCAGCCGACTCTGCCCAAAATCGTCCCGGGGACCCCCGGTGTGACGCGTCAGCCGACTCTGCCCAAAATCGTCCCGGGGACCCCCGGTATGACGTGTCAGCCGACTCTGCCCAAAATCGTCCCGGGGACCCCCGGTATGACGTGTCAGCCGACTCTGCCCAAAATCGTCCCGGGGACCCCCGTTATGACGTGTCAGCCGACTCTGCCCAAAATCGTCCCGGGGACCCCCGTTGTGACGTGTCAGCCGACTCTGCCCAAAATCGTCCCGGGGACCCCCGGTGTGACGTGTCAGCCGACTCTGCCCAAAATCGTCCCGGGGACCCCCGGTATGACGTGTCAGCCGACTTTGCCGTGTGACGTGTCAGCCGACTCTGCCCAAAATCGTCCCGGGGACCCCCGGTGTGACGTGTCAGCCGACTTTGCCCAAAATCGTCCCGGGGACCCCCGGTGTGACGTGTCAGCCGACTTTGCCTAAAATCGTCCCGGGGACCCCCGGTGTGACGTGTCAGCCGACTTTGCCCAAAATCGTCCCGGGGACACCCGGTGTGACGTGTCAGCCGACTCTGCCCAAAATCGTCCCGGGGACCCCCGGTGTGACGTGTCAGCCGACTCTGCCCAAAATCGTCCCGGGGACCCCCGGTGTGACGAGTCATCCGACTCTGCCCAAAATCGTCCCGGGGACCCCCGGTGTGACGTGTCAGCCGACTCTGCCCAAAATCGTCCCGGGGACCCCCGGTGTGACGTGTCAGCCGACGTTGCCCAAAATCGTCCCGGGGACCCCCGGTGTGACGTGTCAGCCGACGTTGCCCAAAATCGTCCCGTGCACCCCCGGTGTGACGTGTCAGCCGACTCTGCCCAAAATCGTCCCGGGGACCCCCGGTGTGACGCGTCAGCCGACTCTGCCCAAAATCGTCCCGGGGACCCCAGGTGTGACGTGTCAGCCCATTTTGCCCAAAATCGTCCCGGGGACCCCAGGTGTGACGTGTCAGCCAACGTTGCCCAAAATCGTCCCGGTCACCCCCGGTGTGACGTGTCAGCTCATTTTGCCCAAAATCGTCCCGGGGACCCCCGGTGTGACGTGTCAGCCAACGTTGCCCAAAATCGTCCCGGGGACCCCCGGTGTGACGTGTCAGCCAACGTTGCCCAAAATCGTCCCGTGCACCCCCGGTGTGACGTGTCAGCCAACGTTGCCCAAAATCGTCCCGGGCACCCCCGGTGTGACGTGTCAGCCGACTTTGCCCAAAATCGTCCCGGTCACCCCCGGTGTGACGTGTCAGCCCATTTTGTCCAAAATCGTCCCGGGAACCCCTGGTGTGACGTGTCAGCCGACTTTGCCCAAAATCGTCCCGGGGACCCCCGGTGTGACGTGTCAGCCGACTTTGCCCAAAATCGTCCCGGGTACCCCCGGTCTGACGTGTCAGCCGACTCTGCCCAAAATCGTCCCGGGGACCCCCGGTGTGACGTGTCAGCCGACTCTGCCCAAAATCGTCCCGGGGACCCCCGGTGTGACGTGTCAGCCGACGTTGCCCAAAATCGTCCCGGGGACCCCCGGTGTGACGTGTCAGCCGACTCTGCCCAAAATCGTCCCGGGGACCCCCGGTGTGACGAGTCATCCGACTCTGCCCAAAATCGTCCCGGGGACCCCCGGTGTGACGTGTCAGCCGACTCTGCCCAAAATCGTCCCGGGGACCCCCGGTGTGACGTGTCAGCCGACTCTGCCCAAAATCGTCCCGGGGACCCCCGGTGTGACGTGTCAGCCGACTCTGCCCAAAATCGTCCCGGGGACCCCCGGTGTGACGTGTCAGCCGACTCTGCCCAAAATCGTCCCGGGGACCCCCGGTGTGACGTGTCAGCCGACTCTGCCCAAAATCGTCCCGGGGACCCCAGGTGTGACGTGTCAGCCAACGTTGCCCAAAATCGTCCCGGTCACCCCCGGTGTGACGTGTCAGCCCATTTTGCCCAAAATCGTCCCGGGGACCCCCGGTGTGACGTGTCAGCCAACGTTGCCCAAAATCGTCCCGGGGACCCCCGGTGTGACGTGTCAGCCAACGTTGCCCAAAATCGTCCCGGGCACCCCCGGTGTGACGTGTCAGCCGACTTTGCCCAAAATCGTCCCGGTCACCCCCGGTGTGACGTGTCAGCCCATTTTGTCCAAAATCGTCCCGGGAACCCCTGGTGTGACGTGTCAGCCGACTTTGCCCAAAATCGTCCCGGGGACCCCCGGTGTGACGTGTCAGCCGACGTTGCCCAAAATCGTCCCGGGTACCCCCGGTGTGACGAGTCATCCGACTCTGCCCAAAATCGTCCTGGGTACCCCCGGTGTGACGGGTCATCCGACTCTGCCCAAAATCGTCCCGGGGACCCCCGGTGTGACGTGTCAGCCAACGTTGCCCAAAATCGTCCCGGGCACCCCCGGTGTGACGTGTCAGCCGACTCTGCCCAAAATCGTCCCGGGGACCCCCGGTGTGACGAGTCAGCCGACTCTGCCCAAAATCGTCCCGGGGACCCCCGGTGTGACGAGTCAGCCGACTCTGCCCAAAATCGTCCCGGGTACCCCCGGTGTGACGAGTCATCCGACTCTGCCCAAAATCGTCCCGGGGACCCTCGGTGTGACGTGTCAGCCGACTCTACCCAAAATCGTCCCGGGGACCCCCGGTGTGACTAGTCAGCCGACTCTGCCCAAAATCGTCCCGGGGACACCCGGTGTGACGTTTCAGCCGACTCTGCCCAAAATCGTCCCGGGGACCCCCGGTGTGACGCGTCAGCCGACTCTGCCCAAAATCGTCCCGGGGACCCCCGGTATGACGTGTCAGCCGACTCTGCCCAAAATCGTCCCGGGGACCCCCGGTGTGACGCGTCAGCCGACTCTGCCCAAAATCGTCCCGGGGACCCCCGGTATGACGTGTCAGCCGACTCTGCCCAAAATCGTCCCGGGGACCCCCGGTATGACGTGTCAGCCGACTCTGCCCAAAATCGTCCCGGGGACCCCCGTTATGACGTGTCAGCCGACTCTGCCCAAAATCGTCCCGGGGACCCCCGTTGTGACGTGTCAGCCGACTCTGCCCAAAATCGTCCCGGGGACCCCCGGTGTGACGTGTCAGCCGACTCTGCCCAAAATCGTCCCGGGGACCCCCGGTGTGACGCGTCAGCCGACTCTGCCCAAAATCGTCCCGGGGACCCCAGGTGTGACGTGTCAGCCCATTTTGCCCAAAATCGTCCCGGGGACCCCAGGTGTGACGTGTCAGCCAACGTTGCCCAGCAACGTTGTCAGCCGACTTTGCCGTGTGACGTGTCAGCCGACTCTGCCCAAAATCGTCCCGGGGACCCCCGGTGTGACGTGTCAGCCGACTTTGCCCAAAATCGTCCCGGGACCCCCGGTGTGACGTGTCAGCCGACTCTGCCCAAAATCGTCCCGGGGACCCCCGGTGTGACGTGTCAGCCGACTCTGCCCAAAATCGTCCCGGGGACCCCCGGTGTGACGTGTCAGCCGACTCTGCCCAAAATCGTCCCGGGGACCCCCGGTGTGACGTGTCAGCCGACTCTGCCCAAAATCGTCCCGGGGACCCCAGGTGTGACGTGTCAGCCAACGTTGCCCAAAATCGTCCCGGTCACCCCCGGTGTGACGTGTCAGCCCATTTTGCCCAAAATCGTCCCGGGGACCCCCGGTGTGACGTGTCAGCCAACGTTGCCCAAAATCGTCCCGGGGACCCCCGGTGTGACGTGTCAGCCAACGTTGCCCAAAATCGTCCCGGGCACCCCCGGTGTGACGTGTCAGCCGACTTTGCCCAAAATCGTCCCGGTCACCCCCGGTGTGACGTGTCAGCCCATTTTGTCCAAAATCGTCCCGGGAACCCCTGGTGTGACGTGTCAGCCGACTTTGCCCAAAATCGTCCCGGGGACCCCCGGTGTGACGTGTCAGCCGACGTTGCCCAAAATCGTCCCGGGTACCCCCGGTGTGACGAGTCATCCGACTCTGCCCAAAATCGTCCTGGGTACCCCCGGTGTGACGGGTCATCCGACTCTGCCCAAAATCGTCCCGGGGACCCCCGGTGTGACGTGTCAGCCAACGTTGCCCAAAATCGTCCCGGGCACCCCCGGTGTGACGTGTCAGCCGACTCTGCCCAAAATCGTCCCGGGGACCCCCGGTGTGACGAGTCAGCCGACTCTGCCCAAAATCGTCCCGGGGACCCCCGGTGTGACGAGTCAGCCGACTCTGCCCAAAATCGTCCCGGGTACCCCCGGTGTGACGAGTCATCCGACTCTGCCCAAAATCGTCCCGGGGACCCTCGGTGTGACGTGTCAGCCGACTCTACCCAAAATCGTCCCGGGGACCCCCGGTGTGACTAGTCAGCCGACTCTGCCCAAAATCGTCCCGGGGACACCCGGTGTGACGTTTCAGCCGACTCTGCCCAAAATCGTCCCGGGGACCCCCGGTGTGACGCGTCAGCCGACTCTGCCCAAAATCGTCCCGGGGACCCCCGGTATGACGTGTCAGCCGACTCTGCCCAAAATCGTCCCGGGGACCCCCGGTGTGACGCGTCAGCCGACTCTGCCCAAAATCGTCCCGGGGACCCCCGGTATGACGTGTCAGCCGACTCTGCCCAAAATCGTCCCGGGGACCCCCGGTATGACGTGTCAGCCGACTCTGCCCAAAATCGTCCCGGGGACCCCCGTTATGACGTGTCAGCCGACTCTGCCCAAAATCGTCCCGGGGACCCCCGTTGTGACGTGTCAGCCGACTCTGCCCAAAATCGTCCCGGGGACCCCCGGTGTGACGTGTCAGCCGACTCTGCCCAAAATCGTCCCGGGGACCCCCGGTGTGACGCGTCAGCCGACTCTGCCCAAAATCGTCCCGGGGACCCCAGGTGTGACGTGTCAGCCCATTTTGCCCAAAATCGTCCCGGGGACCCCAGGTGTGACGTGTCAGCCAACGTTGCCCAGCAACGTTGTCAGCCGACTTTGCCGTGTGACGTGTCAGCCGACTCTGCCCAAAATCGTCCCGGGGACCCCCGGTGTGACGTGTCAGCCGACTTTGCCCAAAATCGTCCCGGGACCCCCGGTGTGACGTGTCAGCCGACTTTGCCCAAAATCGTCCCGGGGACCCCCGGTGTGACGTGTCAGCCGACTTTGCCCAAAATCGTCCCGGGGACACCCGGTGTGACGTGTCAGCCGACTCTGCCCAAAATCGTCCCGGGGACCCCCGGTGTGACGTGTCAGCCGACTCTGCCCAAAATCGTCCCGGGGACCCCCGGTGTGACGAGTCATCCGACTCTGCCCAAAATCGTCCCGGGGACCCCCGGTGTGACGTGTCAGCCGACTCTGCCCAAAATCGTCCCGGGGACCCCCGGTGTGACGTGTCAGCCGACTCTGCCCAAAATCGTCCCGGGGACCCCCGGTGTGACGTGTCAGCCGACTCTGCCCAAAATCGTCCCGGGGACCCCCGGTGTGACGTGTCAGCCGACTCTGCCCAAAATCGTCCCGGGGACCCCCGGTGTGACGTGTCAGCCGACTCTGCCCAAAATCGTCCCGGGGACCCCCGGTGTGACGTGTCAGCCGACTCTGCCCAAAATCGTCCCGGGGACCCCCGGTGTGACGTGTCAGCCGACTCTGCCCAAAATCGTCCCGGGGACCCCCGGTGTGACGTGTCAGCCGACTCTGCCCAAAATCGTCCCGGGGACCCCCGGTGTGACGTGTCAGCCGACTCTGCCCAAAATCGTCCCGGGGACCCCCGGTGTGACGTGTCAGCCGACGTTGCGCAAAATCGTCCCGTGCACCCCCGGTGTGACGTGTCAGCCGACTCTGCCCAAAATCGTCGCGGGGACCCCCGGTCTGACGTGTCAGCCGACTCTGCCCAAAATCGTCCCGGGGACCCCCGGTGTGACGTGTCAGCCGACTCTGCCCAAAATCGTCCCGGGGACCCCCGGTGTGACGCGTCAGCCGACTCTGCCCAAAATCGTCCCGGGGACCCCCGGTGTGACGTGTCAGCCGACTCTGCCCAAAATCGTCCCGGGGACCCCCGGTGTGACGCGTCAGCCGACTCTGCCCAAAATCGTCCCGGGGACCCCAGGTGTGACGTGTCAGCCCATTTTGCCCAAAATCGTCCCGGGGACCCCAGGTGTGACGTGTCAGCCAACGTTGCCCAAAATCGTCCCGGTCACCCCCGGTGTGACGTGTCAGCCCATTTTGCCCAAAATCGTCCCGGGGACCCCCGGTGTGACGTGTCAGCCAACGTTGCCCAAAATCGTCCCGGGGACCCCCGGTGTGACATATCAGCCAACGTTGCCCAAAATCGTCCCGTGCACCCCCGGTGTGACGTGTCAGCCAACGTTGCCCAAAATCGTCCCGGGCACCCCCGGTGTGACGTGTCAGCCGACTTTGCCCAAAATCGTCCCGGTTTCCCCCGGTGTGACGTGTCAGCCCATTTTGTCCAAAATCGTCCCGGGAACCCCTGGTGTGACGTGTCAGCCGACTTGCCCAAAATCGTCCCGGGGACCCCCGGTGTGACGTGTCAGCCGACGTTGCCCAAAATCGTCCCGGGGACCCCCGGTGTGACGTGTCAGCCGACGTTGCCCAAAATCGTCCCGTGCACCCCCGGTGTGACGTGTCAGCCGACGTTGCCCAAAATCGTCCCGGGCACCCCCGGTGTGACGTGTCAGCCGACTTTGCCCAAAATCGTCCCGGGGACCCCCGGTGTGACGTGTCAGCCGACTTTGCCCAAAATCGTCCCGGGGACCCCCGGTGTGACGTGTCAGCCGACTTTGCCCAAAATCGTCCCGGGGACACCCGGTGTGACGTGTCAGCCGACTCTGCCCAAAATCGTCCCGGGGACCCCCGGTGTGACGAGTCAGCCGACTCTGCCCAAAATCGTCCCGGGTACCCCCGGTGTGACGAGTCATCCGACTCTGCCCAAAATCGTCCCGGGGACCCCCGGTGTGACGTGTCAGCCGACCTGCCCAAAATCGTCCCGGGGACCCCCGGTGTGACGAGTCATCCGACTCTGCCCAAAATCGTCCCGGGGACCCCTGGTGTGACATGTCAGCCGACTCTGCCCAAAATCGTCCCGGGGACCCCAGGTGTGACGTGTCAGCCCATTTTGCCCAAAATCGTCCCGGGGACCCCAGGTGTGACGTGTCAGCCAACGTTGCCCAAAATCGTCCCGTGCACCCCCGGTGTGACGTGTCAGCCAACTTTGCCCAAAATCGTCCCGGTCACCCCCGGTGTGACGTGTCAGCCCATTTTGCCCAAAATCGTCCCGGGAACCCCCGGTGTGACGTGTCAGCCGACGTTGCCCAAAATCGTCCCGGGCACCCCCGGTGTGACGTGTCAGCCAACGTTGCCCAAAATCGTCCCGGGCACCCCCGGTGTGACGTGTCAGCCAACTTTGCCCAAAATCGTCCCGGTCACCCCCGGTGTGACGTGTCAGCCCATTTTGCCCAAAATCGTCCCGGGAACCCCCGGTGTGACGTGTCATCCGACGTTGCCCAAAATCGTCCCGGGGACCCCCGGTGTGACGAGTCATCCGACTCTGCCCAAAATCGTCCCGGGTACCCCCGGTGTGACGAGTCATCCGACTCTGCCCAAAATCGTCCTGGGTACCCCCGGTGTGACGGGTCATCCGACTCTGCCCAAAATCGTCCCGGGGACCCCCGGTGTGACGTGTCAGCCCATTTTGCCCAAAATCGTCCCGGGGACCCCCGGTGTGACGTGTCAGCCAACGTTGCCCAAAATCGTCCCGGGGACCCCCGGTGTGACGTGTCAGCCAATATGTTGCCCATGATGTTGCCCAAAATCGTCCCGTCATATCGGGAGTCCTCCAGACGATTTTGGGCAAAATTGGCTGAAAAGTCATATATATATCCTTAAATTTCTTCGATGCGCAACAAATCAATGTATGCAATACAATGCAAACGCACTAATATCTTGATTGCACGAGTTCTTTATACATTGTAATTTAAAAGCACTAATCTCTTCAATGCAAAACTAGATTCGTTTGCATTGCAATGCAAAAGCACTAATTTCTTCGATGCACAACAAATTAATGTATGCAATGCAAAAGCCGTTGTCTCTTCAATACACAAGTTATTGTATGCAATGCGATGCAATACAAAAGCAATTATCTCTTCAGCGCACAAGTAGTTCTTTTATGTATTGAAATGCAAAAACACTAATTTCTTCGATGCACAACAAATTAATGTATGAAATGCAATGCAAACGCACTAATATCTTGATTGCACGAGTTCTTTATACATTGTAATTTAAAAGCTCTAATTTCTTCAATGCAAAACAAGTTTTGTACTCATTGCAGTGCAAAAGCACTAATCTCTTCATTGCGCAACGATTTCTTATATGCATTGCAATGCAAAAGCACTAATTTCTTCAATGCAAAACAAGTTTTGTACTCATTGCAATGCAAAAGCACTAATTTCTTCGATGCACAACAAATTAATGTATGCAATGCAAAAGCCGTTGTCTCTTCAATACACAAGTTATTGTATGCAATGCGATGCAATACAAAAGCAATTATCTCTTCAGCGCACAAGTAGTTCTTGTATGTATTGAAATGCAAAAACACAAATTTCTTTCATGCAAAACAAGTTTTGTACTCATTGCAGTGCAAAAGCACTAATCTCTTCAATGCGCAACGATTTCTTATATGCAATGCAAAAGCACTAATTTCTTCGATGCACAACAAGTTAATGCAATGCAATGCAAACGCACTAATATCTTGATTGCACGAGTTCTTTATACAATGTAATTTAAAAGCTCTAATTTCTTCAATGCAAAACAAGTTTTGTACTCATTGCAATGCAAAAGCACTAATCTCTTCAATGCGCAACGATTTCTTATATGCATTGCAATGCAAAAGCACTAATTTCTTCGATGCACAACAAGTTAATGTATGCAATGCAATCGCACTAATATCTTGATTGCAAGAGTTCTTTATACATTGTAATTAAAAAGCTCTAATTTCTTCGATGCACAACGATTTCTTATATGCATTGCAATTTAAAAGCACTAATTTTTCAATGCAAAACAAGTTTTGTACTCATTGCAATGCAAAAGCACTAATCTCTTCAATGCAAAACTAGATTCGTTTGCATAGCAATGCAAAAGCACTAATTTTTCAATGCAAAACAAGTTTTGTACTCATTGCAAAAAGCAGTTGTCACTTCAATACACAAGGATTATTGAATGCAATGCAATGCAATGCAAAAACGCACTTATCTCGTCAATTACAAGTTAATGTATGCAATGCAATGCAAACGCACTGATATATCTTGATTGCACGAGTTCTTATATAAATTGTAATTTAAAAGCTCTAATTTCTTCAATGCAAAACAAGTTTTGTACTCATTGCAATGCAAAAGCACTAATCTCTTCAATGCACAACCAATTAACGTATGCAATGCAATGCAAACGCACTAATATCTTGATTGCACGAGTTCTTTATACATTGTAATTAAAAAGCTCTAATTTCTTCAATGCACAACGATTTCTTATATGCATTGCAATTTAAAAGCACTAATTTTTCAATGCAAAACAAGTTTTGTACTCATTGCAATGCAAAAGCACTAATCTCTTCAATGCAAAACTAGATTCGTTTGCATCGCAATGCAAAAGCACTAATTTCTTCGATGCACAACGATTTCTTATATGCATTGCAATTTAAAAGCACTAATTTTTCAATGCAAAACAAGTTTTGTACTCATTGCAATGCAAAAGCACTAATCTCTTCAATGCAAAACTAGATTCGTTTGCATCGCAATGCAAAAGCACTAATCTTATATGCTTTGCAATGCAACAGCACTGCTTTCTTCAATGCACAAGTTTTTGTATGCATTGCAAAAAGCAGTTGTCACTTCAATACACAAGGAGTTATTGAATGCAATGCAAAAACGCACTTATCTCGTCAATTACAAGTTAATGTATGCAATGCAATGCAAACGCACTGATATATCTTGATTGCACGAGTTCTTATATACATTGTAATTTAAAAGCTCTAATTTCTTCAATGCAAAACAAGTTTTGTACTCATTGCAATGCAAAAGCATAATCTCTTCAATGCAAAACAAGTTTTGTACTCATTGCAATGCAAAAGCACTAATTTCTTCGATGCACAACAAATTAATGTATGCAATGCAAAAGCCGTTGTCTCTTCAATACACAAGTTATTGTATGCAATGCGATGCAATACAAAAGCAATTATCTCTTCAGCGCACAAGTAGTTCTTTTATGTATTGAAATGCAAAAACACTAAATTCTTCGATGCACAACAAATTATTGTATGCAATGCAATGCAAACGCACTAATATCTTGATTGCACGAGTTCTTTATACATTGTAATTTAAAAGCTCTAATTTCTTCAATGCAAAACAAGTTTTGTACTCATTGCAGTGCAAAAGCACTAATCTCTTCATTGCGCAACGATTTCTTATATGCATTGCAATGCAAAAGCACTAATTTCTTCGATGCACAACAAGTTAATGTATGCAATGCAATGCAAACGCACTAATATCTTGATTGCACGAGTTCTTTATACATTGTAATTAAAAAGCTCTAATTTCTTCGATGCACAACGATTTCTTATATGCATTGCAATTTAAAAGCACTAATTTTTCTATGCAAAACAAGTTTTGTACTCATTGCAATGCAAAAGCACTAATCTCTTCAATAAAACTAGATTCGTTTGCATCGCAATGCAACAGCACTGCTTTCTTCAATGCACAAGTTTTTGTATGCATTGCAAAAAGCAGTTGTCACTTCAATACACAAGGAGTTATTGAATGCAATGCAAAAACGCACTTATCTCGTCAATTACAAGTTAATGTATGCAATGCAATGCAAACGCACTAATATCTTGATTGCACGAGTTCTTTATACATTGTAATTAAAAAGCTCTAATTTCTTCGATGCACAACGATTTCTTATATGCATTGCAATTTAAAAGCACTAATTTTTCAATGCAAAACAAGTTTTGTACTCATTGCAATGCAAAAGCACTAATCTCTTCAATGCAAAACTAGATTCGTTTGCATCGCAATGCAAAAGCACTAATTTTTCAATGCAAAACAAGTTTTGTACTCATTGCAAAAAGCAGTTGTCACTTCAATACACAAGGATTATTGAATGCAATGCAATGCAATGCAAAAACGCACTTATCTCGTCAATTACAAGTTAATGTATGCAATGCAATGCAAACGCACTGATATATCTTGATTGCACGAGTTCTTATATAAATTGTAATTTAAAAGCTCTAATTTCTTCAATGCAAAACAAGTTTTGTACTCATTGCAATGCAAAAGCACTAATCTCTTCAATGCACAACCAATTAACGTATGCAATGCAATGCAAACGCACTAATATCTTGATTGCACGAGTTCTTTATACATTGTAATTAAAAAGCTCTAATTTCTTCAATGCACAACGATTTCTTATATGCATTGCAATTTAAAAGCACTAATTTTTCTATGCAAAACAAGTTTTGTACTCATTGCAATGCAAAAGCACTAATCTCTTCAATAAAACTAGATTCGTTTGCATCGCAATGCAACAGCACTGCTTTCTTCAATGCACAAGTTTTTGTATGCATTGCAAAAAGCAGTTGTCACTTCAATACACAAGGAGTTATTGAATGCAATGCAAAAACGCACTTATCTCGTCAATTACAAGTTAATGTATGCAATGCAATGCAAACGCACTAATATCTTGATTGCACGAGTTCTTTATACATTGTAATTAAAAAGCTCTAATTTCTTCGATGCACAACGATTTCTTATATGCATTGCAATTTAAAAGCACTAATTTTTCAATGCAAAACAAGTTTTGTACTCATTGCAATGCAAAAGCACTAATCTCTTCAATGCAAAACTAGATTCGTTTGCATCGCAATGCAAAAGCACTAATTTTTCAATGCAAAACAAGTTTTGTACTCATTGCAAAAAGCAGTTGTCACTTCAATACACAAGGATTATTGAATGCAATGCAATGCAATGCAAAAACGCACTTATCTCGTCAATTACAAGTTAATGTATGCAATGCAATGCAAACGCACTGATATATCTTGATTGCACGAGTTCTTATATAAATTGTAATTTAAAAGCTCTAATTTCTTCAATGCAAAACAAGTTTTGTACTCATTGCAATGCAAAAGCACTAATCTCTTCAATGCACAACCAATTAACGTATGCAATGCAATGCAAACGCACTAATATCTTGATTGCACGAGTTCTTTATACATTGTAATTAAAAAGCTCTAATTTCTTCAATGCACAACGATTTCTTATATGCATTGCAATTTAAAAGCACTAATTTTTCAATGCAAAACAAGTTTTGTACTCATTGCAATGCAAAAGCACTAATCTCTTCAATGCAAAACTAGATTCGTTTGCATCGCAATGCAAAAGCACTAATTTTTCAATGCAAAACAAGTTTTGTACTCATTGCAATGCAAAAGCACTAATCTCTTCAATGCAAAACTAGATTCGTTTGCATCGCAATGCAAAAGCACTAATCTTATATGCTTTGCAATGCAACAGCACTGCTTTCTTCAATGCACAAGTTTTTGTATGCATTGCAAAAAGCAGTTGTCACTTCAATACACAAGGAGTTATTGAATGCAATGCAATGCAATGCAAAAACGCACTTATCTCGTCCATTACAAGTTAATGTATGCAATGCAATGCAAACGCACTGATATATATTGATTGCACGAGTTCTTTAGACATTGTAATTTAAAAGCTCTAATTTCTTCAATGCAAAACAAGTTTTGTACTCATTGCAATGCAAAAGCACTAATTTCTTCGATGCACAACAAATTAATGTATGCAATGCAAAAGCCGTTGTCTCTTCAATACACAAGTTATTGTATGCAATGCGATGCAATACAAAAGCAATTATCTCTTCAGCGCACAAGTAGTTCTTGTATGTATTGAAATGCAAAAACACTAATTTCTTTCATGCAAAACAAGTTTTGTACTCATTGCAGTGCAAAAGCACTAATCTCTTCAATGCGCAACGATTTCTTATATGCATTGCAATGCAAAAGCACTAATTTCTTCGATGCACAACAAGTTAATGTATGCAATGCAATGCAAACGCACTAATATCTTGATTGCACGAGTTCTTTATACATTGTAATTTAAAAGCTCTAATTTCTTCAATGCAAAACAAGTTTTGTACTCATTGCAATGCAAAAGCACTAATCTCTTCAATGCGCAACGATTTCTTATATGCATTGCAATGCAAAAGCACTAATTTCTTCGATGCACAACAAGTTAATGTATGCAATGCAATGCAAACGCACTAATATCTTGATTGCACGAGTTCTTTATACATTGTAATTAAAAAGCTCTAATTTCTTCGATGCACAACGATTTCTTATATGCATTGCAATTTAAAAGCACTAATTTTTCAATGCAAAACAAGTTTTGTACTCATTGCAATGCAAAAGCACTAATCTCTTCAATGCAAAACTAGATTCGTTTGCATCGCAATGCAAAAGCACTAATTTTTCAATGCAAAACAAGTTTTGTACTCATTGCAATGCAAAAGCACTAATCTCTTCAATGCAAAACTAGATTCGTTTGCATCGCAATGCAAAAGCACTAATCTTATATGCTTTGCAATGCAACAGCACTGCTTTCTTCAATGCACAAGTTTTTTTATGCATTGCAAAAAGCAGTTGTCACTTCAATACACAAGGAGTTATTGAATGCAATGCAATGCAATGCAAAAACGCACTTATCTCGTCAATTACAAGTTAATGTATGCAATGCAATGCAAACGCACTAATATCTTGATTCCACGAGTTCTTTATACATTGTAATTTAAAAGCTCTAATTTCTTCAATGCAAAACTAGATTCGTATGCATCGCAATGCAAAAGCACTAATTTCTTCGATGCACAACAAATTAATGTATGCAATGCAAAAGCAGTTGTCTCTTCAATACACAAGGAGTTATTGAATGCAATGCAAAAACGCACTTATCTGGTCAATTCACAAGTTATTGTATGCAATGCGATGCAATACAAAAGCAATTATCTCTTCAGCGTACAAGTAGTTCTTGTATGTATTGAAATGCAAAAACACTAATTTCTTTCATGCAAAACAAGTTTTGTACTCATTGCAGTGCAAAAGCACTAATCTCTTCAATGCAAAACTAGATTCGTTTGCATTGCAATGCAACAGCACTGCTTTCTTCAATGCACAAGTTTTTGTATGCATTGCAAAAAGCAGTTGTCACTTCAATACACAAGGATTATTGAATGCAATGCAATGCAATGCAAAAACGCACTTATCTCGTCAATTACAAGTTAATGTATGCAATGCAATGCAAACGCACTGATATATCTTGATTGCACGAGTTCTTATATAAATTGTAATTTAAAAGCTCTAATTTCTTCAATGCAAAACAAGTTTTGTACTCATTGCAATGCAAAAGCACTAATCTCTTCAATGCACAACCAATTAACGTATGCAATGCAATGCAAACGCACTAATATCTTGATTGCACGAGTTCTTTATACATTGTAATTAAAAAGCTCTAATTTCTTCAATGCACAACGATTTCTTATATGTATTGCAATTTAAAAGCACTAATTTTTCAATGCAAAACAAGTTTTGTACTCATTGCAATGCAAAAGCACTAATCTCTTCAATGCAAAACTAGATTCGTTTGCATCGCAATGCAAAAGCACTAATTTCTTCGATGCACAACGATTTCTTATATGCATTGCAATTTAAAAGCACTAATTTTTCAATGCAAAACAAGTTTTGTACTCATTGCAATGCAAAAGCACTAATCTCTTCAATGCAAAACTAGATTCGTTTGCATCGCAATGCAAAAGCACTAATCTTATATGCATTGCAATGCAACAGCACTGCTTTCTTCAATGCACAAGTTTTTGTATGCATTGCAAAAAGCAGTTGTCACTTCAATACACAAGGAGTTATTGAATGCAATGCAATGCAATGCAAAAACGCACGTATCTTGTTACAAGTTAATGTATGCAATGCAATGCAAACGCACTGATATATCTTGATTGCACGAGTTCTTATATAAATTGTAATTTAAAAGCTCTAATTTCTTCAATGCAAAACAAGTTTTGTACTATTGCAATGCAAAAGCACTAATCTCTTCAATGCACAACAAATTAATGTATGCAATGCAAAAGCAGTTGTCTCTTCAATACACAAGGAGTTATTGAATGCAAAATCGTCCCGGGGGCCCCCGGTGTGACGTGTCAGCCAACTTTGCCCAAAATCGTCCCGGGGCCCCCCGGTGTGACGTGTCAGCCAACTTTGCCCAAAATCGTCCCGGGGGCCCCCGGTGTGACGTGTCAGCCAACTTTGCCCAAAATCGTCCCGGGGACCCCCGGTGTGACGTGTCAGCCAATATGTTGCCCAAAATCGTCCCGGGGACCCCCAGTGTGACGTGTCAGCCAATATGTTGCCCAAAATCGTCCCGGGGACCCCCGGTGTGACGTGTCAGCCCATTTTGCCCAAAATCGTCCCGGGGGACCCCGTTTGTTACGTGTCAGCCCATTTTGCCCAAAATCGTCCCGGGGACCCCCGGTGTGACGTGTCAGCCAACGTTGCCCAAAATCGTCCCGGGGACCCCCGGTGTGACGTGTCAGCCAACGTTGCCCAAAATCGTCCCGGGGACCCCCGGTGTGACGTGTCAGCCCATTTTGCCCAAAATCGTCCCGGGGACCCCGTTTGTTACGTGTCAGCCCATTTTGCCCAAAATCGTCCCGGGGACCCCCGGTGTCACGTGTCAGCCAACGTTGCCCAAAATCGTCCCGGGGACCCCCGGTGTGACGTGTCAGCCAATGTTGCCCAAAATCGTCCCGGGGACCCCCAGTGTGACGTGTCAGCCAATATGTTGCCCAAAATCGTCCCGGGGACCCCCGGTGTGACGTGTCAGCCCATTTTGCCCAAAATCGTCCCGGGGGACCCCGTTTGTTACGTGTCAGCCCATTTTGCCCAAAATCGTCCCGGGGACCCCCGGTGTGACGTGTCAGCCAACGTTGCCCAAAATCGTCCCGGGGACCCCCGGTGTGACGTGTCAGCCAACGTTGCCCAAAATCGTCCCGGGGACCCCCGGTGTGACGTGTCAGCCCATTTTGCCCAAAATCGTCCCGGGGACCCCGTTTGTTACGTGTCAGCCCATTTTGCCCAAAATCGTCCCGGGGACCCCCGGTGTGACGTGTCAGCCAACGTTGCCCAAAATCGTCCCGGGGACCCCCGGTGTGACGTGTCAGCCAACGTTGCCCAAAATCGTCCCGGGGACCCCCGGTGTGACGTGTCAGCCAACGTTGCCCAAAATCGTCCCGGGGACCCCCGGTGTGACGTGTCAGCCAACTTTGCCCAAAATCGTCCCGGGGACCCCCGGTGTGACGTGTCAGCCAACTTTGCCCAAAATCGTCCCGGGGGCCCCCGGTGTGACGTGTCAGCCAACTTTGCCCAAAATCGTCCCGGGGACCCCCGGTGTGACGTGTCAGCCAACTTTGCCCAAAATCGTCCCGGGGGCCCCCGGTGTGACGTGTCAGCCAACTTTGCCCAAAATCGTCCCGGGGGCCCCCGGTGTGACGTGTCAGCCAACTTTGCCCAAAATCGTCCCGGGGACCCCCGGTGTGACGTGTCAGCCAATATGTTGCCCAAAATCGTCCCGGGGACCCCCGGTGTGACGTGTCAGCCAACGTTGCCCAAAATCGTCCCGGGGAACCCGTTTGTTACGTGTCAACCCATTTTGCCCAAAATCGTCCCGGGGACCCCCGGTGTGACGTGTCAGCCCATTTTGCCCAAAATCGTCCCGGGGACCCCCGGTGTGACGCGTCAGCCAACGTTGCCCAAAATCGTCCCGGGGACCCCCGGTGTGAAGTGTCAGCCAACATTGCCCAAAATCGTCCCGGGGACCCCCGGTGTGACGTGTCAGCCAACGTTGCCCAAAATCGTCCCGGGGAACCCGTTTGTTACGTGTCAACCCATTTTGCCCAAAATCGTCCCGGGGACCCCCGGTGTGACGTGTCAGCCAACGTTGCCCAAAATCGTCCCGGGGACCCCCGGTGTGACGTGTCAGCCAACAATGCCCAAAATCGTCCCGGGGACCCCCGGTGTGACGTGTCAGCCAATGTTGCCCAAAATCGTCCCGGGGACCCCCAGTGTGACGTGTCAGCCAATATGTTGCCCAAAATCGTCCCGGGGACCCCCGGTGTGACGTGTCAGCCCATTTTGCCCAAAATCGTCCCGGGGACCCCGTTTGTTACGTGTCAGCCCATTTTGCCCAAAATCGTCCCGGGGACCCCCGGTGTCACGTGTCAGCCAACGTTGCCCAAAATCGTCCCGGGGACCCCCGGTGTGACGTGTCAGCCAATGTTGCCCAAAATCGTCCCGGGGACCCCCAGTGTGACGTGTCAGCCAATATGTTGCCCAAAATCGTCCCGGGGACCCCCGGTGTGACGTGTCAGCCCATTTTGCCCAAAATCGTCCCGGGGGACCCCGTTTGTTACGTGTCAGCCCATTTTGCCCAAAATCGTCCCGGGGACCCCCGGTGTGACGTGTCAGCCAACGTTGCCCAAAATCGTCCCGGGGACCCCCGGTGTGACGTGTCAGCCAACGTTGCCCAAAATCGTCCCGGGGACCCCCGGTGTGACGTGTCAGCCCATTTTGCCCAAAATCGTCCCGGGGACCCCGTTTGTTACGTGTCAGCCCATTTTGCCCAAAATCGTCCCGGGGACCCCCGGTGTGACGTGTCAGCCAACGTTGCCCAAAATCGTCCCGGGGACCCCCGGTGTGACGTGTCAGCCAACGTTGCCCAAAATCGTCCCGGGGACCCCCGGTGTGACGTGTCAGCCAACGTTGCCCAAAATCGTCCCGGGGACCCCCGGTGTGACGTGTCAGCCAACTTTGCCCAAAATCGTCCCGGGGACCCCCGGTGTGACGTGTCAGCCAACTTTGCCCAAAATCGTCCCGGGGGCCCCCGGTGTGACGTGTCAGCCAACTTTGCCCAAAATCGTCCCGGGGACCCCCGGTGTGACGTGTCAGCCAACTTTGCCCAAAATCGTCCCGGGGGCCCCCGGTGTGACGTGTCAGCCAACTTTGCCCAAAATCGTCCCGGGGGCCCCCGGTGTGACGTGTCAGCCAACTTTGCCCAAAATCGTCCCGGGGCCCCCCGGTGTGACGTGTCAGCCAACTTTGCCCAAAATCGTCCCGGGGGCCCCCGGTGTGACGTGTCAGCCAACTTTGCCCAAAATCGTCCCGGGGACCCCCGGTGTGACGTGTCAGCCAATATGTTGCCCAAAATCGTCCCGGGGACCCCCGGTGTGACGTGTCAGCCAACGTTGCCCAAAATCGTCCCGGGGAACCCGTTTGTTACGTGTCAACCCATTTTGCCCAAAATCGTCCCGGGGACCCCCGGTGTGACGTGTCAGCCCATTTTGCCCAAAATCGTCCCGGGGACCCCCGGTGTGACGCGTCAGCCAACGTTGCCCAAAATCGTCCCGGGGACCCCCGGTGTGAAGTGTCAGCCAACGTTGCCCAAAATCGTCCCGGGGACCCCCGGTGTGACGTGTCAGCCAACGTTGCCCAAAATCGTCCCGGGGAACCCGTTTGTTACGTGTCAACCCATTTTGCCCAAAATCGTCCCGGGGACCCCCGGTGTGACGTGTCAGCCAACGTTGCCCAAAATCGTCCCGGGGACCCCCGGTGTGACGTGTCAGCCAACAATGCCCAAAATCGTCCCGGGGACCCCCGGTGTGTCGCGTCAGCCAATATGTTGCCCAAAATCGTCCCGGGGACCCCCGGTGTGAAGTGTCAGCCAACGTTGCCCAAAATCGTCCCGGGGACCCCCGGTGTGACGTGTCAGCCAACGTTGCCCAAAATCGTCCCGGGGGCCCCCGGTGTGACGTGTCAGCCAACGTTGCCCAAAATCGTCCCGGGGGCCCCCGGTGTGACATGTCAGCCAACTTTGCCCAAAATCGTCCCGGGGGCCCCCGGTGTGACGTGTCAGCCAACGTTGCCCAAAATCGTCCCGGGGACCCCGTTTGTTACGTGTCAGCCCATTTTGCCCAAAATCGTCCCGGGGACCCCCGGTGTGACGTGTCAGCCAACGTTGCCCAAAATCGTCCCGGGGACCCCCGGTGTGACGTGTCAGCCAACTTTGCCCAAAATCGTCCCGGGGGCCCCCGGTGTGACGTGTCAGCCAACTTTGCACAAAATCGTCCCGGGGGCCCCCGGTGTGACGCGTCAGCCAACGTTGCCCAAAATCGTCCCGGGAACCCCCGGTGTGACGTGTCAGCCAACGTTGCCCAAAATCGTCCCGGGGACCCCCGGTGTGACGTGTCAGCCAACGTTGCCCAAAATCGTCCCGGGGACCCCCGGTGTGACGTGTCAGCCAATATGTTGCCCATGATGTTGCCCAAAATCGTCCCGTCATATCGGGAGTCCTCCAGACGATTTTGGGCAAAATTGGCTGAAAAGTCATATATATATCCTTAAATTTCTTCGATGCGCAACAAATCAATGTATGCAATACAATGCAAACGCACTAATATCTTGATTGCACGAGTTCTTTATACATTGTAATTTAAAAGCTCTAATTTCTTCAATGCAAAACAAGTTTTGTACTCATTGCAATGCAAAAGCACTAATCTCTTCAATGCAAAACTAGATTCGTTTGCATCGCAATGCAAAAGCACTAATCTTATATGCATTGCAATGCAACAGCACTGCTTTCTTCAATGCACAAGTTTTTGTATGCATTGCAAAAAGCAGTTGTCACTTCAATACAAAAGGAGTTATTGAATGCAATGCAAAAACGCACTTATCTCGTCAATTACAAGTTAATGTATGCAATGCAATGCAAACGCACTGATATATCTTGATTGCACGAGTTCTTATATACATTGTAATTTAAAAGCTCTAATTTCTTCAATGCAAAACAAGTTTTGTACTCATTGCAATGCAAAAGCAATAATCTCTTCAATGCAAAACAAGTTTTGTACTCATTGCAATGCAAAAGCACTAATTTCTTCGATGCACAACAAATTAATGTATGCAATGCAAATGCCGTTGTCTCTTCAATACACAAGTTATTGTATGCAATGCGATGCAATACAAAGCAATTATCTCTTCAGCGCACAAGTAGTTCTTGTATGTATTGAAATGCAAAAACACTAATTTCTTTCATGCAAAACAAGTTTTGTACTCATTGCAATACAAAAGCCCTAATTTCTTCGATGCACAACAAATTAATGTATGCAATGCAATGCAAACGCACTAATATCTTGATTGCACGAGTTCTTTATACATTGTAATTTAAAAGCTCTAATTTCTTCAATGCAAAACAAGTTTTGTACTCATTGCAGTGCAAAAGCACTAATCTCTTCAATGCGCAACGATTTCTTATATGCATTGCAATGCAAAAGCACTAATTTCTTCGATGCACAAGTTTTTGTATGCATTGCAAAAAGCAGTTGTCACTTCAAAACACAAGGAGTTATTGAATGCAATGCAATGCAAAAACGCACTTATCTCGTCAATTACAAGTTAATGTATGCAATGCAATGCAAACGCACTGATATATCTTGATTGCACGAGTTCTTATATAAATTGTAATTTAAAAGCTCTAATTTCTTCAATGCAAAACAAGTTTTGTACTCATTGCAATGCAAAAGCACTAATCTCTTCAATGCACAACAAATTAACGTATGCAATGCAATGCAAACGCACTAATATCTTGATTGCACGAGTTCTTTATACATTGTAATTAAAAAGCTCTAATTTCTTCAATGCACAACGATTTCTTATATGCATTGCAATTTAAAAGAACTAATTTTTCAATGCAAAACAAGTTTTGTACTCATTGCAATGCAAAAGCACTAATCTCTTCAATGCAAAACTAGATTCGTTTGCATCGCAATGCAAAAGCACTAATCTTATATGCATTGCAATGCAACAGCACTGCTTTCTTCAATGCACAAGTTTTTGTATGCATTGCAAAAAGCAGTTGTCACTTCAATACACAAGGAGTTATTGAATGCAATGCAATGCAAAAACGCACTTATCTCGTCAATTACAAGTTAATGTATGCAATGCAATGCAAACGCACTGATATATCTTGATTGCACGAGTTCTTATATAAATTGTAATTTAAAAGCTCTAATTTCTTCAATGCAAAACAAGTTTTGTACTCATTGCAATGCAAAAGCACTAATCTCTTCAATGCACAACAAATTAATGTATGCAATGCAAAAGCAGTTGTCTCTTCAATACACAAGGAGTTATTGAATGCAATGCAAAAACGCACTTATCTCGTCAATTCACAAGTTATTGTATGCAATGCGATGCAATGCAAAAACACTAATTTCTTTCATGCAAAACAAGTTTTGTACTCATTGCAATACATTGCCCAAAATCGTCCCGGGGACCCCCGGTGTGACGTGTCAGCCCATTTTGCCCAAAATCGTCCCGGGGACCCCCGGTGTGACGTGTCAGCCAACGTTGCCCAAAATCGTCCCGGGGACCCCCGGTGTGACGTGTCAGCCAACGCTGCCCAAAATCGTCCCGGGGACCCCCGGTGTGACGCTTCAGCCAACGTTGCCCAAAATCGTCCCGGGGACCCCCGGTGTGACGTGTAAGCCAATATGTTGCCCAAAATCGTCCCGGGGACCCCCGATGTGACGTGTCAGCCCATTTTGCCCAAAATCGTCCCGGGGACCCCCGGTGTGACGTGTCAGCCAACGCTGCCCAAAATCGTCCCGGGGACCCCCGGTGTGACGCTTCAGCCAACGTTGCCCAAAATCGTCCCGGGGACCCCCGGTGTGACGTGTCAGCCAATATGTTGCCCAAAATCGTCCCGGGGACCCCCGGTGTGACGTGTAAGCCAATATGTTGCCCAAAATCGTCCCGGGGACCCCCGGTGTGACGCTTCAGCCAACGTTGCCCAAAATCGTCCCGGGGACCCCCGGTGTGACGTGTCAGCCAATATGTTGCCCAAAATCGTCCCGGGGACCCCCGGTGTGACGTGTAAGCCAATATGTTGCCCAAAATCGTCCCGGGGACCCCCGGTGTGACGTGTCAGCCCATTTTGCCCAAAATCGTCCCGGGGACCCCGTTTGTTACGTGTCAGCCCATTTTGCCCAAAATCGTCCCGGGGACCCCCGGTGTGACGCGTCAGCCAACGTTGCCCAAAATCGTCCCGGGGACCCCCGGTGTGACGCGTCAGCCAACGTTGCCCAAAATCGTCCCGGGGACCCCCGGTGTGACGCGTCAGCCAACGTTGCCCAAAATCGTCCCGGGGACCCCCGGTGTGACGTGTCAGCCAATATGTTGCCCAAAATCGTCCCGGGGACCCCCGGTGTGAAGTGTCAGCCAACGTTGCCCAAAATCGTCCCGGGGACCCCCGGTGTGACGTGTCAGCCAACGTTGCCCAAAATCGTCCCGGGGAACCCGTTTGTTACGTGTCAACCCATTTTGCCCAAAATCGTCCCGGGGACCCCCGGTGTGACGTGTCAGCCAACGTTGCCCAAAATCGTCCCGGGGACCCCCGGTGTGACGTGTCAGCCAACGTTGCCCAAAATCGTCCCGGGGGCCCCCGGTGTGACGTGTCAGCCAACTTTGCCCAAAATCGTCCCGGGGCCCCCCGGTGTGACGTGTCAGCCAACTTTGCCCAAAATCGTCCCGGGGGCCCCCGGTGTGACGTGTCAGCCAACTTTGCCCAAAATCGTCCCGGGGACCCCCGGTGTGACGTGTCAGCCAATATGTTGCCCAAAATCGTCCCGGGGACCCCCGGTGTGACGTGTCAGCCAACGTTGCCCAAAATCGTCCCGGGGAACCCGTTTGTTACGTGTCAACCCATTTTGCCCAAAATCGTCCCGGGGACCCCCGGTGTGACGTGTCAGCCCATTTTGCCCAAAATCGTCCCGGGGACCCCCGGTGTGACGCGTCAGCCAACGTTGCCCAAAATCGTCCCGGGGACCCCCGGTGTGAAGTGTCAGCCAACGTTGCCCAAAATCGTCCCGGGGACCCCCGGTGTGACGTGTCAGCCAACGTTGCCCAAAATCGTCCCGGGGAACCCGTTTGTTACGTGTCAACCCATTTTGCCCAAAATCGTCCCGGGGACCCCCGGTGTGACGTGTCAGCCAACGTTGCCCAAAATCGTCCCGGGGACCCCCGGTGTGACGTGTCAGCCAACAATGCCCAAAATCGTCCCGGGACCCCCGGTGTGTCGCGTCAGCCAATATGTTGCCCAAAATCGTCCCGGGGACCCCCGGTGTGAAGTGTCAGCCAACGTTGCCCAAAATCGTCCCGGGGACCCACGGTGTGACGTGTCAGCCAACGTTGCCCAAAATCGTCCCGGGGGCCCCCGGTGTGACGTGTCAGCCAACGTTGCCCAAAATCGTCCCGGGGGCCCCCGGTGTGACATGTCAGCCAACTTTGCCCAAAATCGTCCCGGGGGCCCCCGGTGTGACGTGTCAGCCAACGTTGCCCAAAATCGTCCCGGGGACCCCGTTTGTTACGTGTCAGCCCATTTTGCCCAAAATCGTCCCGGGGACCCCCGGTGTGACGTGTCAGCCAACGTTGCCCAAAATCGTCCCGGGGACCCCCGGTGTGACGTGTCAGCCAACTTTGCCCAAAATCGTCCCGGGGGCCCCCGGTGTGACGTGTCAGCCAACTTTGCACAAAATCGTCCCGGGGGCCCCCGGTGTGACGCGTCAGCCAACGTTGCCCAAAATCGTCCCGGGGACCCCCGGTGTGACGCGTCAGCCCATTTTGCCCAAAATCGTCCCGGGGACCCCCGGTGTGACGTGTCAGCCAACGTTGCCCAAAATCGTCCCGGGAACCCCCGGTGTGACGTGTCAGCCAACGTTGCCCAAAATCGTCCCGGGGACCCCCGGTGTGACGTGTCAGCCAACGTTGCCCAAAATCGTCCCGGGGACCCCCGGTGTGACGTGTCAGCCAATATGTTGCCCATGATGTTGCCCAAAATCGTCCCGTCATATCGGGAGTCCTCCAGACGATTTTGGGCAAAATTGGCTGAAAAGTCATATATATATCCTTAAATTTCTTCGATGCGCAACAAATCAATGTATGCAATACAATGCAAACGCACTAATATCTTGATTGCACGAGTTCTTTATACATTGTAATTTAAAAGCTCTAATTTCTTCAATGCAAAACAAGTTTTGTACTCATTGCAATGCAAAAGCACTAATCTCTTCAATGCAAAACTAGATTCGTTTGCATCGCAATGCAAAAGCACTAATCTTATATGCATTGCAATGCAACAGCACTGCTTTCTTCAATGCACAAGTTTTTGTATGCATTGCAAAAAGCAGTTGTCACTTCAATACAAAAGGAGTTATTGAATGCAATGCAAAAACGCACTTATCTCGTCAATTACAAGTTAATGTATGCAATGCAATGCAAACGCACTGATATATCTTGATTGCACGAGTTCTTATATACATTGTAATTTAAAAGCTCTAATTTCTTCAATGCAAAACAAGTTTTGTACTCATTGCAATGCAAAAGCACTAATTTCTTCGATGCACAACAAATTAATGTATGCAATGCAAATGCCGTTGTCTCTTCAATACACAAGTTATTGTATGCAATGCGATGCAATACAAAGCAATTATCTCTTCAGCGCACAAGTAGTTCTTGTATGTATTGAAATGCAAAAACACTAATTTCTTTCATGCAAAACAAGTTTTGTACTCATTGCAATACAAAAGCCCTAATTTCTTCGATGCACAACAAATTAATGTATGCAATGCAATGCAAACGCACTAATATCTTGATTGCACGAGTTCTTTATACATTGTAATTTAAAAGCTCTAATTTCTTCAATGCAAAACAAGTTTTGTACTCATTGCAGTGCAAAAGCACTAATCTCTTCAATGCGCAACGATTTCTTATATGCATTGCAATGCAAAAGCACTAATTTCTTCGATGCACAAGTTTTTGTATGCATTGCAAAAAGCAGTTGTCACTTCAAAACACAAGGAGTTATTGAATGCAATGCAATGCAAAAACGCACTTATCTCGTCAATTACAAGTTAATGTATGCAATGCAATGCAAACGCACTGATATATCTTGATTGCACGAGTTCTTATATAAATTGTAATTTAAAAGCTCTAATTTCTTCAATGCAAAACAAGTTTTGTACTCATTGCAATGCAAAAGCACTAATCTCTTCAATGCACAACAAATTAACGTATGCAATGCAATGCAAACGCACTAATATCTTGATTGCACGAGTTCTTTATACATTGTAATTAAAAAGCTCTAATTTCTTCAATGCACAACGATTTCTTATATGCATTGCAATTTAAAAGAACTAATTTTTCAATGCAAAACAAGTTTTGTACTCATTGCAATGCAAAAGCACTAATCTCTTCAATGCAAAACTAGATTCGTTTGCATCGCAATGCAAAAGCACTAATCTTATATGCATTGCAATGCAACAGCACTGCTTTCTTCAATGCACAAGTTTTTGTATGCATTGCAAAAAGCAGTTGTCACTTCAATACACAAGGAGTTATTGAATGCAATGCAATGCAAAAACGCACTTATCTCGTCAATTACAAGTTAATGTATGCAATGCAATGCAAACGCACTGATATATCTTGATTGCACGAGTTCTTATATAAATTGTAATTTAAAAGCTCTAATTTCTTCAATGCAAAACAAGTTTTGTACTCATTGCAATGCAAAAGCACTAATCTCTTCAATGCACAACAAATTAATGTATGCAATGCAAAAGCAGTTGTCTCTTCAATACACAAGGAGTTATTGAATGCAATGCAAAAACGCACTTATCTCGTCAATTCACAAGTTATTGTATGCAATGCGATGCAATGCAAAAACACTAATTTCTTTCATGCAAAACAAGTTTTGTACTCATTGCAATACATTGCCCAAAATCGTCCCGGGGACCCCCGGTGTGACGTGTCAGCCCATTTTGCCCAAAATCGTCCCGGGGACCCCCGGTGTGACGTGTCAGCCAACGTTGCCCAAAATCGTCCCGGGGACCCCCGGTGTGACGTGTCAGCCAACGCTGCCCAAAATCGTCCCGGGGACCCCCGGTGTGACGCTTCAGCCAACGTTGCCCAAAATCGTCCCGGGGACCCCCGGTGTGACGTGTAAGCCAATATGTTGCCCAAAATCGTCCCGGGGACCCCCGATGTGACGTGTCAGCCCATTTTGCCCAAAATCGTCCCGGGGACCCCCGGTGTGACGTGTCAGCCAACGCTGCCCAAAATCGTCCCGGGGACCCCCGGTGTGACGCTTCAGCCAACGTTGCCCAAAATCGTCCCGGGGACCCCCGGTGTGACGTGTCAGCCAATATGTTGCCCAAAATCGTCCCGGGGACCCCCGGTGTGACGTGTAAGCCAATATGTTGCCCAAAATCGTCCCGGGGACCCCCGGTGTGACGCTTCAGCCAACGTTGCCCAAAATCGTCCCGGGGACCCCCGGTGTGACGTGTCAGCCAATATGTTGCCCAAAATCGTCCCGGGGACCCCCGGTGTGACGTGTAAGCCAATATGTTGCCCAAAATCGTCCCGGGGACCCCCGGTGTGACGCTTCAGCCAACGTTGCCCAAAATCGTCCCGGGGACCCCCGGTGTGACGTGTAAGCCAATATGTTGCCCAAAATCGTCCCGGGGACCCCCGGTGTGACGTGTCAGCCCATTTTGCCCAAAATCGTCCCGGGGACCCCGTTTGTTACGTGTCAGCCCATTTTGCCCAAAATCGTCCCGGGGACCCCCGGTGTGACGCGTCAGCCAACGTTGCCCAAAATCGTCCCGGGGACCCCCGGTGTGACGCGTCAGCCAACGTTGCCCAAAATCGTCCCGGGGACCCCCGGTGTGACGCGTCAGCCAACGTTGCCCAAAATCGTCCCGGGGACCCCCGGTGTGACGCGTCAGCCAACGTTGCCCAAAATCGTCCCGGGGACCCCCGGTGTGACGCGTCAGCCAACGTTGCCCAAAATCGTCCCGGGGACCCCCGGTGTGACGTGTCAGCCAATATGTTGCCCAAAATCGTCCCGGGGGCTCCCGGTGTGACGCGTCAGCCAATATGTTGCCCAAAATTGTCCCGGGGACCCCCGGTGTGAAGTGTCAGCCAACGTTGCCCAAAATCGTCCCGGGGACCCCCGGTGTGACGTGTCAGCCAACGTTGCCCAAATTCGTCCCGGGGACCCCCGGTGTGACGTGTCAGCCAATATGTTGCCCAAAATCGTCCCGGGGACCCCCAGTGTGACGTGTCAGCCAATATGTTGCCCAAAATCGTCCCGGGGACCCCCGGTGTGACGTGTCAGCCCATTTTGCCCAAAATCGTCCCGGGGGACCCCGTTTGTTACGTGTCAGCCCATTTTGCCCAAAATCGTCCCGGGGACCCCCGGTGTGACGTGTCAGCCAACGTTGCCCAAAATCGTCCCGGGGACCCCCGGTGTGACGTGTCAGCCAACGTTGCCCAAAATCGTCCCGGGGACCCCCGGTGTGACGTGTCAGCCCATTTTGCCCAAAATCGTCCCGGGGACCCCGTTTGTTACGTGTCAGCCCATTTTGCCCAAAATCGTCCCGGGGACCCCCGGTGTCACGTGTCAGCCAACGTTGCCCAAAATCGTCCCGGGGACCCCCGGTGTGACGTGTCAGCCAATGTTGCCCAAAATCGTCCCGGGGACCCCCAGTGTGACGTGTCAGCCAATATGTTGCCCAAAATCGTCCCGGGGACCCCCGGTGTGACGTGTCAGCCCATTTTGCCCAAAATCGTCCCGGGGGACCCCGTTTGTTACGTGTCAGCCCATTTTGCCCAAAATCGTCCCGGGGACCCCCGGTGTGACGTGTCAGCCAACGTTGCCCAAAATCGTCCCGGGGACCCCCGGTGTGACGTGTCAGCCAACGTTGCCCAAAATCGTCCCGGGGACCCCCGGTGTGACGTGTCAGCCCATTTTGCCCAAAATCGTCCCGGGGACCCCGTTTGTTACGTGTCAGCCCATTTTGCCCAAAATCGTCCCGGGGACCCCCGGTGTGACGTGTCAGCCAACGTTGCCCAAAATCGTCCCGGGGACCCCCGGTGTGACGTGTCAGCCAACGTTGCCCAAAATCGTCCCGGGGACCCCCGGTGTGACGTGTCAGCCAACGTTGCCCAAAATCGTCCCGGGGACCCCCGGTGTGACGTGTCAGCCAACTTTGCCCAAAATCGTCCCGGGGACCCCCGGTGTGACGTGTCAGCCAACTTTGCCCAAAATCGTCCCGGGGGCCCCCGGTGTGACGTGTCAGCCAACTTTGCCCAAAATCGTCCCGGGGACCCCCGGTGTGACGTGTCAGCCAACTTTGCCCAAAATCGTCCCGGGGGCCCCCGGTGTGACGTGTCAGCCAACTTTGCCCAAAATCGTCCCGGGGGCCCCCGGTGTGACGTGTCAGCCAACTTTGCCCAAAATCGTCCCGGGGACCCCCGGTGTGACGTGTCAGCCAATATGTTGCCCAAAATCGTCCCGGGGACCCCCGGTGTGACGTGTCAGCCAACGTTGCCCAAAATCGTCCCGGGGAACCCGTTTGTTACGTGTCAACCCATTTTGCCCAAAATCGTCCCGGGGACCCCCGGTGTGACGTGTCAGCCCATTTTGCCCAAAATCGTCCCGGGGACCCCCGGTGTGACGCGTCAGCCAACGTTGCCCAAAATCGTCCCGGGGACCCCCGGTGTGAAGTGTCAGCCAACGTTGCCCAAAATCGTCCCGGGGACCCCCGGTGTGACGTGTCAGCCAACGTTGCCCAAAATCGTCCCGGGGAACCCGTTTGTTACGTGTCAACCCATTTTGCCCAAAATCGTCCCGGGGACCCCCGGTGTGACGTGTCAGCCAACGTTGCCCAAAATCGTCCCGGGGACCCCCGGTGTGACGTGTCAGCCAACAATGCCCAAAATCGTCCCGGGGACCCCCGGTGTGTCGCGTCAGCCAATATGTTGCCCAAAATCGTCCCGGGGACCCCCGGTGTGAAGTGTCAGCCAACGTTGCCCAAAATCGTCCCGGGGACCCCCGGTGTGACGTGTCAGCCAACGTTGCCCAAAATCGTCCCGGGGGCCCCCGGTGTGACGTGTCAGCCAACGTTGCCCAAAATCGTCCCGGGGGCCCCCGGTGTGACATGTCAGCCAACTTTGCCCAAAATCGTCCCGGGGGCCCCCGGTGTGACGTGTCAGCCAACGTTGCCCAAAATCGTCCCGGGGACCCCGTTTGTTACGTGTCAGCCCATTTTGCCCAAAATCGTCCCGGGGACCCCCGGTGTGACGTGTCAGCCAACGTTGCCCAAAATCGTCCCGGGGACCCCCGGTGTGACGTGTCAGCCAACTTTGCCCAAAATCGTCCCGGGGGCCCCCGGTGTGACGTGTCAGCCAACTTTGCACAAAATCGTCCCGGGGGCCCCCGGTGTGACGCGTCAGCCAACGTTGCCCAAAATCGTCCCGGGGACCCCCGATGTGACGTGTCAGCCCATTTTGCCCAAAATCGTCCCGGGGACCCCCGGTGTGACGTGTCAGCCAACGCTGCCCAAAATCGTCCCGGGGACCCCCGGTGTGACGCTTCAGCCAACGTTGCCCAAAATCGTCCCGGGGACCCCCGGTGTGACGTGTCAGCCAATATGTTGCCCAAAATCGTCCCGGGGACCCCCGGTGTGACGTGTAAGCCAATATGTTGCCCAAAATCGTCCCGGGGACCCCCGGTGTGACGCTTCAGCCAACGTTGCCCAAAATCGTCCCGGGGACCCCCGGTGTGACGTGTCAGCCAATATGTTGCCCAAAATCGTCCCGGGGACCCCCGGTGTGACGTGTAAGCCAATATGTTGCCCAAAATCGTCCCGGGGACCCCCGGTGTGACGCTTCAGCCAACGTTGCCCAAAATCGTCCCGGGGACCCCCGGTGTGACGTGTAAGCCAATATGTTGCCCAAAATCGTCCCGGGGACCCCCGGTGTGACGTGTCAGCCCATTTTGCCCAAAATCGTCCCGGGGACCCCGTTTGTTACGTGTCAGCCCATTTTGCCCAAAATCGTCCCGGGGACCCCCGGTGTGACGCGTCAGCCAACGTTGCCCAAAATCGTCCCGGGGACCCCCGGTGTGACGCGTCAGCCAACGTTGCCCAAAATCGTCCCGGGGACCCCCGGTGTGACGCGTCAGCCAACGTTGCCCAAAATCGTCCCGGGGACCCCCGGTGTGACGTGTCAGCCAATATGTTGCCCAAAATCGTCCCGGGGACCCCCGGTGTGAAGTGTCAGCCAACGTTGCCCAAAATCGTCCCGGGGACCCCCGGTGTGACGTGTCAGCCAACGTTGCCCAAAATCGTCCCGGGGAACCCGTTTGTTACGTGTCAACCCATTTTGCCCAAAATCGTCCCGGGGACCCCCGGTGTGACGTGTCAGCCAACGTTGCCCAAAATCGTCCCAGGGACCCCCGGTGTGACGTGTCAGCCAACGTTGCCCAAAATCGTCCCGGGGGCCCCCGGTGTGACGTGTCAGCCAACTTTGCCCAAAATCGTCCCGGGGCCCCCCGGTGTGACGTGTCAGCCAACTTTTCCCAAAATCGTCCCGGGGGCCCCCGGTGTGACGTGTCAGCCAACTTTGCCCAAAATCGTCCCGGGGACCCCCGGTGTGACGTGTCAGCCAATATGTTGCCCAAAATCGTCCCGGGGACCCCCGGTGTGACGTGTCAGCCAACGTTGCCCAAAATCGTCCCGGGGAACCCGTTTGTTACGTGTCAACCCATTTTGCCCAAAATCGTCCCGGGGACCCCCGGTGTGACGTGTCAGCCCATTTTGCCCAAAATCGTCCCGGGGACCCCCGGTGTGACGCGTCAGCCAACGTTGCCCAAAATCGTCCCGGGGACCCCCGGTGTGAAGTGTCAGCCAACGTTGCCCAAAATCGTCCCGGGGACCCCCGGTGTGACGTGTCAGCCAACGTTGGCCAAAATCGTCCCGGGGAACCCGTTTGTTACGTGTCAACCCATTTTGCCCAAAATCGTCCCGGGGACCCCCGGTGTGACGTGTCAGCCAACGTTGCCCAAAATCGTCCCGGGGACCCCCGGTGTGACGTGTCAGCCAACAATGCCCAAAATCGTCCCGGGGACCCCCGGTGTGTCGCGTCAGCCAATATGTTGCCCAAAATCGTCCCGGGGACCCCCGGTGTGAAGTGTCAGCCAACGTTGCCCAAAATCGTCCCGGGGACCCCCGGTGTGACGTGTCAGCCAACGTTGCCCAAAATCGTCCCGGGGGCCCCCGGTGTGACGTGTCAGCCAACGTTGCCCAAAATCGTCCCGGGGGCCCCCGGTGTGACATGTCAGCCAACTTTGCCCAAAATCGTCCCGGGGGCCCCCGGTGTGACGTGTCAGCCAACGTTGCCCAAAATCGTCCCGGGGACCCCGTTTGTTACGTGTCAGCCCATTTTGCCCAAAATCGTCCCGGGGACCCCCGGTGTGACGTGTCAGCCAACGTTGCCCAAAATCGTCCCGGGGACCCCCGGTGTGACGTGTCAGCCAACTTTGCCCAAAATCGTCCCGGGGGCCCCCGGTGTGACGTGTCAGCCAACTTTGCACAAAATCGTCCCGGGGGCCCCCGGTGTGACGCGTCAGCCAACGTTGCCCAAAATCGTCCCGGGGACCCCCGGTGTGACGTGTCAGCCCATTTTGCCCAAAATCGTCCCGGGGACCCCCGGTGTGACGTGTCAGCCAACGTTGCCCAAAATCGTCCCGGGAACCCCCGGTGTGACGTGTCAGCCAACGTTGCCCAAAATCGTCCCGGGGACCCCCGGTGTGACGTGTCAGCCAACGTTGCCCAAAATCGTCCCGGGGACCCCCGGTGTGACGTGTCAGCCAATATGTTGCCCATGATGTTGCCCAAAATCGTCCCGTCATATCGGGAGTCCTCCAGACGATTTTGGGCAAAATTGGCTGAAAAGTCATATATATATCCTTAAATTTCTTCGATGCGCAACAAATCAATGTATGCAATACAATGCAAACGCACTAATATCTTGATTGCACGAGTTCTTTATACATTGTAATTTAAAAGCTCTAATTTCTTCAATGCAAAACAAGTTTTGTACTCATTGCAATGCAAAAGCACTAATCTCTTCAATGCAAAACTAGATTCGTTTGCATCGCAATGCAAAAGCACTAATCTTATATGCATTGCAATGCAACAGCACTGCTTTCTTCAATGCACAAGTTTTTGTATGCATTGCAAAAAGCAGTTGTCACTTCAATACAAAAGGAGTTATTGAATGCAATGCAAAAACGCACTTATCTCGTCAATTACAAGTTAATGTATGCAATGCAATGCAAACGCACTGATATATCTTGATTGCACGAGTTCTTATATACATTGTAATTTAAAAGCTCTAATTTCTTCAATGCAAAACAAGTTTTGTACTCATTGCAATGCAAAAGCAATAATCTCTTCAATGCAAAACAAGTTTTGTACTCATTGCAATGCAAAAGCACTAATTTCTTCGATGCACAACAAATTAATGTATGCAATGCAAATGCCGTTGTCTCTTCAATACACAAGTTATTGTATGCAATGCGATGCAATACAAAGCAATTATCTCTTCAGCGCACAAGTAGTTCTTGTATGTATTGAAATGCAAAAACACTAATTTCTTTCATGCAAAACAAGTTTTGTACTCATTGCAATACAAAAGCCCTAATTTCTTCGATGCACAACAAATTAATGTATGCAATGCAATGCAAACGCACTAATATCTTGATTGCACGAGTTCTTTATACATTGTAATTTAAAAGCTCTAATTTCTTCAATGCAAAACAAGTTTTGTACTCATTGCAGTGCAAAAGCACTAATCTCTTCAATGCGCAACGATTTCTTATATGCATTGCAATGCAAAAGCACTAATTTCTTCGATGCACAAGTTTTTGTATGCATTGCAAAAAGCAGTTGTCACTTCAAAACACAAGGAGTTATTGAATGCAATGCAATGCAAAAACGCACTTATCTCGTCAATTACAAGTTAATGTATGCAATGCAATGCAAACGCACTGATATATCTTGATTGCACGAGTTCTTATATAAATTGTAATTTAAAAGCTCTAATTTCTTCAATGCAAAACAAGTTTTGTACTCATTGCAATGCAAAAGCACTAATCTCTTCAATGCACAACAAATTAACGTATGCAATGCAATGCAAACGCACTAATATCTTGATTGCACGAGTTCTTTATACATTGTAATTAAAAAGCTCTAATTTCTTCAATGCACAACGATTTCTTATATGCATTGCAATTTAAAAGAACTAATTTTTCAATGCAAAACAAGTTTTGTACTCATTGCAATGCAAAAGCACTAATCTCTTCAATGCAAAACTAGATTCGTTTGCATCGCAATGCAAAAGCACTAATCTTATATGCATTGCAATGCAACAGCACTGCTTTCTTCAATGCACAAGTTTTTGTATGCATTGCAAAAAGCAGTTGTCACTTCAATACACAAGGAGTTATTGAATGCAATGCAATGCAAAAACGCACTTATCTCGTCAATTACAAGTTAATGTATGCAATGCAATGCAAACGCACTGATATATCTTGATTGCACGAGTTCTTATATAAATTGTAATTTAAAAGCTCTAATTTCTTCAATGCAAAACAAGTTTTGTACTCATTGCAATGCAAAAGCACTAATCTCTTCAATGCACAACAAATTAATGTATGCAATGCAAAAGCAGTTGTCTCTTCAATACACAAGGAGTTATTGAATGCAATGCAAAAACGCACTTATCTCGTCAATTCACAAGTTATTGTATGCAATGCGATGCAATGCAAAAACACTAATTTCTTTCATGCAAAACAAGTTTTGTACTCATTGCAATACATTGCCCAAAATCGTCCCGGGGACCCCCGGTGTGACGTGTCAGCCCATTTTGCCCAAAATCGTCCCGGGGACCCCCGGTGTGACGTGTCAGCCAACGTTGCCCAAAATCGTCCCGGGGACCCCCGGTGTGACGTGTCAGCCAACGCTGCCCAAAATCGTCCCGGGGACCCCCGGTGTGACGCTTCAGCCAACGTTGCCCAAAATCGTCCCGGGGACCCCCGGTGTGACGTGTAAGCCAATATGTTGCCCAAAATCGTCCCGGGGACCCCCGATGTGACGTGTCAGCCCATTTTGCCCAAAATCGTCCCGGGGACCCCCGGTGTGACGTGTCAGCCAACGCTGCCCAAAATCGTCCCGGGGACCCCCGGTGTGACGCTTCAGCCAACGTTGCCCAAAATCGTCCCGGGGACCCCCGGTGTGACGTGTCAGCCAATATGTTGCCCAAAATCGTCCCGGGGACCCCCGGTGTGACGTGTAAGCCAATATGTTGCCCAAAATCGTCCCGGGGACCCCCGGTGTGACGCTTCAGCCAACGTTGCCCAAAATCGTCCCGGGGACCCCCGGTGTGACGTGTCAGCCAATATGTTGCCCAAAATCGTCCCGGGGACCCCCGGTGTGACGTGTAAGCCAATATGTTGCCCAAAATCGTCCCGGGGACCCCCGGTGTGACGCTTCAGCCAACGTTGCCCAAAATCGTCCCGGGGACCCCCGGTGTGACGTGTAAGCCAATATGTTGCCCAAAATCGTCCCGGGGACCCCCGGTGTGACGTGTCAGCCCATTTTGCCCAAAATCGTCCCGGGGACCCCGTTTGTTACGTGTCAGCCCATTTTGCCCAAAATCGTCCCGGGGACCCCCGGTGTGACGCGTCAGCCAACGTTGCCCAAAATCGTCCCGGGGACCCCCGGTGTGACGCGTCAGCCAACGTTGCCCAAAATCGTCCCGGGGACCCCCGGTGTGACGCGTCAGCCAACGTTGCCCAAAATCGTCCCGGGGACCCCCGGTGTGACGCGTCAGCCAACGTTGCCCAAAATCGTCCCGGGGACCCCCGGTGTGACGCGTCAGCCAACGTTGCCCAAAATCGTCCCGGGGACCCCCGGTGTGACGTGTCAGCCAATATGTTGCCCAAAATCGTCCCGGGGACCCCCGGTGTGAAGTGTCAGCCAACGTTGCCCAAAATCGTCCCGGGGACCCCCGGTGTGACGTGTCAGCCAACGTTGCCCAAAATCGTCCCGGGGAACCCGTTTGTTACGTGTCAACCCATTTTGCCCAAAATCGTCCCGGGGACCCCCGGTGTGACGTGTCAGCCAACGTTGCCCAAAATCGTCCCGGGGACCCCCGGTGTGACGTGTCAGCCAACGTTGCCCAAAATCGTCCCGGGGGCCCCCGGTGTGACGTGTCAGCCAACGTTGCCCAAAATCGTCCCGGGGACCCCGTTTGTTACGTGTCAGCCCATTTTGCCCAAAATCGTCCCGGGGACCCCCGGTGTGACGTGTCAGCCAACGTTGCCCAAAATCGTCCCGGGGACCCCCGGTGTGACGTGTCAGCCAACGTTGCCCAAAATCGTCCCGGGGACCCCCGGTGTGACGTGTCAGCCCATTTTGCCCAAAATCGTCCCGGGGACCCCCGGTGTGACGTGTCAGCCAACGTTGCCCAAAATCGTCCCGGGAACCCCCGGTGTGACGTGTCAGCCAACGTTGCCCAAAATCGTCCCGGGGACCCCCGGTGTGACGTGTCAGCCAACGTTGCCCAAAATCGTCCCGGGGACCCCCGGTGTGACGTGTCAGCCAACTTTGCCCAAAATCGTCCCGGGGACCCCCGGTGTGACGTGTCAGCCAACTTTGCCCAAAATCGTCCCGGGGACCCCCGGTGTGACGTGTCAGCCAATATGTTGCCCAAAATCGTCCCGGGGACCCCCGGTGTGACGTGTCAGCCAACGTTGCCCAAAATCGTCCCGGGGAACCCGTTTGTTACGTGTCAACCCATTTTGCCCAAAATCGTCCCGGGGACCCCCGGTGTGACGTGTCAGCCCATTTTGCCCAAAATCGTCCCGGGGACCCCCGGTGTGACGCGTCAGCCAACGTTGCCCAAAATCGTCCCGGGGACCCCCGGTGTGAAGTGTCAGCCAACGTTGCCCAAAATCGTCCCGGGGACCCCCGGTGTGACGTGTCAGCCAACGTTGCCCAAAATCGTCCCGGGGAACCCGTTTGTTACGTGTCAACCCATTTTGCCCAAAATCGTCCCGGGGACCCCCGGTGTGACGTGTCAGCCAACGTTGCCCAAAATCGTCCCGGGGACCCCCGGTGTGACGTGTCAGCCAACAATGCCCAAAATCGTCCCGGGGACCCCCGGTGTGTCGCGTCAGCCAATATGTTGCCCAAAATCGTCCCGGGGACCCCCGGTGTGAAGTGTCAGCCAACGTTGCCCAAAATCGTCCCGGGGACCCCCGGTGTGACGTGTCAGCCAACGTTGCCCAAAATCGTCCCGGGGGCCCCCGGTGTGACGTGTCAGCCAACGTTGCCCAAAATCGTCCCGGGGGCCCCCGGTGTGACATGTCAGCCAACTTTGCCCAAAATCGTCCCGGGGGCCCCCGGTGTGACGTGTCAGCCAACGTTGCCCAAAATCGTCCCGGGGACCCCGTTTGTTACGTGTCAGCCCATTTTGCCCAAAATCGTCCCGGGGACCCCCGGTGTGACGTGTCAGCCAACGTTGCCCAAAATCGTCCCGGGGACCCCCGGTGTGACGTGTCAGCCAACTTTGCCCAAAATCGTCCCGGGGGCCCCCGGTGTGACGTGTCAGCCAACTTTGCACAAAATCGTCCCGGGGGCCCCCGGTGTGACGCGTCAGCCAACGTTGCCCAAAATCGTCCCGGGGACCCCCGGTGTGACGTGTCAGCCCATTTTGCCCAAAATCGTCCCGGGGACCCCCGGTGTGACGTGTCAGCCAACGTTGCCCAAAATCGTCCCGGGAACCCCCGGTGTGACGTGTCAGCCAACGTTGCCCAAAATCGTCCCGGGGACCCCCGGTGTGACGTGTCAGCCAACGTTGCCCAAAATCGTCCCGGGGACCCCCGGTGTGACGTGTCAGCCAATATGTTGCCCATGATGTTGCCCAAAATCGTCCCGTCATATCGGGAGTCCTCCAGACGATTTTGGGCAAAATTGGCTGAAAAGTCATATATATATCCTTAAATTTCTTCGATGCGCAACAAATCAATGTATGCAATACAATGCAAACGCACTAATATCTTGATTGCACGAGTTCTTTATACATTGTAATTTAAAAGCTCTAATTTCTTCAATGCAAAACAAGTTTTGTACTCATTGCAATGCAAAAGCACTAATCTCTTCAATGCAAAACTAGATTAGTTTGCATCGCAATGCAAAAGCACTAATCTTATATGCATTGCAATGCAACAGCACTGCTTTCTTCAATGCACAAGTTTTTGTATGCATTGCAAAAAGCAGTTGTCACTTCAATACAAAAGGAGTTATTGAATGCAATGCAAAAACGCACTTATCTCGTCAATTACAAGTTAATGTATGCAATGCAATGCAAACGCACTGATATATCTTGATTGCACGAGTTCTTATATACATTGTAATTTAAAAGCTCTAATTTCTTCAATGCAAAACAAGTTTTGTACTCATTGCAATGCAAAAGCAATAATCTCTTCAATGCAAAACAAGTTTTGTACTCATTGCAATGCAAAAGCACTAATTTCTTCGATGCACAACAAATTAATGTATGCAATGCAAATGCCGTTGTCTCTTCAATACACAAGTTATTGTATGCAATGCGATGCAATACAAAGCAATTATCTCTTCAGCGCACAAGTAGTTCTTGTATGTATTGAAATGCAAAAACACTAATTTCTTTCATGCAAAACAAGTTTTGTACTCATTGCAATACAAAAGCCCTAATTTCTTCGATGCACAACAAATTAATGTATGCAATGCAATGCAAACGCACTAATATCTTGATTGCACGAGTTCTTTATACATTGTAATTTAAAAGCTCTAATTTCTTCAATGCAAAACAAGTTTTGTACTCATTGCAGTGCAAAAGCACTAATCTCTTCAATGCGCAACGATTTCTTATATGCATTGCAATGCAAAAGCACTAATTTCTTCGATGCACAAGTTTTTGTATGCATTGCAAAAAGCAGTTGTCACTTCAAAACACAAGGAGTTATTGAATGCAATGCAATGCAAAAACGCACTTATCTCGTCAATTACAAGTTAATGTATGCAATGCAATGCAAACGCACTGATATATCTTGATTGCACGAGTTCTTATATAAATTGTAATTTAAAAGCTCTAATTTCTTCAATGCAAAACAAGTTTTGTACTCATTGCAATGCAAAAGCACTAATCTCTTCAATGCACAACAAATTAACGTATGCAATGCAATGCAAACGCACTAATATCTTGATTGCACGAGTTCTTTATACATTGTAATTAAAAAGCTCTAATTTCTTCAATGCACAACGATTTCTTATATGCATTGCAATTTAAAAGAACTAATTTTTCAATGCAAAACAAGTTTTGTACTCATTGCAATGCAAAAGCACTAATCTCTTCAATGCAAAACTAGATTCGTTTGCATCGCAATGCAAAAGCACTAATCTTATATGCATTGCAATGCAACAGCACTGCTTTCTTCAATGCACAAGTTTTTGTATGCATCGCAAAAAGCAGTTGTCACTTCAATACACAAGGAGTTATTGAATGCAATGCAATGCAAAAACGCACTTATCTCGTCAATTACAAGTTAATGTATGCAATGCAATGCAAACGCACTGATATATCTTGATTGCACGAGTTCTTATATAAATTGTAATTTAAAAGCTCTAATTTCTTCAATGCAAAACAAGTTTTGTACTCATTGCAATGCAAAAGCACTAATCTCTTCAATGCACAACAAATTAATGTATGCAATGCAAAAGCAGTTGTCTCTTCAATACACAAGGAGTTATTGAATGCAATGCAAAAACGCACTTATCTCGTCAATTCACAAGTTATTGTATGCAATGCGATGCAATGCAAAAACACTAATTTCTTTCATGCAAAACAAGTTTTGTACTCATTGCAATACATTGCCCAAAATCGTCCCGGGGACCCCCGGTGTGACGTGTCAGCCCATTTTGCCCAAAATCGTCCCGGGGACCCCCGGTGTGACGTGTCAGCCAACGTTGCCCAAAATCGTCCCGGGGACCCCCGGTGTGACGTGTCAGCCAACGCTGCCCAAAATCGTCCCGGGGACCCCCGGTGTGACGCTTCAGCCAACGTTGCCCAAAATCGTCCCGGGGACCCCCGGTGTGACGTGTAAGCCAATATGTTGCCCAAAATCGTCCCGGGGACCCCCGGTGTGACGTGTCAGCCAACGTTGCCCAAAATCGTCCCGGGGACCCCCGGTGTGACGTGTCAGCCAACGCTGCCCAAAATCGTCCCGGGGACCCCCGGTGTGACGCTTCAGCCAACGTTGCCCAAAATCGTCCCGGGGACCCCCGGTGTGACGTGTCAGCCAATATGTTGCCCAAAATCGTCCCGGGGACCCCCGGTGTGACGTGTAAGCCAATATGTTGCCCAAAATCGTCCCGGGGACCCCCGGTGTGACGCTTCAGCCAACTTTGCCCAAAATCGTCCCGGGGCCCCCCGGTGTGACGTGTCAGCCAACTTTGCCCAAAATCGTCCCGGGGGCCCCCGGTGTGACGTGTCAGCCAACTTTGCCCAAAATCGTCCCGGGGACCCCCGGTGTGACGTGTCAGCCAATATGTTGCCCAAAATCGTCCCGGGGACCCCCGGTGTGACGTGTCAGCCAACGTTGCCCAAAATCGTCCCGGGGAACCCGTTTGTTACGTGTCAACCCATTTTGCCCAAAATCGTCCCGGGGACCCCCGGTGTGACGTGTCAGCCCATTTTGCCCAAAATCGTCCCGGGGACCCCCGGTGTGACGCGTCAGCCAACGTTGCCCAAAATCGTCCCGGGGACCCCCGGTGTGAAGTGTCAGCCAACGTTGCCCAAAATCGTCCCGGGGACCCCCGGTGTGACGTGTCAGCCAACGTTGCCCAAAATCGTCCCGGGGAACCCGTTTGTTACGTGTCAACCCATTTTGCCCAAAATCGTCCCGGGGACCCCCGGTGTGACGTGTCAGCCAACGTTGCCCAAAATCGTCCCGGGGACCCCCGGTGTGACGTGTCAGCCAACAATGCCCAAAATCGTCCCGGGGACCCCCGGTGTGTCGCGTCAGCCAATATGTTGCCCAAAATCGTCCCGGGGACCCCCGGTGTGAAGTGTCAGCCAACGTTGCCCAAAATCGTCCCGGGGACCCCCGGTGTGACGTGTCAGCCAACGTTGCCCAAAATCGTCCCGGGGGCCCCCGGTGTGACGTGTCAGCCAACGTTGCCCAAAATCGTCCCGGGGGCCCCCGGTGTGACATGTCAGCCAACTTTGCCCAAAATCGTCCCGGGGGCCCCCGGTGTGACGTGTCAGCCAACGTTGCCCAAAATCGTCCCGGGGACCCCGTTTGTTACGTGTCAGCCCATTTTGCCCAAAATCGTCCCGGGGACCCCCGGTGTGACGTGTCAGCCAACGTTGCCCAAAATCGTCCCGGGGACCCCCGGTGTGACGTGTCAGCCAACTTTGCCCAAAATCGTCCCGGGGGCCCCCGGTGTGACGTGTCAGCCAACTTTGCACAAAATCGTCCCGGGGGCCCCCGGTGTGACGCGTCAGCCAACGTTGCCCAAAATCGTCCCGGGGACCCCCGGTGTGACGTGTCAGCCCATTTTGCCCAAAATCGTCCCGGGGACCCCCGGTGTGACGTGTCAGCCAACGTTGCCCAAAATCGTCCCGGGAACCCCCGGTGTGACGTGTCAGCCAACGTTGCCCAAAATCGTCCCGGGGACCCCCGGTGTGACGTGTCAGCCAACGTTGCCCAAAATCGTCCCGGGGACCCCCGGTGTGACGTGTCAGCCAACAATGCCCAAAATCGTCCCGGGGACCCCCGGTGTGTCGCGTCAGCCAATATGTTGCCCAAAATCGTCCCGGGGACCCCCGGTGTGAAGTGTCAGCCAACGTTGCCCAAAATCGTCCCGGGGACCCCCGGTGTGACGTGTCAGCCAACGTTGCCCAAAATCGTCCCGGGGGCCCCCGGTGTGACGTGTCAGCCAACGTTGCCCAAAATCGTCCCGGGGGCCCCCGGTGTGACATGTCAGCCAACTTTGCCCAAAATCGTCCCGGGGGCCCCCGGTGTGACGTGTCAGCCAACGTTGCCCAAAATCGTCCCGGGGACCCCGTTTGTTACGTGTCAGCCCATTTTGCCCAAAATCGTCCCGGGGACCCCCGGTGTGACGTGTCAGCCAACGTTGCCCAAAATCGTCCCGGGGACCCCCGGTGTGACGTGTCAGCCAACTTTGCCCAAAATCGTCCCGGGGGCCCCCGGTGTGACGTGTCAGCCAACTTTGCACAAAATCGTCCCGGGGGCCCCCGGTGTGACGCGTCAGCCAACGTTGCCCAAAATCGTCCCGGGGACCCCCGGTGTGACGTGTCAGCCCATTTTGCCCAAAATCGTCCCCGGGGACCCCCGGTGTGACGTGTCAGCCAACGTTGCCCAAAATCGTCCCGGGAACCCCCGGTGTGACGTGTCAGCCAACGTTGCCCAAAATCGTCCCGGGGACCCCCGGTGTGACGTGTCAGCCAACGTTGCCCAAAATCGTCCCGGGGACCCCCGGTGTGACGTGTCAGCCAATATGTTGCCCATGATGTTGCCCAAAATCGTCCCGTCATATCGGGAGTCCTCCAGACGATTTTGGGCAAAATTGGCTGAAAAGTCATATATATATCCTTAAATTTCTTCGATGCGCAACAAATCAATGTATGCAATACAATGCAAACGCACTAATATCTTGATTGCACGAGTTCTTTATACATTGTAATTTAAAAGCTCTAATTTCTTCAATGCAAAACAAGTTTTGTACTCATTGCAATGCAAAAGCACTAATCTCTTCAATGCAAAACTAGATTCGTTTGCATCGCAATGCAAAAGCACTAATCTTATATGCATTGCAATGCAACAGCACTGCTTTCTTCAATGCACAAGTTTTTGTATGCATTGCAAAAAGCAGTTGTCACTTCAATACAAAAGGAGTTATTGAATGCAATGCAAAAACGCACTTATCTCGTCAATTACAAGTTAATGTATGCAATGCAATGCAAACGCACTGATATATCTTGATTGCACGAGTTCTTATGTACATTGTAATTTAAAAGCTCTAATTTCTTCAATGCAAAACAAGTTTTGTACTCATTGCAATGCAAAAGCAATAATCTCTTCAATGCAAAACAAGTTTTGTACTCATTGCAATGCAAAAGCACTAATTTCTTCGATGCACAACAAATTAATGTATGCAATGCAAATGCCGTTGTCTCTTCAATACACAAGTTATTGTATGCAATGCGATGCAATACAAAGCAATTATCTCTTCAGCGCACAAGTAGTTCTTGTATGTATTGAAATGCAAAAACACTAATTTCTTTCATGCAAAACAAGTTTTGTACTCATTGCAATACAAAAGCCCTAATTTCTTCGATGCACAACAAATTAATGTATGCAATGCAATGCAAACGCACTAATATCTTGATTGCACGAGTTCTTTATACATTGTAATTTAAAAGCTCTAATTTCTTCAATGCAAAACAAGTTTTGTACTCATTGCAGTGCAAAAGCACTAATCTCTTCAATGCGCAACGATTTCTTATATGCATTGCAATGCAAAAGCACTAATTTCTTCGATGCACAAGTTTTTGTATGCATTGCAAAAAGCAGTTGTCACTTCAAAACACAAGGAGTTATTGAATGCAATGCAATGCAAAAACGCACTTATCTCGTCAATTACAAGTTAATGTATGCAATGCAATGCAAACGCACTGATATATCTTGATTGCACGAGTTCTTATATAAATTGTAATTTAAAAGCTCTAATTTCTTCAATGCAAAACAAGTTTTGTACTCATTGCAATGCAAAAGCACTAATCTCTTCAATGCACAACAAATTAACGTATGCAATGCAATGCAAACGCACTAATATCTTGATTGCACGAGTTCTTTATACATTGTAATTAAAAAGCTCTAATTTCTTCAATGCACAACGATTTCTTATATGCATTGCAATTTAAAAGAACTAATTTTTCAATGCAAAACAAGTTTTGTACTCATTGCAATGCAAAAGCACTAATCTCTTCAATGCAAAACTAGATTCGTTTGCATCGCAATGCAAAAGCACTAATCTTATATGCATTGCAATGCAACAGCACTGCTTTCTTCAATGCACAAGTTTTTGTATGCATTGCAAAAAGCAGTTGTCACTTCAATACACAAGGAGTTATTGAATGCAATGCAATGCAAAAACGCACTTATCTCGTCAATTACAAGTTAATGTATGCAATGCAATGCAAACGCACTGATATATCTTGATTGCACGAGTTCTTATATAAATTGTAATTTAAAAGCTCTAATTTCTTCAATGCAAAACAAGTTTTGTACTCATTGCAATGCAAAAGCACTAATCTCTTCAATGCACAACAAATTAATGTATGCAATGCAAAAGCAGTTGTCTCTTCAATACACAAGGAGTTATTGAATGCAATGCAAAAACGCACTTATCTCGTCAATTCACAAGTTATTGTATGCAATGCGATGCAATGCAAAAACACTAATTTCTTTCATGCAAAACAAGTTTTGTACTCATTGCAATACATTGCCCAAAATCGTCCCGGGGACCCCCGGTGTGACGTGTCAGCCCATTTTGCCCAAAATCGTCCCGGGGACCCCCGGTGTGACGTGTCAGCCAACGTTGCCCAAAATCGTCCCGGGGACCCCCGGTGTGACGTGTCAGCCAACGCTGCCCAAAATCGTCCCGGGGACCCCCGGTGTGACGCTTCAGCCAACGTTGCCCAAAATCGTCCCGGGGACCCCCGGTGTGACGTGTAAGCCAATATGTTGCCCAAAATCGTCCCGGGGACCCCCGATGTGACGTGTCAGCCCATTTTGCCCAAAATCGTCCCGGGGACCCCCGGTGTGACGTGTCAGCCAACGCTGCCCAAAATCGTCCCGGGGACCCCCGGTGTGACGCTTCAGCCAACGTTGCCCAAAATCGTCCCGGGGACCCCCGGTGTGACGTGTCAGCCAATATGTTGCCCAAAATCGTCCCGGGGACCCCCGGTGTGACGTGTAAGCCAATATGTTGCCCAAAATCGTCCCGGGGACCCCCGGTGTGACGCTTCAGCCAACGTTGCCCAAAATCGTCCCGGGGACCCCCGGTGTGACGTGTCAGCCAATATGTTGCCCAAAATCGTCCCGGGGACCCCCGGTGTGACGTGTAAGCCAATATGTTGCCCAAAATCGTCCCGGGGACCCCCGGTGTGACGCTTCAGCCAACGTTGCCCAAAATCGTCCCGGGGACCCCCGGTGTGACGTGTAAGCCAATATGTTGCCCAAAATCGTCCCGGGGACCCCCGGTGTGACGTGTCAGCCCATTTTGCCCAAAATCGTCCCGGGGACCCCGTTTGTTACGTGTCAGCCCATTTTGCCCAAAATCGTCCCGGGGGCCCCCGGTGTGACGTGTCAGCCAACGTTGCCCAAAATCGTCCCGGGGACCCCGTTTGTTACGTGTCAGCCCATTTTGCCCAAAATCGTCCCGGGGACCCCCGGTGTGACGTGTCAGCCAACGTTGCCCAAAATCGTCCCGGGGACCCCCGGTGTGACGTGTCAGCCAACGTTGCCCAAAATCGTCCCGGGGACCCCCGGTGTGACGTGTCAGCCCATTTTGCCCAAAATCGTCCCGGGGACCCCCGGTGTGACGTGTCAGCCAACGTTGCCCAAAATCGTCCCGGGAACCCCCGGTGTGACGTGTCAGCCAACGTTGCCCAAAATCGTCCCGGGGACCCCCGGTGTGACGTGTCAGCCAACGTTGCCCAAAATCGTCCCGGGGACCCCCGGTGTGACGTGTCAGCCAATATGTTGCCCATGATGTTGCCCAAAATCGTCCCGTCATATCGGGAGTCCTCCAGACGATTTTGGGCAAAATTGGCTGAAAAGTCATATATATATCCTTAAATTTCTTCGATGCGCAACAAATCAATGTATGCAATACAATGCAAACGCACTAATATCTTGATTGCACGAGTTCTTTATACATTGTAATTTAAAAGCTCTAATTTCTTCAATGCAAAACAAGTTTTGTACTCATTGCAATGCAAAAGCACTAATCTCTTCAATGCAAAACTAGATTCGTTTGCATCGCAATGCAAAAGCACTAATTTCTTCGATGCACAACGATTTCTTATATGCATTGCAATTTAAAAGCACTAATTTTTCAATGCAAAACAAGTTTTGTACTCATTGCAATGCAAAAGCACTAATCTCTTCAATGCAAAACTAGATTCGTTTGCATCGCAATGCAAAAGCACTAATCTTATATGCTTTGCAATGCAACAGCACTGCTTTCTTCAATGCACAAGTTTTTGTATGCATTGCAAAAAGCAGTTGTCACTTCAATACACAAGGAGTTATTGAATGCAATGCAATGCAATGCAAAAACGCACTTATCTCGTCAATTACAAGTTAATGTATGCAATGCAATGCAAACGCACTGATATATATTGATTGCACGAGTTCTTTAGACATTGTAATTTAAAAGCTCTAATTTCTTCAATGCAAAACAAGTTTTGTACTCATTGCAATGCAAAAGCACTAATTTCTTCGATGCACAACAAATTAATGTATGCAATGCAAAAGCCGTTGTCTCTTCAATACACAAGTTATTGTATGCAATGCGATGCAATACAAAAGCAATTATCTCTTCAGCGCACAAGTAGTTCTTGTATGTATTGAAATGCAAAAACACTAATTTCTTTCATGCAAAACAAGTTTTGTACTCATTGCAGTGCAAAAGTACTAATCTCTTCAATGCGCAACGATTTCTTATATGCATTGCAATGCAAAAGCACTAATTTCTTCGATGCACAACAAGTTAATGTATGCAATGCAATGCAAACGCACTAATATCTTGATTGCACGAGTTCTTTATACATTGTAATTTAAAAGCTCTAATTTCTTCAATGCAAAACAAGTTTTGTACTCATTGCAATGCAAAAGCACTAATCTCTTCAATGCGCAACGATTTCTTATATGCATTGCAATGCAAAAGCACTAATTTCTTCGATGCACAACAAGTTAATGTATGCAATGCAATGCAAACGCACTAATATCTTGATTGCACGAGTTCTTTATACATTGTAATTAAAAAGCTCTAATTTCTTCGATGCACAACGATTTCTTATATGCATTGCAATTTAAAAGCACTAATTTTTCAATGCAAAACAAGTTTTGTACTCATTGCAATGCAAAAGCACTAATCTCTTCAATGCAAAACTAGATTCGTTTGCATCGCAATGCAAAAGCACTAATTTTTCAATGCAAAACAAGTTTTGTACTCATTGCAATGCAAAAGCACTAATCTCTTCAATGCAAAACTAGATTCGTTTGCATCGCAATGCAAAAGCACTAATCTTATATGCTTTGCAATGCAACAGCACTGCTTTCTTCAATGCACAAGTTTTTGTATGCATTGCAAAAAGCAGTTGTCACTTCAATACACAAGGAGTTATTGAATGCAATGCAATGCAATGCAAAAACGCACTTATCTCGTCAATTACAAGTTAATGTATGCAATGCAATGCAAACGCACTAATATCTTGATTGCACGAGTTCTTTATACATTGTAATTTAAAAGCTCTAATTTCTTCAATGCAAAACTAGATTCGTATGCATCGCAATGCAAAAGCACTAATTTCTTCGATGCACAACAAATTAATGTATGCAATGCAAAAGCAGTTGTCTCTTCAATACACAAGGAGTTATTGAATGCAATGCAAAAACGCACTTATCTCGTCAATTCACAAGTTATTGTATGCAATGCGATGCAATACAAAAGCAATTATCTCTTCAGCGTACAAGTAGTTCTTGTATGTATTGAAATGCAAAAACACTAATTTCTTTCATGCAAAACAAGTTTTGTACTCATTGCAGTGCAAAAGCACTAATCTCTTCAATGCAAAACTAGATTCGTTTGCATTGCAATGCAACAGCACTGCTTTCTTCAATGCACAAGTTTTTGTATGCATTGCAAAAAGCAGTTGTCACTTCAATACACAAGGATTATTGTAATGCAATGCAATGCAAAAACGCACTTATCTCGTCAATTACAAGTTAATGTATGCAATGCAATGCAAACGCACTGATATATCTTGATTGCACGAGTTCTTATATAAATTGTAATTTAAAAGCTCTAATTTCTTCAATGCAAAACAAGTTTTGTACTCATTGCAATGCAAAAGCACTAATCTCTTCAATGCACAACCAATTAACGTATGCAATGCAATGCAAACGCACTAATATCTTGATTGCACGAGTTCTTTATACATTGTAATTAAAAAGCTCTAATTTCTTCAATGCACAACGATTTCTTATATGTATTGCAATTTAAAAGCACTAATTTTTCAATGCAAAACAAGTTTTGTACTCATTGCAATGCAAAAGCACTAATCTCTTCAATGCAAAACTAGATTCGTTTGCATTGCAATGCAAAAGCACTAATCTTATATGCATTGCAATGCAACAGCACTGCTTTCTTCAATGCACAAGTTTTTGTATGCATTGCAAAAAGCAGTTGTCACTTCAATACACAAGGAGTTATTGAATGCAATGCAATGCAATGCAAAAACGCACGTATCTTGTTACAAGTTAATGTATGCAATGCAATGCAAACGCACTGATATATCTTGATTGCACGAGTTCTTATATAAATTGTAATTTAAAAGCTCTAATTTCTTCAATGCAAAACAAGTTTTGTACTATTGCAATGCAAAAGCACTAATCTCTTCAATGCACAACAAATTAATGTATGCAATGCAAAAGCAGTTGTCTCTTCAATACACAAGGAGTTATTGAATGCAAAATCGTCCCGGGGGCCCCCGGTGTGACGTGTCAGCCAACTTTGCCCAAAATCGTCCCGGGGCCCCCCGGTGTGACGTGTCAGCCAACTTTGCCCAAAATCGTCCCGGGGGCCCCCGGTGTGACGTGTCAGCCAACTTTGCCCAAAATCGTCCCGGGGACCCCCGGTGTGACGTGTCAGCCAATATGTTGCCCAAAATCGTCCCGGGGACCCCCAGTGTGACGTGTCAGCCAATATGTTGCCCAAAATCGTCCCGGGGACCCCCGGTGTGACGTGTCAGCCCATTTTGCCCAAAATCGTCCCGGGGACCCCGTTTGTTACGTGTCAGCCCATTTTGCCCAAAATCGTCCCGGGGACCCCGTTTGTTACGTGTCAGCCCATTTTGCCCAAAATCGTCCCGGGGACCCCCGGTGTGACGTGTCAGCCAACTTTGCCCAAAATCGTCCCGGGGACCCCCGGTGTGACGTGTCAGCCAACTTTGCCCAAAATCGTCCCGGGGGCCCCCGGTGTGACGTGTCAGCCAACTTTGCCCAAAATCGTCCCGGGGACCCCCGGTGTGACGTGTCAGCCAACTTTGCCCAAAATCGTCCCGGGGGCCCCCGGTGTGACGTGTCAGCCAACTTTGCCCAAAATCGTCCCGGGGGCCCCCGGTGTGACGTGTCAGCCAACTTTGCCCAAAATCGTCCCGGGGCCCCCCGGTGTGACGTGTCAGCCAACTTTGCCCAAAATCGTCCCGGGGGCCCCTGGTGTGACGTGTCAGCCAACTTTGCCCAAAATCGTCCCGGGGACCCCCGGTGTGACGTGTCAGCCAATATGTTGCCCAAATTCGTCCCGGGGACCCCCGGTGTGACGTGTCAGCCAATATGTTGCCCAAATTCGTCCCGGGGACCCCCGGTGTGAAGTGTCAGCCAACGTTGCCCAAAATCGTCCCGGGGACCCCCGGTGTGACGTGTCAGCCAACGTTGCCCAAAATCGTCCCGGGGAACCCGTTTGTTACGTGTCAACCCATTTTGCCCAAAATCGTCCCGGGGACCCCCGGTGTGACGTGTCAGCCAATATGTTGCCCAAAATCGTCCCGGGGACCCCCGGTGTGACGTGTCAGCCCATTTTGCCCAAAATCGTCCCGGGGACCCCGTTTGTTACGTGTCAGCCCATTTTGCCCAAAATCGTCCCGGGGACCCCGTTTGTTACGTGTCAGCCCATTTTGCCCAAAATCGTCCCGGGGACCCCCGGTGTGACGTGTCAGCCAACTTTGCCCAAAATCGTCCCGGGGACCCCCGGTGTGACGTGTCAGCCAACTTTGCCCAAAATCGTCCCGGGGGCCCCCGGTGTGACGTGTCAGCCAACTTTGCCCAAAATCGTCCCGGGGACCCCCGGTGTGACGTGTCAGCCAACTTTGCCCAAAATCGTCCCGGGGGCCCCCGGTGTGACGTGTCAGCCAACTTTGCCCAAAATCGTCCCGGGGGCCCCCGGTGTGAAGTGTCAGCCAACTTTGCCCAAAATCGTCCCGGGGGCCCCCGGTGTGACGTGTCAGCCAACTTTGCCCAAAATCGTCCCGGGGGCCCCCGGTGTGACGTGTCAGCCAACTTTGCCCAAAATCGTCCCGGGGACCCCCGGTGTGACGTGTCAGCCAATATGTTGCCCAAATTCGTCCCGGGGACCCCCGGTGTGAAGTGTCAGCCAACGTTGCCCAAAATCGTCCCGGGGACCCCCGGTGTGACGTGTCAGCCAACGTTGCCCAAAATCGTCCCGGGGACCCCCGGTGTGACGCGTCAGCCAACGTTGCCCAAAATCGTCCCGGGGGCTCCCGGTGTGACGCGTCAGCCAATATGTTGCCCAAAATTGTCCCGGGGACCCCCGGTGTGACGTGTCAGCCAACGTTGCCCAAAATCGTCCCGGGGACCCCCGGTGTGACGTGTCAGCCAACGTTGCCCAAAATCGTCCCGGGGACCCCCGGTGTGAGGTGTCAGCCAACGTTGCCCAAAATCGTCCCGGGGACCCCCGGTGTGACGCGTCAGCCAACGTTGCCCAAAATCGTCCCGGGGACCCCCGGTGTGACGCGTCAGCCAATGCGTTGCCCAAAATCGTCCCGGGGACCCCCGGTGTGACGTGTCAGCCAATATGTTGCCCAAAATCGTCCCGGGGACCCCCAGTGTGACGTGTCAGCCAATATGTTGCCCAAAATCGTCCCGGGGACTCCCGGTGTGACGTGTCAGCCCATTTTGCCCAAAATCGTCCCGGGGGACCCCGTTTGTTACGTGTCAGCCCATTTTGCCCAAAATCGTCCCGGGGACCCCCGGTGTGACGTGTCAGCCAACGTTGCCCAAAATCGTCCCGGGGACCCCCGGTGTGACGTGTCAGCCAACGTTGCCCAAAATCGTCCCGGGGACCCCCGGTGTGACGTGTCAGCCCATTTTGCCCAAAATCGTCCCGGGGACCCCGTTTGTTACGTGTCAGCCCATTTTGCCCAAAATCGTCCCGGGGACCCCCGGTGTGACGTGTCAGCCAACGTTGCCCAAAATCGTCCCGGGGACCCCCGGTGTGACGTGTCAGCCAACGTTGCCCAAAATCGTCCCGGGGACCCCCGGTGTGACGTGTCAGCCAACGTTGCCCAAAATCGTCCCGGGGACCCCCGGTGTGACGTGTCAGCCAACTTTGCCCAAAATCGTCCCGGGGGCCCCCGGTGTGACGTGTCAGCCAACTTTGCCCAAAATCGTCCCGGGGACCCCCGGTGTGACGTGTCAGCCCATTTTGCCCAAAATCGTCCCGGGGACCCCCGGTGTGACGCGTCAGCCAACGTTGCCCAAAATCGTCCCGGGGACCCCCGGTGTGACGTGTCAGCCAACGTTGCCCAAAATCGTCCCGGGGACCCCCGGTGTGACGCGTCAGCCAACGTTGCCCAAAATCGTCCCGGGGGCTCCCGGTGTGACGCGTCAGCCAATATGTTGCCCAAAATCGTCCCGGGGACCCCCGGTGTGAAGTGTCAGCCAACGTTGCCCAAAATCGTCCCGGGGACCCCCGGTGTGACGTGTCAGCCAACGTTGCCCAAAATCGTCCCGGGGACCCCCGGTGTGACGTGTCAGCCAACGTTGCCCAAAATCGTCCCGGGGACCCCCGGTGTGACGCGTCAGCCAACGTTGCCCAAAATCGTCCCGGGGGCTCCCGGTGTGACGCGTCAGCCAATATGTTGCCCAAAATTGTCCCGGGGACCCCCGGTGTGAAGTGTCAGCCAACGTTGCCCAAAATCGTCCCGGGGACCCCCGGTGTGACGTGTCAGCCAACGTTGCCCAAAATCGTCCCGGGGACCCCCGGTGTGACGTGTCAGCCAACGTTGCCCAAAATCGTCCCGGGGACCCCCGGTGTGACGTGTCAGCCAACGTTGCCCAAAATCGTCCCGGGGACCCCCGGTGTGAGGTGTCAGCCAACGTTGCCCAAAATCGTCCCGGGGACCCCCGGTGTGACGCGTCAGCCAACGTTGCCCAAAATCGTCCCGGGGACCCCCGGTGTGACGCGTCAGCCAATGCGTTGCCCAAAATCGTCCCGGGGACCCCCGGTGTGACGTGTCAGCCAATATGTTGCCCAAAATCGTCCCGGGGACCCCCAGTGTGACGTGTCAGCCAATATGTTGCCCAAAATCGTCCCGGGGACTCCCGGTGTGACGTGTCAGCCCATTTTGCCCAAAATCGTCCCGGGGGACCCCGTTTGTTACGTGTCAGCCCATTTTGCCCAAAATCGTCCCGGGGACCCCCGGTGTGACGTGTCAGCCAACGTTGCCCAAAATCGTCCCGGGGACCCCCGGTGTGACGTGTCAGCCAACGTTGCCCAAAATCGTCCCGGGGACCCCCGGTGTGACGTGTCAGCCCATTTTGCCCAAAATCGTCCCGGGGACCCCGTTTGTTACGTGTCAGCCCATTTTGCCCAAAATCGTCCCGGGGACCCCCGGTGTGACGTGTCAGCCAACGTTGCCCAAAATCGTCCCGGGGACCCCCGGTGTGACGTGTCAGCCAACGTTGCCCAAAATCGTCCCGGGGACCCCCGGTGTGACGTGTCAGCCAACGTTGCCCAAAATCGTCCCGGGGACCCCCGGTGTGACGTGTCAGCCAACTTTGCCCAAAATCGTCCCGGGGACCCCCGGTGTGACGTGTCAGCCAACTTTGCCCAAAATCGTCCCGGGGACCCCCGGTGTGAGGTGTCAGCCAACGTTGCCCAAAATCGTCCCGGGGACCCCCGGTGTGACGCGTCAGCCAACGTTGCCCAAAATCGTCCCGGGGACCCCCGGTGTGACGCGTCAGCCAATGCGTTGCCCAAAATCGTCCCGGGGACCCCCGGTGTGACGTGTCAGCCAATATGTTGCCCAAAATCGTCCCGGGGACCCCCAGTGTGACGTGTCAGCCAATATGTTGCCCAAAATCGTCCCGGGGACCCCCGGTGTGACGTGTCAGCCCATTTTGCCCAAAATCGTCCCGGGGGACCCCGTTTGTTACGTGTCAGCCCATTTTGCCCAAAATCGTCCCGGGGACCCCCGGTGTGACGTGTCAGCCAACGTTGCCCAAAATCGTCCCGGGGACCCCCGGTGTGACGTGTCAGCCAACGTTGCCCAAAATCGTCCCGGGGACCCCCGGTGTGACGTGTCAGCCAATATGTTGCCCATGATGTTGCCCAAAATCGTCCCGTCATATCGGGAGTCCTCCAGACGATTTTGGGCAAAATTGGCTGAAAAGTCATATATATATCCTTAAATTTCTTCGATGCGCAACAAATCAATGTATGCAATACAATGCAAACGCACTAATATCTTGATTGCACGAGTTCTTTATACATTGTAATTTAAAAGCTCTAATTTCTTCAATGCAAAACAAGTTTTGTACTCATTGCAATGCAAAAGCACTAATCTCTTCAATGCAAAACTAGATTCGTTTGCATCGCAATGCAAAAGCACTAATCTTATATGCATTGCAATGCAACAGCACTGCTTTCTTCAATGCACAAGTTTTTGTATGCATTGCAAAAAGCAGTTGTCACTTCAATACAAAAGGAGTTATTGAATGCAATGCAAAAACGCACTTATCTCGTCAATTACAAGTTAATGTATGCAATGCAATGCAAACGCACTGATATATCTTGATTGCACGAGTTCTTATATACATTGTAATTTAAAAGCTCTAATTTCTTCAATGCAAAACAAGTTTTGTACTCATTGCAATGCAAAAGCAATAATCTCTTCAATGCAAAACAAGTTTTGTACTCATTGCAATGCAAAAGCACTAATTTCTTCGATGCACAACAAATTAATGTATGCAATGCAAATGCCGTTGTCTCTTCAATACACAAGTTATTGTATGCAATGCGATGCAATACAAAGCAATTATCTCTTCAGCGCTCAAGTAGTTCTTGTATGTATTGAAATGCAAAAACACTAATTTCTTTCATGCAAAACAAGTTTTGTACTCATTGCAATACAAAAGCCCTAATTTCTTCGATGCACAACAAATTAATGTATGCAATGCAATGCAAACGCACTAATATCTTGATTGCACGAGTTCTTTATACATTGTAATTTAAAAGCTCTAATTTCTTCAATGCAAAACAAGTTTTGTACTCATTGCAGTGCAAAAGCACTAATCTCTTCAATGCGCAACGATTTCTTATATGCATTGCAATGCAAAAGCACTAATTTCTTCGATGCACAAGTTTTTGTATGCATTGCAAAAAGCAGTTGTCACTTCAAAACACAAGGAGTTATTGAATGCAATGCAATGCAAAAACGCACTTATCTCGTCAATTACAAGTTAATGTATGCAATGCAATGCAAACGCACTGATATATCTTGATTGCACGAGTTCTTATATAAATTGTAATTTAAAAGCTCTAATTTCTTCAATGCAAAACAAGTTTTGTACTCATTGCAATGCAAAAGCACTAATCTCTTCAATGCACAACAAATTAATGTATGCAATGCAAAAGCAGTTGTCTCTTCAATACACAAGGAGTTATTGAATGCAATGCAAAAACGCACTTATCTCGTCAATTCACAAGTTATTGTATGCAATGCGATGCAATGCAAAAACACTAATTTCTTTCATGCAAAACAAGTTTTGTACTCATTGCAATACATTGCCCAAAATCGTCCCGGGGACCCCCGGTGTGACGTGTCAGCCCATTTTGCCCAAAATCGTCCCGGGGACCCCCGGTGTGACGTGTCAGCCAACGTTGCCCAAAATCGTCCCGGGGACCCCCGGTGTGACGTGTCAGCCAACACTGCCCAAAATCGTCCCGGGGACCCCCGGTGTGACGCTTCAGCCAACGTTGCCCAAAATCGTCCCGGGGACCCCCGGTGTGACGTGTAAGCCAATATGTTGCCCAAAATCGTCCCGGGGACCCCCGGTGTGACGTGTCAGCCCATTTTGCCCAAAATCGTCCCGGGGACCCCCGGTGTGACGTGTCAGCCAACGCTGCCCAAAATCGTCCCGGGGACCCCCGGTGTGACGCTTCAGCCAACGTTGCCCAAAATCGTCCCGGGGACCCCCGGTGTGACGTGTCAGCCAATATGTTGCCCAAAATCGTCCCGGGGACCCCCGGTGTGACGTGTAAGCCAATATGTTGCCCAAAATCGTCCCGGGGACCCCCGGTGTGACGTGTCAGCCAACGCTGCCCAAAATCGTCCCGGGGACCCCCGGTGTGACGCTTCAGCCAACGCTGCCCAAAATCGTCCCGGGGACCCCCGGTGTGACGTGTCAGCCCATTTTGCCCAAAATCGTCCCGGGGACCCCCGGTGTGACGCGTCAGCCAACGTTGCCCAAAATCGTCCCGGGGACCCCCGGTGTGACGCGTCAGCCAACGTTGCCCAAAATCGTCCCGGGGACCCCCGGTGTGACGCGTCAGCCAACGTTGCCCAAAATCGTCCCGGGGACCCCCGGTGTGACGTGTCAGCCAATATGTTGCCCAAAATCGTCCCGGGGACCCCCGGTGTGAAGTGTCAGCCAACGTTGCCCAAAATCGTCCCGGGGACCCCCGGTGTGACGTGTCAGCCAACGTTGCCCAAAAACGTCCCGGGGAACCCGTTTGTTACGTGTCAACCCATTTTGCCCAAAATCGTCCCGGGGACCCCCGGTGTGACGTGTCAGCCAACGTTGCCCAAAATCGTCCCGGGGACCCCCGGTGTGACGTGTCAGCCAACGTTGCCCAAAATCGTCCCGGGGACCCCCGGTGTGACGCGTCAGCCAATATGTTGCCCAAAATCGTCCCGGGGACCCCCGGTGTGAAGTGTCAGCCAACGTTGCCCAAAATCGTCCCGGGGACCCCCGGTGTGACGTGTCAGCCAACGTTGCCCAAAATCGTCCCGGGGGCCCCCGGTGTGACGTGTCAGCCAACGTTGCCCAAAATCGTCCCGGTGGCCCCCGGTGTGACGTGTCAGCCAACGTTGCCCAAAATCGTCCCGGGGACCCCCGGTGTGACGTGTCAGCCAACTTTGCCCAAAATCGTCCCGGGGGCCCCCGGTGTGACGTGTCAGCCAACTTTGCACAAAATTGTCCCGGGGGCCCCCGGTGTGAAGCGTCAGCCAACGTTGCCCAAAATCGTCCCGGGGACCCCCGGTGTGACGTGTCAGCCCATTTTGCCCAAAATCGTCCCGGGGACCCCCGGTGTGACGTGTCAGCCAACGTTGCCCAAAATCGTCCCGGGGACCCCCGGTGTGACGTGTCAGCCAACGTTGCCCAAAATCGTCCCGGGGACCCCCGGTGTGACGTGTCAGCCAACTTTGCCCAAAATCGTCCCGGGGACCCCCGGTGTGACGTGTCAGCCAACTTTGCCCAAAATCGTCCCGGGGACCCCCGGTGTGACGTGTCAGCCAACTTTGCCCAAAATCGTCCCGGGGACCCCCGGTGTGACGTGTCAGCCAACTTTGCCCAAAATCGTCCCGGGGACCCCCGGTGTGACGTGTCAGCCAACTTTGCCCAAAATCGTCCCGGGGGCCCCCGGTGTGACGTGTCAGCCAACTTTGCCCAAAATCGTCCCGGGGACCCCCGGTGTGACGTGTCAGCCAACTTTGCCCAAAATCGTCCCGGGGACCCCCGGTGTGACGTGTCAGCCAACTTTGCCCAAAATCGACCCGGGGGCCCCCGGTGTGACGTGTCAGCCAACTTTGCCCAAAATCGTCCCGGGGGCCCCCGGTGTGACGTGTCAGCCAACTTTGCCCAAAATCGTCCCGGGGGCCCCCGGTGTGACGTGTCAGCCAACTTTGCCCAAAATCGTCCCGGGGGCCCCCGGTGTGACGTGTCAGCCAACTTTGCCCAAAATCGTCCCGGGGACCCCCGGTGTGACGTGTCAGCCAACGTTGCCCAAAATCGTCCCAAGGGACCCCCGGTGTGACGTGTCAGCCAACTTTGCCCAAAATCGTCCCGGGGACCCCCGGTGTGACGTGTCAGCCAACTTTGCCCAAAATCGTCCCGGGGACCCCCGGTGTGACGTGTCAGCCAACTTTGCCCAAAATCGTCCCGGGGGCCCCCGGTGTGACGTGTCAGCCAACGTTGCCCAAAATCGTCCCGGGGACCCCCGGTGTGACGTGTCAGCCAACGTTGCCCAAAATCGTCCCGGGGACCCCCGGTGTGACGTGTCAGCCAACTTTGCCCAAAATCGTCCCGGGGGCCCCCGGTGTGACGTGTCAGCCAACTTTGCCCAAAATCGTCCCGGGGACCCCCGGTGTGACGTGTCAGCCAACTTTGCCCAAAATCGACCCGGGGGCCCCCGGTGTGACGTGTCAGCCAACTTTGCCCAAAATCGTCCCAAGGGACCCCCGGTGTGACGTGTCAGCCCATTTTGCCCAAAATCGTCCCGGGGACCCCCGGTGTGACGTGTCAGCCAACGCTGCCCAAAATCGTCCCGGGGACCCCCGGTGTGACGCTTCAGCCAACGTTGCCCAAAATCGTCCCGGGGACCCCCGGTGTGACGTGTAAGCCAATATGTTGCCCAAAATCGTCCCGGGGACCCCCGGTGTGACGTGTCAGCCCATTTTGCCCAAAATCGTCCCGGGGACCCCGTTTGTTACGTGTCAGCCAACTTTGCCCAAAATCGTCCCGGGGACCCCCGGTGTGACGTGTCAGCCAATATGTTGCCCAAAATCGTCCCGGGGACCCCCGGTGTGAAGTGTCAGCCAACGTTGCCCAAAATCGTCCCGGGGACCCCCGGTGTGACGTGTCAGCCAACGTTGCCCAAAATCGTCCCGGGGACCCCCGGTGTGACGTGTCAGCCAATATGTTGCCCAAAATCGTCCCGGGGACCCCCGGTGTGAAGTGTCAGCCAACGTTGCCCAAAATCGTCCCGGGGACCCCCGGTGTGACGTGTCAGCCAAAGTTGCCCAAAATCGTCCCGGGGAACCCGTTTGTTACGTGTCAACCCATTTTGCCCAAAATCGTCCCGGGGACCCCCGGTGTGACGTGTCAGCCCATTTTGCCCAAAATCGTCCCGGGGACCCCCGGTGTGACGCGTCAGCCAACGTTGCCCAAAATCGTCCCGGGGACCCCCGGTGTGACGCTTCAGCCAACGTTGCCCAAAATCGTCCCGGGGACCCCCGGTGTGACGTGTAAGCCAATATGTTGCCCAAAATCGTCCCGGGGACCCCCGGTGTGACGTGTCAGCCCATTTTGCCCAAAATCGTCCCGGGGACCCCCGGTGTGACGTGTCAGCCAACGCTGCCCAAAATCGTCCCGGGGACCCCCGGTGTGACGCTTCAGCCAACGTTGCCCAAAATCGTCCCGGGGACCCCCGGTGTGACGTGTCAGCCAATATGTTGCCCAAAATCGTCCCGGGGACCCCCGGTGTGAAGTGTCAGCCAACGTTGCCCAAAATCGTCCCGGGGACCCCCGGTGTGACGCTTCAGCCAACGTTGCCCAAAATCGTCCCGGGGACCCCCGGTGTGACGTGTAAGCCAATATGTTGCCCAAAATCGTCCCGGGGACCCCCGGTGTGACGTGTCAGCCAACGTTGCCCAAAATCGTCCCGGGGGCCCCCGGTGTGACGTGTCAGCCAACGCTGCCCAAAATCGTCCCGGGGACCCCCGGTGTGACGCTTCAGCCAACGTTGCCCAAAATCGTCCCGGGGACCCCCGGTGTGACGTGTCAGCCAATATGTTGCCCAAAATCGTCCCGGGGACCCCCGGTGTGAAGTGTCAGCCAACGTTGCCCAAAATCGTCCCGGGGACCCCCGGTGTGACGCTTCAGCCAACGTTGCCCAAAATCGTCCCGGGGACCCCCGGTGTGACGTGTAAGCCAATATGTTGCCCAAAATCGTCCCGGGGACCCCCGGTGTGACGTGTCAGCCAACGTTGCCCAAAATCGTCCCGGGGACCCCCGGTGTGACGTGTCAGCCAACGCTGCCCAAAATCGTCCCGGGGACCCCCGGTGTGACGTGTAAGCCAATATGTTGCCCAAAATCGTCCCGGGGACCCCCGGTGTGACGTGTCAGCCCATTTTGCCCAAAATCGTCCCGGGGACCCCGTTTGTTACGTGTCAGCCAACTTTGCCCAAAATCGTCCCGGGGACCCCCGGTGTGACGTGTCAGCCAATATGTTGCCCAAAATCGTCCCGGGGACCCCCGGTGTGAAGTGTCAGCCAACGTTGCCCAAAATCGTCCCGGGGACCCCCGGTGTGACGTGTCAGCCAACGTTGCCCAAAATCGTCCCGGGGACCCCCGGTGTGACGTGTCAGCCAATATGTTGCCCAAAATCGTCCCGGGGACCCCCGGTGTGAAGTGTCAGCCAACGTTGCCCAAAATCGTCCCGGGGACCCCCGGTGTGACGTGTCAGCCAAAGTTGCCCAAAATCGTCCCGGGGAACCCGTTTGTTACGTGTCAACCCATTTTGCCCAAAATCGTCCCGGGGACCCCCGGTGTGACGTGTCAGCCCATTTTGCCCAAAATCGTCCCGGGGACCCCCGGTGTGACGCGTCAGCCAACGTTGCCCAAAATCGTCCCGGGGACCCCCGGTGTGACGCTTCAGCCAACGTTGCCCAAAATCGTCCCGGGGACCCCCGGTGTGACGTGTAAGCCAATATGTTGCCCAAAATCGTCCCGGGGACCCCCGGTGTGACGTGTCAGCCCATTTTGCCCAAAATCGTCCCGGGGACCCCGTTTGTTACGTGTCAGCCCATTTTGCCCAAAATCGTCCCGGGGACCCCCGGTGTGACGCGTCAGTCAACGTTGCCCAAAATCGTCCCGGGGACCCCCGGTGTGACGCGTCAGCCAACGTTGCCCAAAATCGTCCCGGGGACCCCCGGTGTGACGCGTCAGCCAACGTTGCCCAAAATCGTCCCGGGGACCCCCGGTGTGACGTGTCAGCCAATATGTTGCCCAAAATCGTCCCGGGGACCCCCGGTGTGAAGTGTCAGCCAACGTTGCCCAAAATCGTCCCGGGGACCCCCGGTGTGACGTGTCAGCCAACGTTGCCCAAAATCGTCCCGGGGAACCCGTTTGTTACGTGTCAACCCATTTTGCCCAAAATCGTCCCGGGGACCCCCGGTGTGACGTGTCAGCCAACGTTGCCCAAAATCGTCCCGGGGACCCCCGGTGTGACGTGTCAGCCAACGTTGCCCAAAATCGTCCCGGGGGCCCCCGGTGTGACGTGTCAGCCAACGTTGCCCAAAATCGTCCCGGGGACCCCGTTTGTTACGTGTCAGCCCATTTTGCCCAAAATCGTCCCGGGGACCCCCGGTGTGACGTGTCAGCCAACGTTGCCCAAAATCGTCCCGGGGACCCCCGGTGTGACGTGTCAGCCAACGTTGCCCAAAATCGTCCCGGGGACCCCCGGTGTGACGTGTCAGCCCATTTTGCCCAAAATCGTCCCGGGGACCCCCGGTGTGACGTGTCAGCCAACGTTGCCCAAAATCGTCCCGGGAACCCCCGGTGTGACGTGTCAGCCAACGTTGCCCAAAATCGTCCCGGGGACCCCCGGTGTGACGTGTCAGCCAAAGTTGCCCAAAATCGTCCCGGGGAACCCGTTTGTTACGTGTCAACCCATTTTGCCCAAAATCGTCCCGGGGACCCCCGGTGTGACGTGTCAGCCCATTTTGCCCAAAATCGTCCCGGGGACCCCCGGTGTGACGCGTCAGCCAACGTTGCCCAAAATCGTCCCGGGGACCCCCGGTGTGACGCTTCAGCCAACGTTGCCCAAAATCGTCCCGGGGACCCCCGGTGTGACGTGTAAGCCAATATGTTGCCCAAAATCGTCCCGGGGACCCCCGGTGTGACGTGTCAGCCCATTTTGCCCAAAATCGTCCCGGGGACCCCGTTTGTTACGTGTCAGCCCATTTTGCCCAAAATCGTCCCGGGGACCCCCGGTGTGACGCGTCAGCCAACGTTGCCCAAAATCGTCCCGGGGACCCCCGGTGTGACGCGTCAGCCAACGTTGCCCAAAATCGTCCCGGGGACCCCCGGTGTGACGCGTCAGCCAACGTTGCCCAAAATCGTCCCGGGGACCCCCGGTGTGACGTGTCAGCCAATATGTTGCCCAAAATCGTCCCGGGGACCCCCGGTGTGAAGTGTCAGCCAACGTTGCCCAAAATCGTCCCGGGGACCCCCGGTGTGACGTGTCAGCCAACGTTGCCCAAAATCGTCCCGGGGAACCCGTTTGTTACGTGTCAACCCATTTTGCCCAAAATCGTCCCGGGGACCCCCGGTGTGACGTGTCAGCCAACGTTGCCCAAAATCGTCCCGGGGACCCCCGGTGTGACGTGTCAGCCAACGTTGCCCAAAATCGTCCCGGGGGCCCCCGGTGTGACGTGTCAGCCAACGTTGCCCAAAATCGTCCCGGGGACCCCGTTTGTTACGTGTCAGCCCATTTTGCCCAAAATCGTCCCGGGGACCCCCGGTGTGACGTGTCAGCCAACGTTGCCCAAAATCGTCCCGGGGACCCCCGGTGTGACGTGTCAGCCAACGTTGCCCAAAATCGTCCCGGGGACCCCCGGTGTGACGTGTCAGCCCATTTTGCCCAAAATCGTCCCGGGGACCCCCGGTGTGACGTGTCAGCCAACGTTGCCCAAAATCGTCCCGGGAACCCCCGGTGTGACGTGTCAGCCAACGTTGCCCAAAATCGTCCCGGGGACCCCCGGTGTGACGTGTCAGCCAACGTTGCCCAAAATCGTCCCGGGGACCCCCGGTGTGACGTGTCAGCCAATATGTTGCCCATGATGTTGCCCAAAATCGTCCCGTCATATCGGGAGTCCTCCAGACGATTTTGGGCAAAATTGGCTGAAAAGTCATATATATATCCTTAAATTTCTTCGATGCGCAACAAATCAATGTATGCAATACAATGCAAACGCACTAATATCTTGATTGCACGAGTTCTTTATACATTGTAATTTAAAAGCTCTAATTTCTTCAATGCAAAACAAGTTTTGTACTCATTGCAATGCAAAAGCACTAATCTCTTCAATGCAAAACTAGATTCGTTTGCATCGCAATGCAAAAGCACTAATTTCTTCGATGCACAACGATTTCTTATATGCATTGCAATTTAAAAGCACTAATTTTTCAATGCAAAACAAGTTTTGTACTCATTGCAATGCAAAAGCACTAATCTCTTCAATGCAAAACTAGATTCGTTTGCATCGCAATGCAAAAGCACTAATCTTATATGCTTTGCAATGCAACAGCACTGCTTTCTTCAATGCACAAGTTTTTGTATGCATTGCAAAAAGCAGTTGTCACTTCAATACACAAGGAGTTATTGAATGCAATGCAATGCAATGCAAAAACGCACTTATCTCGTCAATTACAAGTTAATGTATGCAATGCAATGCAAACGCACTGATATATATTGATTGCACGAGTTCTTTAGACATTGTAATTTAAAAGCTCTAATTTCTTCAATGCAAAACAAGTTTTGTACTCATTGCAATGCAAAAGCACTAATTTCTTCGATGCACAACAAATTAATGTATGCAATGCAAAAGCCGTTGTCTCTTCAATACACAAGTTATTGTATGCAATGCGATGCAATACAAAAGCAATTATCTCTTCAGCGCACAAGTAGTTCTTGTATGTATTGAAATGCAAAAACACTAATTTCTTTCATGCAAAACAAGTTTTGTACTCATTGCAGTGCAAAAGTACTAATCTCTTCAATGCGCAACGATTTCTTATATGCATTGCAATGCAAAAGCACTAATTTCTTCGATGCACAACAAGTTAATGTATGCAATGCAATGCAAACGCACTAATATCTTGATTGCACGAGTTCTTTATACATTGTAATTTAAAAGCTCTAATTTCTTCAATGCAAAACAAGTTTTGTACTCATTGCAATGCAAAAGCACTAATCTCTTCAATGCGCAACGATTTCTTATATGCATTGCAATGCAAAAGCACTAATTTCTTCGATGCACAACAAGTTAATGTATGCAATGCAATGCAAACGCACTAATATCTTGATTGCACGAGTTCTTTATACATTGTAATTAAAAAGCTCTAATTTCTTCGATGCACAACGATTTCTTATATGCATTGCAATTTAAAAGCACTAATTTTTCAATGCAAAACAAGTTTTGTACTCATTGCAATGCAAAAGCACTAATCTCTTCAATGCAAAACTAGATTCGTTTGCATCGCAATGCAAAAGCACTAATTTTTCAATGCAAAACAAGTTTTGTACTCATTGCAATGCAAAAGCACTAATCTCTTCAATGCAAAACTAGATTCGTTTGCATCGCAATGCAAAAGCACTAATCTTATATGCTTTGCAATGCAACAGCACTGCTTTCTTCAATGCACAAGTTTTTGTATGCATTGCAAAAAGCAGTTGTCACTTCAATACACAAGGAGTTATTGAATGCAATGCAATGCAATGCAAAAACGCACTTATCTCGTCAATTACAAGTTAATGTATGCAATGCAATGCAAACGCACTAATATCTTGATTGCACGAGTTCTTTATACATTGTAATTTAAAAGCTCTAATTTCTTCAATGCAAAACTAGATTCGTATGCATCGCAATGCAAAAGCACTAATTTCTTCGATGCACAACAAATTAATGTATGCAATGCAAAAGCAGTTGTCTCTTCAATACACAAGGAGTTATTGAATGCAATGCAAAAACGCACTTATCTCGTCAATTCACAAGTTATTGTATGCAATGCGATGCAATACAAAAGCAATTATCTCTTCAGCGTACAAGTAGTTCTTGTATGTATTGAAATGCAAAAACACTAATTTCTTTCATGCAAAACAAGTTTTGTACTCATTGCAGTGCAAAAGCACTAATCTCTTCAATGCAAAACTAGATTCGTTTGCATTGCAATGCAACAGCACTGCTTTCTTCAATGCACAAGTTTTTGTATGCATTGCAAAAAGCAGTTGTCACTTCAATACACAAGGATTATTGTAATGCAATGCAATGCAAAAACGCACTTATCTCGTCAATTACAAGTTAATGTATGCAATGCAATGCAAACGCACTGATATATCTTGATTGCACGAGTTCTTATATAAATTGTAATTTAAAAGCTCTAATTTCTTCAATGCAAAACAAGTTTTGTACTCATTGCAATGCAAAAGCACTAATCTCTTCAATGCACAACCAATTAACGTATGCAATGCAATGCAAACGCACTAATATCTTGATTGCACGAGTTCTTTATACATTGTAATTAAAAAGCTCTAATTTCTTCAATGCACAACGATTTCTTATATGTATTGCAATTTAAAAGCACTAATTTTTCAATGCAAAACAAGTTTTGTACTCATTGCAATGCAAAAGCACTAATCTCTTCAATGCAAAACTAGATCCGTTTGCATTGCAATGCAAAAGCACTAATCTTATATGCATTGCAATGCAACAGCACTGCTTTCTTCAATGCACAAGTTTTTGTATGCATTGCAAAAAGCAGTTGTCACTTCAATACACAAGGAGTTATTGAATGCAATGCAATGCAATGCAAAAACGCACTTATCTCGTCAATTACAAGTTAATGTATGCAATGCAATGCAAACGCACTGATATATATTGATTGCACGAGTTCTTTAGACATTGTAATTTAAAAGCTCTAATTTCTTCAATGCAAAACAAGTTTTGTACTCATTGCAATGCAAAAGCACTAATTTCTTCGATGCACAACAAATTAATGTATGCAATGCAAAAGCCGTTGTCTCTTCAATACACAAGTTATTGTATGCAATGCGATGCAATACAAAAGCAATTATCTCTTCAGCGCACAAGTAGTTCTTGTATGTATTGTAATTTAAAAGCTCTAATTTCTTCAATGCAAAATAAGTTTTGTACTATTGCAATGCAAAAGCACTAATCTCTTCAATGCACAACAAATTAATGTATGCAATGCAAAAGCAGTTGTCTCTTCAATACACAAGGAGTTATTGAATGCAAAATCGTCCCGGGGGCCCCCGGTGTGACGTGTCAGCCAACTTTGCCCAAAATCGTCCCGGGGCCCCCCGGTGTGACGTGTCAGCCAACTTTGCCCAAAATCGTCCCGGGGGCCCCCGGTGTGACGTGTCAGCCAACTTTGCCCAAAATCGTCCCGGGGACCCCCGGTGTGACGTGTCAGCCAATATGTTGCCCAAAATCGTCCCGGGGACCCCCAGTGTGACGTGTCAGCCAATATGTTGCCCAAAATCGTCCCGGGGACCCCCGGTGTGACGTGTCAGCCCATTTTGCCCAAAATCGTCCCGGGGACCCCCGGTGTGACGTGTCAGCCAACGTTGCCCAAAATCGTCCCGGGGACCCCCGGTGTGACGTGTCAGCCAACACTGCCCAAAATCGTCCCGGGGACCCCCGGTGTGACGCTTCAGCCAACGTTGCCCAAAATCGTCCCGGGGACCCCCGGTGTGACGTGTAAGCCAATATGTTGCCCAAAATCGTCCCGGGGACCCCCGGTGTGACGTGTCAGCCCATTTTGCCCAAAATCGTCCCGGGGACCCCCGGTGTGACGTGTCAGCCAACGCTGCCCAAAATCGTCCCGGGGACCCCCGGTGTGACGCTTCAGCCAACGTTGCCCAAAATCGTCCCGGGGACCCCCGGTGTGAAGTGTCAGCCAACGTTTCCCAAAATCGTCCCGGGGACCCCCGGTGTGACGTGTCAGCCAACGTTGCCCAAAAACGTCCCGGGGAACCCGTTTGTTACGTGTCAACCCATTTTGCCCAAAATCGTCCCGGGGACCCCCGGTGTGACGTGTCAGCCAACGTTGCCCAAAATCGTCCCGGGGACCCCCGGTGTGACGTGTCAGCCAACGTTGCCCAAAATCGTCCCGGGGACCCCCGGTGTGACGCGTCAGCCAATATGTTGCCCAAAATCGTCCCGGGGACCCCCGGTGTGAAGTGTCAGCCAACGTTGCCCAAAATCGTCCCGGGGACCCCCGGTGTGACGTGTCAGCCAACGTTGCCCAAAATCGTCCCGGGGGCCCCCGGTGTGACGTGTCAGCCAACGTTGCCCAAAATCGTCCCGGTGGCCCCCGGTGTGACGTGTCAGCCAACTTTGCCCAAAATCGTCCCGGGGGCCCCCGGTGTGACGTGTCAGCCAACGTTGCCCAAAATCGTCCCGGGGACCCCGTTTGTTACGTGTCAGCCCATTTTGCCCAAAATCGTCCCGGGGACCCCCGGTGTGACGTGTCAGCCAACGTTGCCCAAAATCGTCCCGGGGACCCCCGGTGTGACGTGTCAGCCAACTTTGCCCAAAATCGTCCCGGGGGCCCCCGGTGTGACGTGTCAGCCAACTTTGCACAAAATTGTCCCGGGGGCCCCCGGTGTGAAGCGTCAGCCAACGTTGCCCAAAATCGTCCCGGGGACCCCCGGTGTGACGTGTCAGCCCATTTTGCCCAAAATCGTCCCGGGGACCCCCGGTGTGACGTGTCAGCCAACGTTGCCCAAAATCGTCCCGGGGACCCCCGGTGTGACGTGTCAGCCAACGTTGCCCAAAATCGTCCCGGGGACCCCCGGTGTGACGTGTCAGCCAACTTTGCCCAAAATCGTCCCGGGGACCCCCGGTGTGACGTGTCAGCCAACTTTGCCCAAAATCGTCCCGGGGACCCCCGGTGTGACGTGTCAGCCAACTTTGCCCAAAATCGTCCCGGGGACCCCCGGTGTGACGTGTCAGCCAACTTTGCCCAAAATCGTCCCGGGGACCCCCGGTGTGACGTGTCAGCCAACTTTGCCCAAAATCGTCCCGGGGGCCCCCGGTGTGACGTGTCAGCCAACTTTGCCCAAAATCGTCCCGGGGACCCCCGGTGTGACGTGTCAGCCAACTTTGCCCAAAATCGTCCCGGGGACCCCCGGTGTGACGTGTCAGCCAACTTTGCCCAAAATCGTCCCGGGGACCCCCGGTGTGACGTGTCAGCCAACTTTGCCCAAAATCGTCCCGGGGGCCCCCGGTGTGACGTGTCAGCCAACTTTGCCCAAAATCGTCCCGGGGACCCCCGGTGTGACGTGTCAGCCAACTTTGCCCAAAATCGTCCCGGGGGCCCCCGGTGTGACGTGTCAGCCAACTTTGCCCAAAATCGTCCCGGGGACCCCCGGTGTGACGTGTCAGCCAACGTTGCCCAAAATCGTCCCAAGGGACCCCCGGTGTGACGTGTCAGCCAACTTTGCCCAAAATCGTCCCGGGGACCCCCGGTGTGACGTGTCAGCCAACTTTGCCCAAAATCGTCCCGGGGACCCCCGGTGTGACGTGTCAGCCAACTTTGCCCAAAATCGTCCCGGGGGCCCCCGGTGTGACGTGTCAGCCAACGTTGCCCAAAATCGTCCCGGGGACCCCCGGTGTGACGTGTCAGCCAACGTTGCCCAAAATCGTCCCGGGGACCCCCGGTGTGACGTGTCAGCCAACTTTGCCCAAAATCGTCCCGGGGGCCCCCGGTGTGACGTGTCAGCCAACTTTGCCCAAAATCGTCCCGGGGACCCCCGGTGTGACGTGTCAGCCAACTTTGCCCAAAATCGACCCGGGGGCCCCCGGTGTGACGTGTCAGCCAACTTTGCCCAAAATCGTCCCAAGGGACCCCCGGTGTGACGTGTCAGCCCATTTTGCCCAAAATCGTCCCGGGGACCCCCGGTGTGACGTGTCAGCCAACGCTGCCCAAAATCGTCCCGGGGACCCCCGGTGTGACGCTTCAGCCAACGTTGCCCAAAATCGTCCCGGGGACCCCCGGTGTGACGTGTCAGCCAATATGTTGCCCAAAATCGTCCCGGGGACCCCCGGTGTGAAGTGTCAGCCAACGTTGCCCAAAATCGTCCCGGGGACCCCCGGTGTGACGCTTCAGCCAACGTTGCCCAAAATCGTCCCGGGGACCCCCGGTGTGACGTGTAAGCCAATATGTTGCCCAAAATCGTCCCGGGGACCCCCGGTGTGACGTGTCAGCCAACGTTGCCCAAAATCGTCCCGGGGACCCCCGGTGTGACGTGTCAGCCAACGCTGCCCAAAATCGTCCCGGGGACCCCCGGTGTGACGTGTAAGCCAATATGTTGCCCAAAATCGTCCCGGGGACCCCCGGTGTGACGTGTCAGCCCATTTTGCCCAAAATCGTCCCGGGGACCCCGTTTGTTACGTGTCAGCCAACTTTGCCCAAAATCGTCCCGGGGACCCCCGGTGTGACGTGTCAGCCAATATGTTGCCCAAAATCGTCCCGGGGACCCCCGGTGTGAAGTGTCAGCCAACGTTGCCCAAAATCGTCCCGGGGACCCCCGGTGTGACGTGTCAGCCAACGTTGCCCAAAATCGTCCCGGGGACCCCCGGTGTGACGTGTCAGCCAATATGTTGCCCAAAATCGTCCCGGGGACCCCCGGTGTGAAGTGTCAGCCAACGTTGCCCAAAATCGTCCCGGGGACCCCCGGTGTGACGTGTCAGCCAAAGTTGCCCAAAATCGTCCCGGGGAACCCGTTTGTTACGTGTCAACCCATTTTGCCCAAAATCGTCCCGGGGACCCCCGGTGTGACGTGTCAGCCCATTTTGCCCAAAATCGTCCCGGGGACCCCCGGTGTGACGCGTCAGCCAACGTTGCCCAAAATCGTCCCGGGGACCCCCGGTGTGACGCTTCAGCCAACGTTGCCCAAAATCGTCCCGGGGACCCCCGGTGTGACGTGTAAGCCAATATGTTGCCCAAAATCGTCCCGGGGACCCCCGGTGTGACGTGTCAGCCCATTTTGCCCAAAATCGTCCCGGGGACCCCCGGTGTGACGTGTCAGCCAACGCTGCCCAAAATCGTCCCGGGGACCCCCGGTGTGACGCTTCAGCCAACGTTGCCCAAAATCGTCCCGGGGACCCCCGGTGTGACGTGTCAGCCAATATGTTGCCCAAAATCGTCCCGGGGACCCCCGGTGTGAAGTGTCAGCCAACGTTGCCCAAAATCGTCCCGGGGACCCCCCGTGTGACGCTTCAGCCAACGTTGCCCAAAATCGTCCCGGGGACCCCCGGTGTGACGTGTAAGCCAATATGTTGCCCAAAATCGTCCCGGGGACCCCCGGTGTGACGTGTCAGCCAACGTTGCCCAAAATCGTCCCGGGGGCCCCCGGTGTGACGTGTCAGCCAACGCTGCCCAAAATCGTCCCGGGGACCCCCGGTGTGACGCTTCAGCCAACGTTGCCCAAAATCGTCCCGGGGACCCCCGGTGTGACGTGTCAGCCAATATGTTGCCCAAAATCGTCCCGGGGACCCCCGGTGTGAAGTGTCAGCCAACGTTGCCCAAAATCGTCCCGGGGACCCCCGGTGTGACGCTTCAGCCAACGTTGCCCAAAATCGTCCCGGGGACCCCCGGTGTGACGTGTAAGCCAATATGTTGCCCAAAATCGTCCCGGGGACCCCCGGTGTGACGTGTCAGCCAACGTTGCCCAAAATCGTCCCGGGGACCCCCGGTGTGACGTGTCAGCCAACGCTGCCCAAAATCGTCCCGGGGACCCCCGGTGTGACGTGTAAGCCAATATGTTGCCCAAAATCGTCCCGGGGACCCCCGGTGTGACGTGTCAGCCCATTTTGCCCAAAATCGTCCCGGGGACCCCGTTTGTTACGTGTCAGCCAACTTTGCCCAAAATCGTCCCGGGGACCCCCGGTGTGACGTGTCAGCCAATATGTTGCCCAAAATCGTCCCGGGGACCCCCGGTGTGAAGTGTCAGCCAACGTTGCCCAAAATCGTCCCGGGGACCCCCGGTGTGACGTGTCAGCCAACGTTGCCCAAAATCGTCCCGGGGACCCCCGGTGTGACGTGTCAGCCAATATGTTGCCCAAAATCGTCCCGGGGACCCCCGGTGTGAAGTGTCAGCCAACGTTGCCCAAAATCGTCCCGGGGACCCCCGGTGTGACGTGTCAGCCAAAGTTGCCCAAAATCGTCCCGGGGAACCCGTTTGTTACGTGTCAACCCATTTTGCCCAAAATCGTCCCGGGGACCCCCGGTGTGACGTGTCAGCCCATTTTGCCCAAAATCGTCCCGGGGACCCCCGGTGTGACGCGTCAGCCAACGTTGCCCAAAATCGTCCCGGGGACCCCCGGTGTGACGCTTCAGCCAACGTTGCCCAAAATCGTCCCGGGGACCCCCGGTGTGACGTGTAAGCCAATATGTTGCCCAAAATCGTCCCGGGGACCCCCGGTGTGACGTGTCAGCCCATTTTGCCCAAAATCGTCCCGGGGACCCCCGGTGTGACGTGTCAGCCAACGCTGCCCAAAATCGTCCCGGGGACCCCCGGTGTGACGCTTCAGCCAACGTTGCCCAAAATCGTCCCGGGGACCCCCGGTGTGACGTGTCAGCCAATATGTTGCCCAAAATCGTCCCGGGGACCCCCGGTGTGAAGTGTCAGCCAACGTTGCCCAAAATCGTCCCGGGGACCCCCCGTGTGACGCTTCAGCCAACGTTGCCCAAAATCGTCCCGGGGACCCCCGGTGTGACGTGTAAGCCAATATGTTGCCCAAAATCGTCCCGGGGACCCCCGGTGTGACGTGTCAGCCAACGTTGCCCAAAATCGTCCCGGGGGCCCCCGGTGTGACGTGTCAGCCAACGCTGCCCAAAATCGTCCCGGGGACCCCCGGTGTGACGCTTCAGCCAACGTTGCCCAAAATCGTCCCGGGGACCCCCGGTGTGACGTGTCAGCCAATATGTTGCCCAAAATCGTCCCGGGGACCCCCGGTGTGAAGTGTCAGCCAACGTTGCCCAAAATCGTCCCGGGGACCCCCGGTGTGACGCTTCAGCCAACGTTGCCCAAAATCGTCCCGGGGACCCCCGGTGTGACGTGTAAGCCAATATGTTGCCCAAAATCGTCCCGGGGACCCCCGGTGTGACGTGTCAGCCAACGTTGCCCAAAATCGTCCCGGGGACCCCCGGTGTGACGTGTCAGCCAACGCTGCCCAAAATCGTCCCGGGGACCCCCGGTGTGACGTGTAAGCCAATATGTTGCCCAAAATCGTCCCGGGGACCCCCGGTGTGACGTGTCAGCCCATTTTGCCCAAAATCGTCCCGGGGACCCCGTTTGTTACGTGTCAGCCAACTTTGCCCAAAATCGTCCCGGGGACCCCCGGTGTGACGTGTCAGCCAATATGTTGCCCAAAATCGTCCCGGGGACCCCCGGTGTGAAGTGTCAGCCAACGTTGCCCAAAATCGTCCCGGGGACCCCCGGTGTGACGTGTCAGCCAACGTTGCCCAAAATCGTCCCGGGGACCCCCGGTGTGACGTGTCAGCCAATATGTTGCCCAAAATCGTCCCGGGGACCCCCGGTGTGAAGTGTCAGCCAACGTTGCCCAAAATCGTCCCGGGGACCCCCGGTGTGACGTGTCAGCCAAAGTTGCCCAAAATCGTCCCGGGGAACCCGTTTGTTACGTGTCAACCCATTTTGCCCAAAATCGTCCCGGGGACCCCCGGTGTGACGTGTCAGCCCATTTTGCCCAAAATCGTCCCGGGGACCCCCGGTGTGACGCGTCAGCCAACGTTGCCCAAAATCGTCCCGGGGACCCCCGGTGTGACGCTTCAGCCAACGTTGCCCAAAATCGTCCCGGGGACCCCCGGTGTGACGTGTAAGCCAATATGTTGCCCAAAATCGTCCCGGGGACCCCCGGTGTGACGTGTCAGCCCATTTTGCCCAAAATCGTCCCGGGGACCCCGTTTGTTACGTGTCAGCCCATTTTGCCCAAAATCGTCCCGGGGACCCCCGGTGTGACGCGTCAGTCAACGTTGCCCAAAATCGTCCCGGGGACCCCCGGTGTGACGCGTCAGCCAACGTTGCCCAAAATCGTCCCGGGGACCCCCGGTGTGACGCGTCAGCCAACGTTGCCCAAAATCGTCCCGGGGACCCCCGGTGTGACGTGTCAGCCAATATGTTGCCCAAAATCGTCCCGGGGACCCCCGGTGTGAAGTGTCAGCCAACGTTGCACAAAATCGTCCCGGGGACCCCCGGTGTGACGTGTCAGCCAACGTTGCCCAAAATCGTCCCGGGGAACCCGTTTGTTACGTGTCAACCCATTTTGCCCAAAATCGTCCCGGGGACCCCCGGTGTGACGTGTCAGCCAACGTTGCCCAAAATCGTCCCGGGGACCCCCGGTGTGACGTGTCAGCCAACGTTGCCCAAAATCGTCCCGGGGGCCCCCGGTGTGACGTGTCAGCCAACGTTGCCCAAAATCGTCCCGGGGACCCCCGGTGTGACGTGTCAGCCCATTTTGCCCAAAATCGTCCCGGGGACCCCCGGTGTGACGTGTCAGCCAACGTTGCCCAAAATCGTCCCGGGAACCCCCGGTGTGACGTGTCAGCCAACGTTGCCCAAAATCGTCCCGGGGACCCCCGGTGTGACGTGTCAGCCAAAGTTGCCCAAAATCGTCCCGGGGAACCCGTTTGTTACGTGTCAACCCATTTTGCCCAAAATCGTCCCGGGGACCCCCGGTGTGACGTGTCAGCCCATTTTGCCCAAAATCGTCCCGGGGACCCCCGGTGTGACGCGTCAGCCAACGTTGCCCAAAATCGTCCCGGGGACCCCCGGTGTGACGCTTCAGCCAACGTTGCCCAAAATCGTCCCGGGGACCCCCGGTGTGACGTGTAAGCCAATATGTTGCCCAAAATCGTCCCGGGGACCCCCGGTGTGACGTGTCAGCCCATTTTGCCCAAAATCGTCCCGGGGACCCCGTTTGTTACGTGTCAGCCCATTTTGCCCAAAATCGTCCCGGGGACCCCCGGTGTGACGCGTCAGCCAACGTTGCCCAAAATCGTCCCGGGGACCCCCGGTGTGACGCGTCAGCCAACGTTGCCCAAAATCGTCCCGGGGACCCCCGGTGTGACGCGTCAGCCAACGTTGCCCAAAATCGTCCCGGGGACCCCCGGTGTGACGTGTCAGCCAATATGTTGCCCAAAATCGTCCCGGGGACCCCCGGTGTGAAGTGTCAGCCAACGTTGCCCAAAATCGTCCCGGGGACCCCCGGTGTGACGTGTCAGCCAACGTTGCCCAAAATCGTCCCGGGGAACCCGTTTGTTACGTGTCAACCCATTTTGCCCAAAATCGTCCCGGGGACCCCCGGTGTGACGTGTCAGCCAACGTTGCCCAAAATCGTCCCGGGGACCCCCGGTGTGACGTGTCAGCCAACGTTGCCCAAAATCGTCCCGGGGGCCCCCGGTGTGACGTGTCAGCCAACGTTGCCCAAAATCGTCCCGGGGACCCCGTTTGTTACGTGTCAGCCCATTTTGCCCAAAATCGTCCCGGGGACCCCCGGTGTGACGTGTCAGCCAACGTTGCCCAAAATCGTCCCGGGGACCCCCGGTGTGACGTGTCAGCCAACGTTGCCCAAAATCGTCCCGGGGACCCCCGGTGTGACGTGTCAGCCCATTTTGCCCAAAATCGTCCCGGGGACCCCCGGTGTGACGTGTCAGCCAACGTTGCCCAAAATCGTCCCGGGAACCCCCGGTGTGACGTGTCAGCCAACGTTGCCCAAAATCGTCCCGGGGACCCCCGGTGTGACGTGTCAGCCAATATGTTGCCCATGATGTTGCCCAAAATCGTCCCGTCATATCGGGAGTCCTCCAGACGATTTTGGGCAAAATTGGCTGAAAAGTCATATATATATCCTTAAATTTCTTCGATGCGCAACAAATCAATGTATGCAATACAATGCAAACGCACTAATATCTTGATTGCACGAGTTCTTTATACATTGTAATTTAAAAGCTCTAATTTCTTCAATGCAAAACAAGTTTTGTACTCATTGCAATGCAAAAGCACTAATCTCTTCAATGCAAAACTAGATTCGTTTGCATCGCAATGCAAAAGCACTAATTTCTTCGATGCACAACGATTTCTTATATGCATTGCAATTTAAAAGCACTAATTTTTCAATGCAAAACAAGTTTTGTACTCATTGCAATGCAAAAGCACTAATCTCTTCAATGCAAAACTAGATTCGTTTGCATCGCAATGCAAAAGCACTAATCTTATATGCTTTGCAATGCAACAGCACTGCTTTCTTCAATGCACAAGTTTTTGTATGCATTGCAAAAAGCAGTTGTCACTTCAATACACAAGGAGTTATTGAATGCAATGCAATGCAATGCAAAAACGCACTTATCTCGTCAATTACAAGTTAATGTATGCAATGCAATGCAAACGCACTGATATATATTGATTGCACGAGTTCTTTAGACATTGTAATTTAAAAGCTCTAATTTCTTCAATGCAAAACAAGTTTTGTACTCATTGCAATGCAAAAGCACTAATTTCTTCGATGCACAACAAATTAATGTATGCAATGCAAAAGCCGTTGTCTCTTCAATACACAAGTTATTGTATGCAATGCGATGCAATACAAAAGCAATTATCTCTTCAGCGCACAAGTAGTTCTTGTATGTATTGAAATGCAAAAACACTAATTTCTTTCATGCAAAACAAGTTTTGTACTCATTGCAGTGCAAAAGTACTAATCTCTTCAATGCGCAACGATTTCTTATATGCATTGCAATGCAAAAGCACTAATTTCTTCGATGCACAACAAGTTAATGTATGCAATGCAATGCAAACGCACTAATATCTTGATTGCACGAGTTCTTTATACATTGTAATTTAAAAGCTCTAATTTCTTCAATGCAAAACAAGTTTTGTACTCATTGCAATGCAAAGCACTAATCTCTTCAATGCGCAACGATTTCTTATATGCATTGCAATGCAAAAGCACTAATTTCTTCGATGCACAACAAGTTAATGTATGCAATGCAATGCAAACGCACTAATATCTTGATTGCACGAGTTCTTTATACATTGTAATTAAAAAGCTCTAATTTCTTCGATGCACAACGATTTCTTATATGCATTGCAATTTAAAAGCACTAATTTTTCAATGCAAAACAAGTTTTGTACTCATTGCAATGCAAAAGCACTAATCTCTTCAATGCAAAACTAGATTCGTTTGCATCGCAATGCAAAAGCACTAATTTTTCAATGCAAAACAAGTTTTGTACTCATTGCAATGCAAAAGCACTAATCTCTTCAATGCAAAACTAGATTCGTTTGCATCGCAATGCAAAAGCACTAATCTTATATGCTTTGCAATGCAACAGCACTGCTTTCTTCAATGCACAAGTTTTTGTATGCATTGCAAAAAGCAGTTGTCACTTCAATACACAAGGAGTTATTGAATGCAATGCAATGCAATGCAAAAACGCACTTATCTCGTCAATTACAAGTTAATGTATGCAATGCAATGCAAACGCACTAATATCTTGATTGCACGAGTTCTTTATACATTGTAATTTAAAAGCTCTAATTTCTTCAATGCAAAACTAGATTCGTATGCATCGCAATGCAAAAGCACTAATTTCTTCGATGCACAACAAATTAATGTATGCAATGCAAAAGCAGTTGTCTCTTCAATACACAAGGAGTTATTGAATGCAATGCAAAAACGCACTTATCTCGTCAATTCACAAGTTATTGTATGCAATGCGATGCAATACAAAAGCAATTATCTCTTCAGCGTACAAGTAGTTCTTGTATGTATTGAAATGCAAAAACACTAATTTCTTTCATGCAAAACAAGTTTTGTACTCATTGCAGTGCAAAAGCACTAATCTCTTCAATGCAAAACTAGATTCGTTTGCATTGCAATGCAACAGCACTGCTTTCTTCAATGCACAAGTTTTTGTATGCATTGCAAAAAGCAGTTGTCACTTCAATACACAAGGATTATTGTAATGCAATGCAATGCAAAAACGCACTTATCTCGTCAATTACAAGTTAATGTATGCAATGCAATGCAAACGCACTGATATATCTTGATTGCACGAGTTCTTATATAAATTGTAATTTAAAAGCTCTAATTTCTTCAATGCAAAACAAGTTTTGTACTCATTGCAATGCAAAAGCACTAATCTCTTCAATGCACAACCAATTAACGTATGCAATGCAATGCAAACGCACTAATATCTTGATTGCACGAGTTCTTTATACATTGTAATTAAAAAGCTCTAATTTCTTCAATGCACAACGATTTCTTATATGTATTGCAATTTAAAAGCACTAATTTCTTCAATGCAAAACAAGTTTTGTACTCATTGCAATGCAAAAGCACTAATCTCTTCAATGCAAAACTAGATTCGTTTGCATTGCAATGCAAAAGCACTAATCTTATATGCATTGCAATGCAACAGCACTGCTTTCTTCAATGCACAAGTTTTTGTATGCATTGCAAAAAGCAGTTGTCACTTCAATACACAAGGAGTTATTGAATGCAATGCAATGCAATGCAAAAACGCACGTATCTTGTTACAAGTTAATGTATGCAATGCAATGCAAACGCACTGATATATCTTGATTGCACGAGTTCTTATATAAATTGTAATTTAAAAGCTCTAATTTCTTCAATGCAAAACAAGTTTTGTACTATTTCAATGCAAAAGCACTAATCTCTTCAATGCACAACAAATTAATGTATGCAATGCAAAAGCAGTTGTCTCTTCAATACACAAGGAGTTATTGAATGCAAAATCGTCCCGGGGGCCCCCGGTGTGACGTGTCAGCCAACTTTGCCCAAAATCGTCCCGGGGCCCCCCGGTGTGACGTGTCAGCCAACTTTGCCCAAAATCGTCCCGGGGGCCCCCGGTGTGACGTGTCAGCCAACTTTGCCCAAAATCGTCCCGGGGACCCCCGGTGTGACGTGTCAGCCAATATGTTGCCCAAAATCGTCCCGGGGACCCCCAGTGTGACGTGTCAGCCAATATGTTGCCCAAAATCGTCCCGGGGACCCCCGGTGTGACGTGTCAGCCCATTTTGCCCAAAATCGTCCCGGGGACCCCGTTTGTTACGTGTCAGCCCATTTTGCCCAAAATCGTCCCGGGGACCCCGTTTGTTACGTGTCAGCCCATTTTGCCCAAAATCGTCCCGGGGACCCCCGGTGTGACGTGTCAGCCAACTTTGCCCAAAATCGTCCCGGGGACCCCCGGTGTGACGTGTCAGCCAACTTTGCCCAAAATCGTCCCGGGGGCCCCCGGTGTGACGTGTCAGCCAACTTTGCCCAAAATCGTCCCGGGGACCCCCGGTGTGACGTGTCAGCCAACTTTGCCCAAAATCGTCCCGGGGGCCCCCGGTGTGACGTGTCAGCCAACTTTGCCCAAAATCGTCCCGGGGGCCCCCGGTGTGACGTGTCAGCCAACTTTGCCCAAAATCGTCCCGGGGCCCCCCGGTGTGACGTGTCAGCCAACTTTGCCCAAAATCGTCCCGGGGGCCCCTGGTGTGACGTGTCAGCCAACTTTGCCCAAAATCGTCCCGGGGACCCCCGGTGTGACGTGTCAGCCAATATGTTGCCCAAATTCGTCCCGGGGACCCCCGGTGTGACGTGTCAGCCAATATGTTGCCCAAATTCGTCCCGGGGACCCCCGGTGTGAAGTGTCAGCCAACGTTGCCCAAAATCGTCCCGGGGACCCCCGGTGTGACGTGTCAGCCAACGTTGCCCAAAATCGTCCCGGGGAACCCGTTTGTTACGTGTCAACCCATTTTGCCCAAAATCGTCCCGGGGACCCCCGGTGTGACGTGTCAGCCAATATGTTGCCCAAAATCGTCCCGGGGACCCCCGGTGTGACGTGTCAGCCCATTTTGCCCAAAATCGTCCCGGGGACCCCGTTTGTTACGTGTCAGCCCATTTTGCCCAAAATCGTCCCGGGGACCCCGTTTGTTACGTGTCAGCCCATTTTGCCCAAAATCGTCCCGGGGACCCCCGGTGTGACGTGTCAGCCAACTTTGCCCAAAATCGTCCCGGGGACCCCCGGTGTGACGTGTCAGCCAACTTTGCCCTAAATCGTCCCGGGGGCCCCCGGTGTGACGTGTCAGCCAACTTTGCCCAAAATCGTCCCGGGGACCCCCGGTGTGACGTGTCAGCCAACTTTGCCCAAAATCGTCCCGGGGGCCCCCGGTGTGACGTGTCAGCCAACTTTGCCCAAAATCGTCCCGGGGGCCCCCGGTGTGACGTGTCAGCCAACTTTGCCCAAAATCGTCCCGGGGGCCCCCGGTGTGACGTGTCAGCCAACTTTGCCCAAAATCGTCCCGGGGGCCCCCGGTGTGACGTGTCAGCCAACTTTGCCCAAAATCGTCCCGGGGACCCCCGGTGTGACGTGTCAGCCAATATGTTGCCCAAATTCGTCCCGGGGACCCCCGGTGTGAAGTGTCAGCCAACGTTGCCCAAAATCATCCCGGGGACCCCCGGTGTGACGTGTCAGCCAACGTTGCCCAAAATCGTCCCGGGGAACCCGTTTGTTACGTGTCAACCCATTTTGCCCAAAATCGTCCCGGGGACCCCCGGTGTGACGTGTCAACCCATTTTGCCCAAAATCGTCCCGGGGACCCCCGGTGTGACGTGTCAGCCCATTTTGCCCAAAATCGTCCCGGGGACCCCCGGTGTGACGCGTCAGCCAACGTTGCCCAAAATCGTCCCGGGGACCCCCGGTGTGACGTGTCAGCCAACGTTGCCCAAAATCGTCCCGGGGACCCCCGGTGTGACGCGTCAGCCAACGTTGCCCAAAATCGTCCCGGGGGCTCCCGGTGTGACGCGTCAGCCAATATGTTGCCCAAAATTGTCCCGGGGACCCCCGGTGTGAAGTGTCAGCCAACGTTGCCCAAAATCGTCCCGGGGACCCCCGGTGTGACGTGTCAGCCAACGTTGCCCAAAATCGTCCCGGGGACCCCCGGTGTGACGTGTCAGCCAACGTTGCCCAAAATCGTCCCGGGGACCCCCGGTGTGACGTGTCAGCCAACGTTGCCCAAAATCGTCCCGGGGACCCCCGGTGTGAGGTGTCAGCCAACGTTGCCCAAAATCGTCCCGGGGACCCCCGGTGTGACGCGTCAGCCAACGTTGCCCAAAATCGTCCCGGGGACCCCCGGTGTGACGCGTCAGCCAATGCGTTGCCCAAAATCGTCCCGGGGACCCCCGGTGTGACGTGTCAGCCAATATGTTGCCCAAAATCGTCCCGGGGACCCCCAGTGTGACGTGTCAGCCAATATGTTGCCCAAAATCGTCCCGGGGACTCCCGGTGTGACGTGTCAGCCCATTTTGCCCAAAATCGTCCCGGGGGACCCCGTTTGTTACGTGTCAGCCCATTTTGCCCAAAATCGTCCCGGGGACCCCCGGTGTGACGTGTCAGCCAACGTTGCCCAAAATCGTCCCGGGGACCCCCGGTGTGACGTGTCAGCCAACGTTGCCCAAAATCGTCCCGGGGACCCCCGGTGTGACGTGTCAGCCCATTTTGCCCAAAATCGTCCCGGGGACCCCGTTTGTTACGTGTCAGCCCATTTTGCCCAAAATCGTCCCGGGGACCCCGTTTGTTACGTGTCAGCCAACTTTGCCCAAAATCGTCCCGGGGACCCCCGGTGTGACGTGTCAGCCAATATGTTGCCCAAAATCGTCCCGGGGACCCCCGGTGTGAAGTGTCAGCCAACGTTGCCCAAAATCGTCCCGGGGACCCCCGGTGTGACGTGTCAGCCAACGTTGCCCAAAATCGTCCCGGGGACCCCCGGTGTGACGTGTCAGCCAATATGTTGCCCAAAATCGTCCCGGGGACCCCCGGTGTGAAGTGTCAGCCAACGTTGCCCAAAATCGTCCCGGGGACCCCCGGTGTGACGTGTCAGCCAAAGTTGCCCAAAATCGTCCCGGGGAACCCGTTTGTTACGTGTCAACCCATTTTGCCCAAAATCGTCCCGGGGACCCCCGGTGTGACGTGTCAGCCCATTTTGCCCAAAATCGTCCCGGGGACCCCCGGTGTGACGCGTCAGCCAACGTTGCCCAAAATCGTCCCGGGGACCCCCGGTGTGACGCTTCAGCCAACGTTGCCCAAAATCGTCCCGGGGACCCCCGGTGTGACGTGTAAGCCAATATGTTGCCCAAAATCGTCCCGGGGACCCCCGGTGTGACGTGTCAGCCCATTTTGCCCAAAATCGTCCCGGGGACCCCCGGTGTGACGTGTCAGCCAACGCTGCCCAAAATCGTCCCGGGGACCCCCGGTGTGACGCTTCAGCCAACGTTGCCCAAAATCGTCCCGGGGACCCCCGGTGTGACGTGTCAGCCAATATGTTGCCCAAAATCGTCCCGGGGACCCCCGGTGTGAAGTGTCAGCCAACGTTGCCCAAAATCGTCCCGGGGACCCCCGGTGTGACGCTTCAGCCAACGTTGCCCAAAATCGTCCCGGGGACCCCCGGTGTGACGTGTAAGCCAATATGTTGCCCAAAATCGTCCCGGGGACCCCCGGTGTGACGTGTCAGCCAACGTTGCCCAAAATCGTCCCGGGGGCCCCCGGTGTGACGTGTCAGCCAACGCTGCCCAAAATCGTCCCGGGGACCCCCGGTGTGACGCTTCAGCCAACGTTGCCCAAAATCGTCCCGGGGACCCCCGGTGTGACGTGTCAGCCAATATGTTGCCCAAAATCGTCCCGGGGACCCCCGGTGTGAAGTGTCAGCCAACGTTGCCCAAAATCGTCCCGGGGACCCCCGGTGTGACGCTTCAGCCAACGTTGCCCAAAATCGTCCCGGGGACCCCCGGTGTGACGTGTAAGCCAATATGTTGCCCAAAATCGTCCCGGGGACCCCCGGTGTGACGTGTCAGCCAACGTTGCCCAAAATCGTCCCGGGGACCCCCGGTGTGACGTGTCAGCCAACGCTGCCCAAAATCGTCCCGGGGACCCCCGGTGTGACGTGTAAGCCAATATGTTGCCCAAAATCGTCCCGGGGACCCCCGGTGTGACGTGTCAGCCCATTTTGCCCAAAATCGTCCCGGGGACCCCGTTTGTTACGTGTCAGCCAACTTTGCCCAAAATCGTCCCGGGGACCCCCGGTGTGACGTGTCAGCCAATATGTTGCCCAAAATCGTCCCGGGGACCCCCGGTGTGAAGTGTCAGCCAACGTTGCCCAAAATCGTCCCGGGGACCCCCGGTGTGACGTGTCAGCCAACGTTGCCCAAAATCGTCCCGGGGACCCCCGGTGTGACGTGTCAGCCAATATGTTGCCCAAAATCGTCCCGGGGACCCCCGGTGTGAAGTGTCAGCCAACGTTGCCCAAAATCGTCCCGGGGACCCCCGGTGTGACGTGTCAGCCAAAGTTGCCCAAAATCGTCCCGGGGAACCCGTTTGTTACGTGTCAACCCATTTTGCCCAAAATCGTCCCGGGGACCCCCGGTGTGACGTGTCAGCCCATTTTGCCCAAAATCGTCCCGGGGACCCCCGGTGTGACGCGTCAGCCAACGTTGCCCAAAATCGTCCCGGGGACCCCCGGTGTGACGCTTCAGCCAACGTTGCCCAAAATCGTCCCGGGGACCCCCGGTGTGACGTGTAAGCCAATATGTTGCCCAAAATCGTCCCGGGGACCCCCGGTGTGACGTGTCAGCCAACGTTGCCCAAAATCGTCCCGGGGACCCCCGGTGTGACGCTTCAGCCAACGTTGCCCAAAATCGTCCCGGGGACCCCCGGTGTGACGTGTAAGCCAATATGTTGCCCAAAATCGTCCCGGGGACCCCCGGTGTGACGTGTCAGCCAACGTTGCCCAAAATCGTCCCGGGGACCCCCGGTGTGACGTGTCAGCCAACGCTGCCCAAAATCGTCCCGGGGACCCCCGGTGTGACGCTTCAGCCAACGTTGCCCAAAATCGTCCCGGGGACCCCCGGTGTGACGTGTAAGCCAATATGTTGCCCAAAATCGTCCCGGGGACCCCCGGTGTGACGTGTCAGCCCATTTTGCCCAAAATCGTCCCGGGGACCCCGTTTGTTACGTGTCAGCCAACTTTGCCCAAAATCGTCCCGGGGACCCCCGGTGTGACGTGTCAGCCAATATGTTGCCCAAAATCGTCCCGGGGACCCCCGGTGTGAAGTGTCAGCCAACGTTGCCCAAAATCGTCCCGGGGACCCCCGGTGTGACGTGTCAGCCAACGTTGCCCAAAATCGTCCCGGGGAACCCGTTTGTTACGTGTCAACCCATTTTGCCCAAAATCGTCCCGGGGACCCCCGGTGTGACGTGTCAGCCCATTTTGCCCAAAATCGTCCCGGGGACCCCCGGTGTGACGCGTCAGCCAACGTTGCCCAAAATCGTCCCGGGGACCCCCGGTGTGACGCGTCAGCCAACGTTGCCCAAAATCGTCCCGGGGACCCCCGGTGTGACGCGTCAGCCAACGTTGCCCAAAATCGTCCCGGGGACCCCCGGTGTGACGTGTCAGCCAATATGTTGCCCAAAATCGTCCCGGGGACCCCCGGTGTGAAGTGTCAGCCAACGTTGCCCAAAATCGTCCCGGGGACCCCCGGTGTGACGTGTCAGCCAACGTTGCCCAAAATCGTCCCGGGGAACCCGTTTGTTACGTGTCAACCCATTTTGCCCAAAATCGTCCCGGGGACCCCCGGTGTGACGTGTCAGCCAATATGTTGCCCAAAATCGTCCCGGGGACCCCCGGTGTGAAGTGTCAGCCAACGTTGCCCAAAATCGTCCCGGGGACCCCCGGTGTGACGTGTCAGCCAACGTTGCCCAAAATCGTCCCGGGGGCCCCCGGTGTGACGTGTCAGCCAACGTTGCCCAAAATCGTCCCGGGGGCCCCCGGTGTGACGTGTCAGCCAACTTTGCCCAAAATCGTCCCGGGGGCCCCCGGTGTGACGTGTCAGCCAACGTTGCCCAAAATCGTCCCGGGGACCCCCGGTGTGACGTGTCAGCCAACTTTGCCCAAAATCGTCCCGGGGGCCCCCGGTGTGACGTGTCAGCCAACTTTGCACAAAATCGTCCCGGGGGCCCCCGGTGTGACGCGTCAGCCAACGTTGCCCAAAATCGTCCCGGGGACCCCCGGTGTGACGTGTCAGCCCATTTTGCCCAAAATCGTCCCGGGGACCCCCGGTGTGACGTGTCAGCCAACGTTGCCCAAAATCGTCCCGGGAACCCCCGGTGTGACGTGTCAGCCAACGTTGCCCAAAATCGTCCCCGGGACCCCCGGTGTGACGTGTCAGCCAACGTTGCCCAAAATCGTCCCGGGGACCCCCGGTGTGACGTGTCAGCCGACGTTGCCCAAAATCGTCCCGGGCACCCCCGGTGTGACGTGTCAGCCGACTTTGCCCAAAATCGTCCCGGGGACCCCCGGTGTGACGTGTCAGCCGACTTTGCCCAAAATCGTCCCGGGGACCCCCGGTGTGACGTGTCAGCCGACTTTGCCCAAAATCGTCCCGGGGACCCCCGGTGTGACGTGTCAGCCGACTTTGCCCAAAATCGTCCCGGGGACCCCCGGTGTGACGTGTCAGCCGACTTTGCCCAAAATCGTCCCGGGGACACCCGGTGTGACGTGTCAGCCGACTCTGCCCAAAATCGTCCCGGGGACCCCCGGTGTGACGAGTCAGCCGACTCTGCCCAAAATCGTCCCGGGTACCCCCGGTGTGACGAGTCATCCGACTCTGCCCAAAATCGTCCCGGGGACCCCCGGTGTGACGTGTCAGCCGACTCTGCCCAAAATCGTCCCGGGGACCCCCGGTGTGACGAGTCATCCGACTCTGCCCAAAATCGTCCCGGGGACCCCTGGTGTGACGTGTCAGCCGACTCTGCCCAAAATCGTCCCGGGGACCCCAGGTGTGACGTGTCAGCCCATTTTGCCCAAAATCGTCCCGGGGACCCCAGGTGTGACGTGTCAGCCAACGTTGCCCAAAATCGTCCTGTGCACCCCCGGTGTGACGTGTCAGCCAACTTTGCCCAAAATCGTCCCGGTCACCCCCGGTGTGACGTGTCAGCCCATTTTGCCCAAAATCGTCCCGGGAACCCCCGGTGTGACGTGTCAGCCGACGTTGCCCAAAATCGTCCCGGGCACCCCCGGTGTGACGTGTCAGCCAACGTTGCCCAAAATCGTCCCGGGCACCCCCGGTGTGACGTGTCAGCCAACTTTGCCCAAAATCGTCCCGGTCACCCCCGGTGTGACGTGTCAGCCCATTTTGCCCAAAATCGTCCCGGGAACCCCCGGTGTGACGAGTCATCCGACTCTGCCCAAAATCGTCCTGGGTACCCCCGGTGTGACGGGTCATCCGACTCTGCCCAAAATCGTCCCGGGGACCCCCGGTGTGACGTGTCAGCCAACGTTGCCCAAAATCGTCCCGGGGACCCCCGGTGTGACGAGTCATCCGACTCTGCCCAAAATCGTCCCGGGTACCCCCGGTGTGACGAGTCATCCGACTCTGCCCAAAATCGTCCTGGGTACCCCCGGTGTGACGGGTCATCCGACTCTGCCCAAAATCGTCCCGGGGACCCCCGGTGTGACGTGTCAGCCAACGTTGCCCAAAATCGTCCCGGGGACCCCCGGTGTGACGTGTCAGCCGACGTTGCCCAAAATCGTCCCGGGCACCCCCGGTGTGACGTGTCAGCCGACTTTGCCCAAAATCGTCCCGGGGACCCCCGGTGTGACGTGTCAGCCGACTTTGCCCAAAATCGTCCCGGGGACCCCCGGTGTGACGGGTCATCCGACTCTGCCCAAAATCGTCCCGGGGACCCCCGGTGTGACGTGTCAGCCAACGTTGCCCAAAATCGTCCCGGGGACCCCCGGTGTGACGTGTCAGCCAACGTTGCCCAAAATCGTCCCGGGGACCCCCGGTGTGACGTGTCAGCCAACGTTGCCCAAAATCGTCCCGGGGACCCCTGGTGTGACGTGTCAGCCGACTCTGCCCAAAATCGTCCCGGTCACCCCCGGTGTGACGTGTCAGCCCATTTTGCCCAAAATCGTCCCGGGGACCCCCGGTGTGACGTGTCAGCCAACGTTGCCCAAAATCGTCCCGGGGACCCCCGGTGTGACGTGTCAGCCAATATGTTGCCCATGATGTTGCCCAAAATCGTCCCGTCATATCGGGAGTCCTCCAGACGATTTTGGGCAAAATTGGCTGAAAAGTCATATATATATCCTTAAATTTCTTCGATGCGCAACAAATCAATGTATGCAATACAATGCAAACGCACTAATATCTTGATTGCACGAGTTCTTTATACATTGTAATTTAAAAGCACTAATCTCTTCAATGCAAAACTAGATTCGTTTGCATCGCAATGCAAAAGCACTAATCTTATATGCATTGCAATGCAACAGCACTGCTTTCTTCAATGCACAAGTTTTTGTATGCATTGCAAAAAGCAGTTGTCACTTCAATACACAAGGAGTTATTGAATGCAATGCAAAAACGCACTTATCTCGTCAATTACAAGTTAATGTATGCAATGCAATGCAAACGCACTAATATCTTGATTGCACGAGTTCTTTATACATTGTAATTTAAAAGCACTAATTTTTCAATGCAAAACAAGTTTTGTACTCATTGCAATGCAAAAGCACTAATCTCTTCAATGCAAAACTAGATTCGTTTGCATCGCAATGCAAAAGCACAAATTTTTCAATGCAAAACAAGTTTTGTACTCATTGCAATGCAAAAGCACTAATCTCTTCAATGCAAAACTAGATTCGTTTGCATCGCAATGCAAAAGCACTAATCTTATATGCTTTGCAATGCAACAGCACTGCTTTCTTCAATGCACAAGTTTTTGTATGCATTGCAAAAAGCAGTTGTCACTTCAATACACAAGGAGTTATTGAATGCAATGCAATGCAATGCAAAAACGCACTTATCTCGTCAATTACAAGTTAATGTATGCAATGCAATGCAAACGCACTAATATCTTGATTGCACGAGTTCTTTATACATTGTAATTTAAAAGCTCTAATTTCTTCAATGCAAAACTAGATTCGTATGCATCGCAATGCAAAAGCACTAATTTCTTCGATGCACAACAAATTAATGTATGCAATGCAAAAGCAGTTGTCTCTTCAATACACAAGGAGTTATTGAATGCAATGCAAAAACGCACTTATCTCGTCAATTCACAAGTTATTGTATGCAATGCGATGCAATACAAAAGCAATTATCTCTTCAGCGCACAAGTAGTTCTTGTATGTATTGAAATGCAAAAACACTAATTTCTTTCATGCAAAACAAGTTTTGTACTCATTGCAGTGCAAAAGCACTAATCTCTTCAATGCAAAACTAGATTCGTTTGCATTGCAATGCAACAGCACAATATCTTGATTGCACGAGTTCTTTATACATTGTAATTTAAAAGCTCTAATTTCTTCAATGCAAAACAAGTTTTGTACTCATTGCAATGCAAAAGCACTAATCTCTTCAATGCAAAACTAGATTCGTTTGCATTGCAATGCAACAGCACTGCTTTCTTCAATGCACAAGTTTTTGTATGCATTGCAAAAAGCAGTTGTCACTTCAATACACAAGGATTATTGAACGCAATGCAATGCAATGCAAAAACGCACTTATCTCGTCAATTACAAGTTAATGTATGCAATGCAATGCAAACGCACTGATATATCTTGATTGCACGAGTTCTTATATAAATTGTAATTTAAAAGCTCTAATTTCTTCAATGCAAAACAAGTTTTGTACTCATTGCAATGCAAAAGCACTAATCTCTTCAATGCACAACCAATTAACGTATGCAATGCAATGCAAACGCACTAATATCTTGATTGCACGAGTTCTTTATACATTGTAATTAAAAAGCTCTAATTTCTTCAATGCACAACGATTTCTTATATGCATTGCAATTTAAAAGCACTAATTTTTCAATGCAAAACAAGTTTTGTACTCATTGCATTGCAAAAGCACTAATCTCTTCAATGCAAAACTAGATTCGTTTGCATCGCAATGCAAAAGCACTAATTTCTTCGATGCACAACGATTTCTTATATGTATTGCAATTTAAAAGCACTAATTTTTCAATGCAAAACAAGTTTTGTACTCATTGCAATGCAAAAGCACTAATCTCTTCAATGCAAAACTAGATTCGTTTGCATCGCAATGCAAAAGCACTAATCTTATATGCTTTGCAAGGCAACAGCACTGCTTTCTTCAATGCACAAGTTTTTGTATGCATTGCAAAAAGCAGTTGTCACTTCAATACACAAGGAGTTATTGAATGCAATGCAATGCAATGCAAAAACGCACTTATCTCGTCAATTACAAGTTAATGTATGCAATGCAAACGCACTGATATATATTGATTGCACGAGTTCTTTAGACATTGTAATTTAAAAGCTCTAATTTCTTCAATGCAAAACAAGTTTTGTACTCATTGCAATGCAAAAGCACTAATTTCTTCGATGCACAACAAATTAATGTATGCAATGCAAAAGCCGTTGTCTCTTCAATACACAAGTTATTGTATGCAATGCGATGCAATACAAAAGCAATTATCTCTTCAGCGCACAAGTAGTTCTTGTATGTATTGAAATGCAAAAACACTAATTTCTTTCATGCAAAACAAGTTTTGTACTCATTGCAGTGCAAAAGCACTAATCTCTTCAATGCGCAACGATTTCTTATATGCATTGCAAAGCAAAAGCACTAATTTCTTCGATGCACAACAAGTTAATGTATGCAATGCAATGCAAACGCACTAATATCTTGATTGCACGAGTTCTTTATACATTGTAATTTAAAAGCTCTAATTTCTTCAATGCAAAACAAGTTTTGTACTCATTGCAATGCAAAAGCACTAATCTCTTCAATGCGCAACGATTTCTTATATGCATTGCAATGCAAAAGCACTAATTTCTTCGATGCACAACAAGTTAATGTATGCAATGCAATGCAAACCCACTAATATCTTGATTGCACGAGTTCTTTATACATTGTAATTAAAAAGCTCTAATTTCTTCGATGCACAACGATTTCTTATATGCATTGCAATTTAAAAGCACTAATTTTTCAATGCAAAACAAGTTTTGTACTCATTGCAATGCAAAAGCACTAATCTCTTCAATGCAAAACTAGATTCGTTTGCATCGCAATGCAAAAGCACTAATTTTTCAATGCAAAACAAGTTTTGTACTCATTGCAATGCAAAAGCACTAATCTCTTCAATGCAAAACTAGATTCGTTTGCATCGCAATGCAAAAGCACTAATCTTATATGCTTTGCAATGCAACAGCACTGCTTTCTTCAATGCACAAGTTTTTGTATGCATTGCAAAAAGCAGTTGTCACTTCAATACACAAGGAGTTATTGAATGCAATGCAATGCAATGCAAAAACGCACTTATCTCGTCAATTACAAGTTAATGTATGCAATGCAATGCAAACGCACTAATATCTTGATTGCACGAGTTCTTTATACATTGTAATTTAAAAGCTCTAATTTCTTCAATGCAAAACTAGATTCGTATGCATCGCAATGCAAAAGCACTAATTTCTTCGATGCACAACAAATTAATGTATGCAATGCAAAAGCAGTTGTCTCTTCAATACACAAGGAGTTATTGAATGCAATGCAAAAACGCACTTATCTCGTCAATTCACAAGTTATTGTATGCAATGCGATGCAATACAAAAGCAATTATCTCTTCAGCGTACAAGTAGTTCTTGTATGTATTGAAATGCAAAAACACTAATTTCTTTCATGCAAAACAAGTTTTGTACTCATTGCAGTGCAAAAGCACTAATCTCTTCAATGCAAAACTAGATTCGTTTGCATTGCAATGCAACAGCACTGCTTTCTTCAATGCACAAGTTTTTGTATGCATTGCAAAAAGCAGTTGTCACTTCAATACACAAGGATTATTGAATGCAATGCAATGCAAAAACGCACTTATCTCGTCAATTAAAAGTTAATGTATGCAATGCAATGCAAACGCACTGATATATCTTGATTGCACGAGTTCTTATATAAATTGTAATTTAAAAGCTCTAATTTCTTCAATGCAAAACAAGTTTTGTACTCATTGCAATGCAAAAGCACTAATCTCTTCAATGCACAACCAATTAACGTATGCAATGCAATGCAAACGCACTAATATCTTGATTGCACGAGTTCTTTATACATTGTAATTAAAAAGCTCTAATTTCTTCAATGCACAACGATTTCTTATATGTATTGCAATTTAAAAGCACTAATTTTTCAATGCAAAACAAGTTTTGTACTCATTGCAATGCAAAAGCACTAATCTCTTCAATGCAAAACTAGATTCGTTTGCATCGCAATGCAAAAGCACTAATTTCTTCGATGCACAACGATTTCTTATATGCATTGCAATTTAAAAGCACTAATTTTTCAATGCAAAACAAGTTTTGTACTCATTGCAATGCAAAAGCACTAATCTCTTCAATGCAAAACTAGATTCGTTTGCATCGCAATGCAAAAACACTAATCTTATATGCATTGCAATGCAACAGCACTGCTTTCTTCAATGCACAAGTTTTTGTATGCATTGCAAAAAGCAGTTGTCACTTCAATACACAAGGAGTTATTGAATGCAATGCAATGCAATGCAAAAACGCACGTATCTTGTTACAAGTTAATGTATGCAATGCAATGCAAACGCACTGATATATCTTGATTGCACGAGTTCTTATATAAATTGTAATTTAAAAGCTCTAATTTCTTCAATGCAAAACAAGTTTTGTACTATTGCAATGCAAAAGCACTAATCTCTTCAATGCACAACAAATTAATGTATGCAATGCAAAAGCAGTTGTCTCTTCAATACACAAGGAGTTATTGAATGCAAAATCGTCCCGGGGGCCCCCGGTGTGACGTGTCAGCCAACGTTGCCCAAAATCGTCCCGGGGACCCCCGGTGTGACGTGTCAGCCAACGTTGCCCAAAATCGTCCCGGGGACCCCCGGTGTGACGTGTCAGCCAACGTTGCCCAAAATCGTCCCGGGGACCCCCGGTGTGAGGTGTCAGCCAACGTTGCCCAAAATCGTCCCGGGGACCCCCGGTGTGACGCGTCAGCCAACGTTGCCCAAAATCGTCCCGGGGACCCCCGGTGTGACGCGTCAGCCAATGCGTTGCCCAAAATCGTCCCGGGGACCCCCGGTGTGACGTGTCAGCCAATATGTTGCCCAAAATCGTCCCGGGGACCCCCGGTGTGACGTGTCAGCCAATATGTTGCCCAAAATCGTCCCGGGGACCCCCGGTGTGACGTGTCAGCCCATTTTGCCCAAAATCGTCCCGGGGGACCCCGTTTGTTACGTGTCAGCCCATTTTGCCCAAAATCATCCCGGGGACCCCCGGTGTGACGTGTCAGCCAACGTTGCCCAAAATCGTCCCGGGGACCCCCGGTGTGACGTGTCAGCCAACGTTGCCCAAAATCGTCCCGGGGACCCCCGGTGTGACGTGTCAGCCCATTTTGCCCAAAATCGTCCCGGGGACCCCGTTTGTTACGTGTCAGCCCATTTTGCCCAAAATCGTCCCGGGGACCCCCGGTGTGACGTGTCAGCCAACGTTGCCCAAAATCGTCCCGGGGACCCCCGGTGTGACGTGTCAGCCAACGTTGCCCAAAATCGTCCCGGGGACCCCCGGTGTGACGTGTCAGCCAACGTTGCCCAAAATCGTCCCGGGGACCCCCGGTGTGACGTGTCAGCCAACTTTGCCCAAAATCGTCCCGGGGACCCCCGGTGTGACGTGTCAGCCCATTTTGCCCAAAATCGTCCCGGGGACCCCCGGTGTGACGCGTCAGCCAACGTTGCCCAAAATCGTCCCGGGGACCCCCGGTGTGATGTGTCAGCCAACGTTGCCCAAAATCGTCCCGGGGACCCCCGGTGTGACGCGTCAGCCAACGTTGCCCAAAATCGTCCCGGGGGCTCCCGGTGTGACGCGTCAGCCAATATGTTGCCCAAAATCGTCCCGGGGACCCCCGGTGTGAAGTGTCAGCCAACGTTGGCCAAAATCGTCCCGGGGACCCCCGGTGTGACGTGTCAGCCAACGTTGCCCAAAATCGTCCCGGGGACCCCCGGTGTGACGTGTCAGCCAACGTTGCCCAAAATCGTCCCGGGGACCCCCGGTGTGACGTGTCAGCCAACGTTGCCCAAAATCGTCCCGGGGACCCCCGGTGTGAGGTGTCAGCCAACGTTGCCCAAAATCGTCCCGGGGACCCCCGGTGTGACGCGTCAGCCAACGTTGCCCAAAATCGTCCCGGGGACCCCCGGTGTGACGCGTCAGCCAATGCGTTGCCCAAAATCGTCCCGGGGACCCCCGGTGTGACGTGTCAGCCAATATGTTGCCCAAAATCGTCCCGGGGACCCCCAGTGTGACGTGTCAGCCAATATGTTGCCCAAAATCGTCCCGGGGACCCCCGGTGTGACGTGTCAGCCCATTTTGCCCAAAATCGTCCCGGGGGACCCCGTTTGTTACGTGTCAGCCCATTTTGCCCAAAATCGTCCCGGGGACCCCCGGTGTGACGTGTCAGCCAACGTTGCCCAAAATCGTCCCGGGGACCCCCGGTGTGACGTGTCAGCCAACGTTGCCCAAAATCGTCCCGGGGACCCCCGGTGTGACGTGTCAGCCCATTTTGCCCAAAATCGTCCCGGGGACCCCGTTTGTTACGTGTCAGCCCATTTTGCCCAAAATCGTCCCGGGGACCCCCGGTGTGACGTGTCAGCCAACTTTGCCCAAAATCGTCCCGGGGACCCCCGGTGTGACGTGTCAGCCAACGTTGCCCAAAATCGTCCCGGGGACCCCCGGTGTGACGTGTCAGCCAACGTTGCCCAAAATCGTCCCGGGGACCCCCGGTGTGACGTGTCAGCCAACTTTGCCCAAAATCGTCCCGGGGACCCCCGGTGTGACGTGTCAGCCAACTTTGCCCAAAATCGTCCCGGGGGCCCCCGGTGTGACGTGTCAGCCAACTTTGCCCAAAATCGTCCCGGGGACCCCCGGTGTGACGTGTCAGCCAACTTTGCCCAAAATCGTCCCGGGGGCCCCCGGTGTGACTGTAGACTTAAAAATTAAGCTTTTTCCCCCGTGGTTTAATTCACAGGACCGGACACCAGTTATCTTGCCAAGAGATTTCTTTTATTTATAAGTCAGACATAGGGAGAGGAAGACAATTTTCTGACGGATGGTCTTCATTCCAGCTTCTTCCTCTCTGTCTTCCTGGACAACCAGTTGGATTTTATAGGTTGCTTAAACAGTGAAATAATTGTTTACCAGAAAAACAGGTTGTTTATGCTATACCTCGTGCTTTCACATGGCACAATATACCCTAGAACATATGCATAGAGAAACTTGTTGTTCATTGTTCCAAATATGTCTTAAAGAGAACTTGTGACATGTCATATGCATTCATAGGAAAACAACAACAATACATCCTTACAGAAAACTTCAGTCACATGTGCATAATTGAAAACTTATGCTACATATTCCTGTCTCTCACACTTCATGTGCTCAGACTTACTCTGACTAGATAATAATGCAATACAAATAATAATAATTATGAATGATACAACACAAATGATAATGAATATTAGTAAATAATATTAATACAAATGCACACTAAATAATAATGATTAAAACAAATGATAGTGAGTATTAATAAAGAATAATAATAAAAATGCATAATATAAACTGATTATGAATACTAATAATAAAAAAACATTTAATAATAAAAAAACATTTAATAGTAAAATTTAATCTACAATCTCCCTCCTACTGGAACTACGGTCGTCCGTTCCACACCATCACCTGCAGGTGGCCAACCTATTGAAGTGATAGTGAGAAAGAAGAATAGCAGACGAAGAAATAAACACAAGGACAGAAGAATAGAAACAGAAAGGAATAAAACAAAACAAAGAAACAAAACAAAGAACCCCAACCCATGTTATGTCCCCGCATTCTATGTGTCGCTTAACTATGTGTATGCATTTAATATGAACCCCAGTCTTCTAAGAAAGTAAAAACGAATGAATCTTCACCAGTGCCTGAACTTGTTCGGTACCTGAACTCCTTCAGTTCCTGGTCAAAATAACAAACTAAAATAAATGTTGATGTTAAAGAATTCCTATCCCTTGGGGTTGTGAATCAGTAAGCAGGTGTTGATTGTTTGTGAGGTTGTGTTCTGTAAGTAGTGTAATGTATAAAATATCCTATTTCACTCTGTATTTCCTATTCTCGGTTTTATCCTTATGGTTAGAAATAACCAATCTGATAGGTTTGGTACTTTTCCTTCTAGTAACACATTTGATGAGTTGTATTACTAACAGGAACACAACCACTCCAACCATAATCAAAACTATCCATTCCGACCATGATAAATTCCCTGGAATTTGTGCTAATTTTCTCTCAGACATCAATTTAGCTACTCCATTTGCTACGATAACATGACCCATTGCTTGAATTCCCTCCTCTTGAGCTGCTTTAACACTTTCCTTAACTCTTTTAACCATTTCAAAGAGTTCATAATTCCTTTCCTCTACTAAATCATTATTCCACCACTGTGGTTCTACTTGCAGCAATTGCACATGTGGAACATGAATTCCACCCAATTGAAGAGGATAGAGAATCTCTACGCAAAATGGATCAGGAGGAATTGGACACAACTTCCCTCCATATATCATATTTTCACTTATTCCGTAACAAATTTCTCGTCTTTGACCACTACTAGAATATCCTCCGTCTTTCACTGGCCAGATTACTCTGCTTTTGTAACATTGATGATGATAGTTACATCCACCATAGATGTCCTTACGATATTTGGCAAGATCTTTATCATTGCTTGGCACCCAATCCCATAATCCCCATTTGGAAATAAAGGGTAGAGTAAAATGTTGGCCAGATTTCAGAGTTGCATTTCTAGTGATTTCTTGAACTCGAGGAGTCCATAAGGCTTGGCTTCCTTGGTACATGCCAAGTTAAATTAAAAACAAGCATACCATCGTCGTTGTGTATCGAGAATAACTTGCAACCATCTCTAAGCAATGTCAATGGGAATGATCCCTGAAATGGAAGCAAAAAAATAATTAAACATCACTCCTTTGTTCCCAATCTTTAAAGCTAATGTATGAACATTGCTCAATTTCAGGCCATAAGCCGTCATTATCATTTTGTTCATTCACTAGACAAGGTTTAACTTGTGACCAATGATACCATCTATCTGTCCCTACACCCTTCCCTTTTAGGCAAACACTTGTATCTGTTGTTAAGAGTATCTCATATGGTCCCTCCCACCTTGGCTCTAAACCTTTCCTAGCAATACGTTTGACCATAACAAAACTGCCTAACTCGGGAATGTGTGGAATGTCAGTAGTGGTGTGTTTTTCATCCCATTGCTGCTGAGCCTCTCGCACTTTTTTGTTATTGTCTTTGGTAGCTTTGTCCAGCATTGTGAGATAGTGTCGTAACTTCTCTTGGAACAAAGTGGAATCTCCTCCTGTTCCTGCGGGAGGCGGAGCATCAGGAGGTAGAACCATTGCTCTTCCAGTCATCAGTTCAAAAGGGGTCAGTCCTGTTACTCTGTTTGGAGTTGCTCTTAAGTTCCACAAGATGGCAGGCAATAACTTGTGCCAACCTTGGCCAGTCTGCAGAATGGCCTTGGTAAGAGCCGTTTTTAACGAGCGGTTCATGCGTTCTACGAAACCCGAACTTCTGTTTGATCCCCATCAGTTTCATTGCTTCCTTCATCAGTTTTCCAGTGAAGTGAGTTCCATTGTCCGAGTCAATTTCATATGGAAGACCCCAGCGAGGAAAAACTTCTTCCACCATTACTCGTGCTGTTGCTTCAGCAGTGCAAGTTTTCGTAGGGAATGCTTCCACCCACCTAGTAAATCTGTCTATGATTACTAGAATGTATTGGTACCCCCCACTGGGTGACAAAGGTCCTGTAAAATCAATTTGGAGATTTGTCCATGGCCCTGTGGGTCTGGGTGCATGTGACATTCGCACCTTGACAGATTTGCTTTCATGCAGATCAAGCATCTCCTGCAGTAATCATCAATGTCTCTCATCATTCGCGGCCACCACCACGTCTCGCTGATTTGAGCTTTCATTGCTTTTGCTCCAGCATGCACTTTTCCATGATACAGCTGCATTAGTTCTCTTCTTGTTCCGACAGGCATCACCACTTGTCCTGTTGGAATTCTCCAGATACCCTGATCATCTTCTTTCGCTCCCGCTTTTATCCATTGCTCTTTCTCTTCATCTGTCTCTGTTTGATATGACAAAAGATGGAGCTCAGGATTGTCTTTCCTGTTTTCTTGAACCACGATGACAGGAATAGGAGGGAGTAAAGCCGCTTCTCTTGCTGCTGCATCGGCTGCAGAATTTCCTTGGCTTTCCTTGGACTTGTCAGATTGATGTGCTTTTACTTTGACCACAGCTGCTTCTCTTGGTAAGTGGCATGCTGCAATCAAACGACGAATTATGGAAGCATGTTGTATTTCGCTCCCACTGCTAGTGATGAGTCCACGTCTTTTCCATAGGGCAAGGTAGTCATGGACCACGCCGAAAGCATAACGACTATCTGTATAGATGTTGACTCGATCTCCTTCCGATAGTTCAAGAGCTTCTGTAAGTGCTGTGAGTTCAGCTGCTTGTGCTGAAAACTGTCCAGAAAGAGCTCCTTTCTTCACAACAGTTCCATCAGCCTCCACAACAGCCCATCCAGTATGTCGCTTTCCATCAACGTAGTAACTGGATCCGTCGACCCATAATTCTTGGTCTGGATTTTCAAGAGGGATTGGATTGACTGGACCAAGGGTTTCTTCTTCTACTTGTTTTTCACACTTGTGTGGTATTCCCTCATGCGGTTCCAGCATCATTGTTGCAGGGTTAAGGGAGGTGTCTCTGATGATTTCCACTCTCAAATCCTTATTCAGCAAAGTCGCTTCCCATTTTGCTCTCCTCGCATCAGTGATAGTCTTGATGTTTGTGTTATTCAACAGCGTCACTATACTGTGCGGTGTGTGCAATATGATAGTTTGTGCTCCTATCAGATTTTCCACAGCATCCACTGCCCATGTGGCACCATCGAGGGCTTGTATACATCGTGGTTGACCTATCATGGTGACAGGAATCTTTGTGGAAAAGTATCCGACTGGTTTGTACCGATCACCTGGTTTTTGACACAGTACTGCTGAGTAGGTCTCATCTCCCACCCTGGTCCACAAATGAAATGGCAACCGACCATCAGGAAGTCCCAAGGCTGGGGCTGAAATCAGTTTCTCTTTCATAGAAGTAAATGCTTCCTCAGCTTCTGGTGTCCAGGTTATCTGTTCCACTCCAGGCTTTCCTCCTTTGTACAGGTCAATGAGAGGGCTAGTGATGCTGGCAAAATCAGGTATATACTGACGGCAATAGTTGAAAAGTCCCATCACTTTCCTCATTCCTGTAACTGTTAGAGGTTTTGGGAGTTGCCGTAATGCCTCTACTCGCTCCGTTGTCATTCTTCTTCCATCGACAGATAGTTCTTGGCCTAGGTAGATCACGTTAGTTTTGGCCAGCTGTGCTTTATCTGGGTTGACTTTGAATCCTCCTTTCCTAAGAGCTTGTAGAACAATGTTCAGAGCTGATACATGACTGTTTTCATCTGGGCTTGCAATCAACAAGTCATCAACATATTGGAGGCAAACACTTCCTGAGCTCTCAATTTCAGCTTTTCGCTCAGTTAAGAATTGGTCCAGAGCTCTATGAAATACAACTGGAGAAAGATTAAGACCTTGTGGGAGTCTATTCCAAACATACTGTTTTGCGCCCACGGTGAAGGCCAATTTCTCTTGAGATCTTTCGTCGATAGGTATAGACCAGAAAGCGGACAGCACATCTAGTACTGTGAAAATTCTTGCATTTCCTGGAATATCATTCAGAATGGTAGCAGGATTAGCCACAATAGGGTGTGGTTTTGGTGTTACACTGTTAAGTTTTGTGTAATCAATCGTTAATCGCCATGAATTATCAGATTTTTTTTTTACCGGCCAGACGGGGCTGTTGGTAGTAGATGAAGTTTGTCTGACGATCCCCTCAGCTTCCAAGTCTGCCACTATCTCTTCCACAGCTTGTCTTGCTTCAGGTCGGATGGGGTATTGTTTATGAGGGGCATGTATCGGTCCCTCAATCACAATAGGATCAATGTTGGCTTTTCCACAGTCCAATTTGTGTTTAGCCCAAACATCTGGATATAAGCTACACAGAAGACCCCACACACCTTCTTTTCCCCAGTCTCTGATGATTGGTTTTGCCACACCAACAGAACTTATATTACATGTGCGATCTTCATGTGGTATTATTCCAGCTGTTGTAGCGACTTGACGACTGTCAGTGAATATGATCATGTTCAGCAATGGAAGAATATCCATGCCAATGAGGCTTCCTTGTGAATTCGGCCCCACCCAGAAAGATGTCCATAAGACTTCATCTTCATGTATTTGCAGAGGAACTGGTATACTTTTGCGAAATGTTGTGATTTCTCCTCCAACTCCTTCAACTTCCATTGTTTCATGTGTTGTAGGTAAGTTCAGGTCAGTTATCGAAATCGAAGCCCCTGTGTCTAAGAGGCAGTCACATGGGTGGCCCCCTATTTGTGCAGGAATGAAAAGTCGATTGTCACTCTTCTTACTCATACAGGGGGCCGCTGATTCCTATTGCGGACGCATAATTCCCTCAATAAGCTGACGGACTTGCTCTTCGGTCCACATCTTCCCTTGAGGGGTTTCATCCTTGTTTTTCACACTGACCTGTCTAAATGATGGACCTTTCCCTTCTGCTCCTCCTCCTTTAGCCCAACAGTCTCTTTTGAAGTGGCCAGGCTTTCCACAATTGCGGCAACCGTTAAGTTGAACTGACGCCACTCCTCTTCGATTTGACTTGTTTCCTTCATCCTTGTTTGATCTCATAGCCATCTCTAGGCGACCAGCCCATTGCATAATTTGGTCAAATGTTTCTCCTGGGTTGACTCCAAGTGACAAAGCTTGTTGGTACTTTGAGCTAAAGCCATCCACGAGTGTGTCAGTAAACTGTACATCATCTCTGTCTGGATCTTTCTTAGCACAGAGGGCCCATCTTTCATAAGCATTCCATTTGCGCAAGGCATATTCATCTGGAGATTCATCATCTTTTTGCTTAATCAATGTCACTGATGTGAAAGGGATTTTACCGCTGCCCAAGATCTCTTGGATTTCTTTTCGGAATCCATCTAATGCTTGCCAAAGACCCAGGGGTCGCCCCTGGCCATCTACCCACAAGTCCATCCATTGGGCTATTGTTATCGACGCTGGCAAGCGCTCCCATCGGTCTCTTGGGATTTTAGCTTTCACAATGGTGTGTATGTCTCTTAGTGTCATTTGATGTGCTTCAATCAAGGAATCTAATTCTCGCCAAAACTCTGTGTTTGGATCTTGTCTTTTCAGAGGAGGCAAAGCTGTGAGAATGGCTTGACGTTCTCCTGGTGTGAATGGTCTCTCTTCTGTCATCATTTCAGATTGTTCCTTTTTGATAGCCAGTGGAGAAAATTCAGGACCGACTTTATCAATTGTGATCATGTCGTCATCTCTTGTCTCATCCCCCCATTCGGATCCACAAGTACGAGCGGGAGTACATCGCAGCATGTCTCTGTTGGGTTGGGTTGATTTAGATCTGGTAATAATTGGAGCTGCTTGTGCAGAAGCAATATACATTTTGTCAACCCGAACTCCATTCGAGCTTGAAGCTTGAGGCTGCATCAGAGGTTTAGAGTAACTTGTACATTGTTCAGGCAAAGTTGGATAAATTGGCTTGTAAACAGGTGGTGTTACAGTTGTTGGTGATTTTGCTGATGTTTGTGAATATTTCCTTTCCGCTTCAGCTATTATATCTGTCCAATCTGGATCAAATGAATCATCACTGGTGATGTTTTCCTTTTCTGTACATGTGATAGACATGATTTTACTCAACTTGTTATATGCTTCAACTTGTGGCTTCATTGCTTCAGCAAGTGGAACTGGACAACCATCAATACCACAACAAACTCCTCCTTGTTTCATGATCCAATTAGCTGCCATTATTGGAAATACTTTTAACTTGATAGAGTCTTTTTGAGTCTTGAACCAGTTTAACTGCTCATCCATGGATGCATTAATGTCAAGTCCTTTTTTCAAAAACTTAGTTTGCTTCTTTTCCTTCTTTTCCAGATACCATGAAGAAATTGTTTTGCAATTATAGCTACTTTCTGTCATTTTGCAAACACTGGTCACTTCTGTGTCTGTGCTCTTAAAACAGCAGGGCTTTGGTATGTCTGTGTGTGTGAGAGGATCTCCAAGGGAGGGGCTACCTCGCTCCTCTCTGTCTTTCTCTAAGCTATATGTATACTGTGTGTGTGTGTGTGGATCTGCAAAGGACTGTATAAGTGTGTTGGTGTGTGTGTGTGTGTGTGTGTGTGTGTGTGTGTGTGTGTGTGTGGATCTGCAAAGGACTGTATAAGTGTGTTGGTGTGTGTGTGTGTGTGTGTGTGTGTGTGTGTGTGTGTGTGTGTGTGTGTGTGTGTGTGTGTGTGTGTGTGTGTGTGTGTGTGTGTGTGTGTGTGTGTGTGTGTGTGTGTGTGTGTGTGTGTGTGTGTGTGTGTGTGTGTGTGTGTGTGTGTGTGTGTGTGTGTGTGTGTGTGTGTGTGTGTGTGTGTGTGTGTGTGTGTGTGAAGAAGAAGATATGTGTGCCTATAGGGTAAATTCTGAAGGGACGGGCTGCCCTGTTTGTCTCTCTTTCCCTCCTAATCACTGAAGGAACAAAAGAGGTGAAGAATCAAAAATAAATGTTTCTCTTATATATTTCAGTTGTTTTTCTTCCTTTTTTTGTTTAACTCAGATAAATTTCTCATGTTTTTTTTTTTTTTTTTTGTTTTTTTTTTCTTTATTAAGTTGAACTCAGATCAATTTCTCTCTCCTCAAATACTGAACAGCTTAACTGTCAAAATCAGAATGCCGCCCGCGATTTCAGCTACTTCAGCACGTTTAAACGTTTTAGGATTCTTCATAAACAGGATTCTGCTTTCGAATCCAGATCCGCCACTTTAAACTGCTTTTAATCCAAACACCACTTGACACCTTCCCCGTCTGTCTGTAACAGCACGGATCTGTGGTGTGTGAAATATTTTAGGATAAATTCTGCAATCACAATTATTGCAGATCCGCCATATTCACCACCTCGCAGCCATGTCAAGCTAATTGCTGAATCGCCTTATGGCTCATTCTATCGGAAATTTGACTAAATGGTCTTTAACCAAGATCCACTTTTACCCCAGCTTCATTCAAATATTTTTTTTTTTTTGGAAGGTCCACTGATCTGAGCAACTTAAATAGGCCAAATCAAATTTAATTATTTAAATTACTTTTACTATGTCTGACACATATATTCATTGGCAACACAACTGGTATTCAAATAACACAGTTCTTTTCAGCAGTTTCAGTCAATGTCTCTAACCATCAGGCAGACTTAGAACTATTTACAAAGAAAAAAGTCTTACCTGATTAGCTGAGACAAATGGCTGAAGATGCAATCCTGTTCCGTGACGCCAAATTGTAGACTTAAAAATTAAGCTTTTTCCCCCGTGGTTTAATTCACAGGACCGGACACCAGTTATCTTGCCAAGAGATTTCTTTTATTTATAAGTCAGACATAGGGAGAGGAAGACAATTTTCTGACGGATGGTCTTCATTCCAGCTTCTTCCTCTCTGTCTTCCTGGACAACCAGTTGGATTTTATAGGTTGCTTAAACAGTGAAATAATTGTTTACCAGAAAAACAGGTTGTTTATGCTATACCTCGTGCTTTCACATGGCACAATATACCCTAGAACATATGCATAGAGAAACTTGTTGTTCATTGTTCCAAATATGTCTTAAAGAGAACTTGTGACATGTCATATGCATTCATAGGAAAACAACAACAATACATCCTTACAGAAAACTTCAGTCACATGTGCATAATTGAAAACTTATGCTACATATTCCTGTCTCTCACACTTCATGTGCTCAGACTTACTCTGACTAGATAATAATGCAATACAAATAATAATAATTATGAATGATACAACACAAATGATAATGAATATTAGTAAATAATATTAATACAAATGCACACTAAATAATAATGATTAAAACAAATGATAGTGAGTATTAATAAAGAATAATAATAAAAATGCATAATATAAACTGATTATGAATACTAATAATAAAAAAACATTTAATAATAAAAAAACATTTAATAGTAAAATTTAATCTACAGTGACGTGTCAGCCAACTTTGCCCAAAATCGTCCCGGGGGCCCCCGGTGTGACGTGTCAGCCAACGTTGCCCAAAATCGTCCCGGGGACCCCCGGTGTGACGCGTCAGCCAATGCGTTGCCCAAAATCGTCCCGGGGACCCCCGGTATGACGTGTCAGCCAATATGTTGCCCAAAATCGTCCCGGGGACCCCCAGTGTGACGTGTCAGCCAATATGTTGCCCAAAATCGTCCCGGGGACCCCCGGTGTGACGTGTCAGCCCATTTTGCCCAAAATCGTCCCGGGGGACCCCGTTTGTTACGTGTCAGCCCATTTTGCCCAAAATCGTCCCGGGGACCCCCGGTGTGACGTGTCAGCCAACGTTGCCCAAAATCGTCCCGGGGACCCCCGGTGTGACGTGTCAGCCAACGTTGCCCAAAATCGTCCCGGGGACCCCCGGTGTGACGTGTCAGCCCATTTTGCCCAAAATCGTCCCGGGGACCCCGTTTGTTACGTGTCAGCCCATTTTGCCCAAAATCGTCCCGGGGACCCCCGGTGTGACGTGTCAGCCAACGTTGCCCAAAATCGTCCCGGGGACCCCCGGTGTGACGTGTCAGCCAACGTTGCCCAAAATCGTCCCGGGGACCCCCGGTGTGACGTGTCAGCCAACGTTGCCCAAAATCGTCCCGGGGACCCCCGGTGTGACGTGTCAGCCAACTTTGCCCAAAATCGTCCCGGGGACCCCCGGTGTGACGTGTCAGCCAACTTTGCCCAAAATCGTCCCGGGGACCCCCGGTGTGACGTGTCAGCCCATTTTGCCCAAAATCGTCCCGGGGACCCCCGGTGTGACGTGTCAGCCAACGTTGCCCAAAATCGTCCCGGGGACCCCCGGTGTGACGTGTCAGCCAACGCTGCCCAAAATCGTCCCGGGGACCCCCGGTGTGACGCTTCAGCCAACGTTGCCCAAAATCGTCCCGGGGACCCCCGGTGTGACGTGTAAGCCAATATGTTGCCCAAAATCGTCCCGGGGACCCCCGGTGTGACGTGTCAGCCCATTTTGCCCAAAATCGTCCCGGGGACCCCCGGTGTGACGTGTCAGCCAACGCTGCCCAAAATCGTCCCGGGGACCCCCGGTGTGACGCTTCAGCCAACGTTGCCCAAAATCGTCCCGGGGACCCCCGGTGTGACGTGTCAGCCAATATGTTGCCCAAAATCGTCCCGGGGACCCCCGGTGTGACGCTTCAGCCAACGTTGCCCAAAATCGTCCCGGGGACCCCCGGTGTGACGTGTCAGCCAATATGTTGCCCAAAATCGTCCCGGGGACCCCCGGTGTGACGTGTAAGCCAATATGTTGCCCAAAATCGTCCCGGGGACCCCCGGTGTGACGCTTCAGCCAACGTTGCCCAAAATCGTCCCGGGGACCCCCGGTGTGACGTGTAAGCCAATATGTTGCCCAAAATCGTCCCGGGGACCCCCGGTGTGACGTGTCAGCCCATTTTGCCCAAAATCGTCCCGGGGACCCCGTTTGTTACGTGTCAGCCAACTTTGCCCAAAATCGTCCCGGGGACCCCCGGTGTGACGTGTCAGCCAATATGTTGCCCAAAATCGTCCCGGGGACCCCCGGTGTGAAGTGTCAGCCAACGTTGCCCAAAATCGTCCCGGGGAACCCCGGTGTGACGTGTCAGCCAACGTTGCCCAAAATCGTCCCGGGGAACCCGTTTGTTACGTGTCAACCCATTTTGCCCAAAATCGTCCCGGGGACCCCCGGTGTGACGTGTCAGCCCATTTTGCCCAAAATCGTCCCGGGGACCCCCGGTGTGACGCGTCAGCCAACGTTGCCCAAAATCGTCCCGGGGACCCCCGGTGTGACGTGTCAGCCAATATGTTGCCCAAAATCGTCCCGGGGACCCCCGGTGTGAAGTGTCAGCCAACGTTGCCCAAAATCGTCCCGGGGACCCCCGGTGTGACGCTTCAGCCAACGTTGCCCAAAATCGTCCCGGGGACCCCCGGTGTGACGTGTAAGCCAATATGTTGCCCAAAATCGTCCCGGGGACCCCCGGTGTGACGTGTCAGCCCATTTTGCCCAAAATCGTCCCGGGGACCCCGTTTGTTACGTGTCAGCCAACTTTGCCCAAAATCGTCCCGGGGACCCCCGGTGTGACGTGTCAGCCAATATGTTGCCCAAAATCGTCCCGGGGACCCCCGGTGTGAAGTGTCAGCCAACGTTGCCCAAAATCGTCCCGGGGACCCCCGGTGTGACGTGTCAGCCAACGCTGCCCAAAATCGTCCCGGGGACCCCCGGTGTGACGCTTCAGCCAACGTTGCCCAAAATCGTCCCGGGGACCCCCGGTGTGACGTGTAAGCCAATATGTTGCCCAAAATCGTCCCGGGGACCCCCGGTGTGACGTGTCAGCCCATTTTGCCCAAAATCGTCCCGGGGACCCCGTTTGTTACGTGTCAGCCAACTTTGCCCAAAATCGTCCCGGGGACCCCCGGTGTGACGTGTCAGCCAATATGTTGCCCAAAATCGTCCCGGGGACCCCCGGTGTGAAGTGTCAGCCAACGTTGCCCAAAATCGTCCCGGGGACCCCCGGTGTGACGTGTCAGCCAACGTTGCCCAAAATCGTCCCGGGGAACCCGTTTGTTACGTGTCAACCCATTTTGCCCAAAATCGTCCCGGGGACCCCCGGTGTGACGTGTCAGCCCATTTTGCCCAAAATCGTCCCGGGGACCCCCGGTGTGACGCGTCAGCCAACGTTGCCCAAAATCGTCCCGGGGACCCCCGGTGTGACGCGTCAGCCAACGTTGCCCAAAATCGTCCCGGGGACCCCCGGTGTGACGCGTCAGCCAACGTTGCCCAAAATCGTCCCGGGGACCCCCGGTGTGACGTGTCAGCCAATATGTTGCCCAAAATCGTCCCGGGGACCCCCGGTGTGAAGTGTCAGCCAACGTTGCCCAAAATCGTCCCGGGGACCCCCGGTGTGACGTGTCAGCCAATGTTGCCCAAAATCGTCCCGGGGAACCCGTTTGTTACGTGTCAACCCATTTTGCCCAAATTCGTCCCGGGGACCCCCGGTGTGACGTGTCAGCCAACGTTGCCCAAAATCGTCCCGGGGACCCCCGGTGTGACGTGTCAGCCAACGTTGCCCAAAATCGTCCCGGGGACCCCCGGTGTGACGCGTCAGCCAATATGTTGCCCAAAATCGTCCCGGGGACCCCCGGTGTGAAGTGTCAGCCAACGTTGCCCAAAATCGTCCCGGGGACCCCCGGTGTGACGTGTCAGCCAACGTTGCCCAAAATCGTCCCGGGGGCCCCCGGTGTGACGTGTCAGCCAACGTTGCCCAAAATCGTCCCGGTGGCCCCCGGTGTGACGTGTCAGCCAACTTTGCCCAAAATCGTCCCGGGGGCCCCCGGTGTGACGTGTCAGCCAACGTTGCCCAAAATCGTCCCGGGGACCCCGTTTGTTACGTGTCAGCCCATTTTGCCCAAAATCGTCCCGGGGACCCCCGGTGTGACGTGTCAGCCAACGTTGCCCAAAATCGTCCCGGGGACCCCCGGTGTGACGTGTCAGCCAACTTTGCCCAAAATCGTCCCGGGGGCCCCCGGTGTGACGTGTCAGCCAACTTTGCACAAAATTGTCCCAGGGGCCCCCGGTGTGACGCGTCAGCCAACGTTGCCCAAAATCGTCCCGGGGACCCCCGGTGTGACGTGTCAGCCCATTTTGCCCAAAATCGTCCCGGGGGCCCCCGGTGTGACGTGTCAGCCAACTTTGCCCAAAATCGTCCCGGGGGCCCCCGGTGTGACGTGTCAGCCAACGTTGCCCAAAATCGTCCCGGGGACCCCCGGTGTGAAGTGTCAGCCAACGTTGCCCAAAATCGTCCCGGGGACCCCCGGTGTGACGTGTCAGCCAACGTTGCCCAAAATCGTTCCGGGGGCCCCCGGTGTGACGTGTCAGCCAACGTTGCCCAAAATCGTCCCGGTGGCCCCCGGTGTGACGTGTCAGCCAACTTTGCCCAAAATCGTCCCGGGGGCCCCCGGTGTGACGTGTCAGCCAACGTTGCCCAAAATCGTCCCGGGGACCCCGTTTGTTACGTGTCAGCCCATTTTGCCCAAAATCGTCCCGGGGACCCCCGGTGTGACGTGTCAGCCAACGTTGCCCAAAATCGTCCCGGGGACCCCCGGTGTGACGTGTCAGCCAACTTTGCCCAAAATCGTCCCGGGGGCCCCCGGTGTGACGTGTCAGCCAACTTTGCACAAAATCGTCCCGGGGGCCCCCGGTGTGACGCGTCAGCCAACGTTGCCCAAAATCGTCCCGGGGACCCCCGGTGTGACGTGTCAGCCCATTTTGCCCAAAATCGTCCCGGGGACCCCCGGTGTGACGTGTCAGCCAACGTTGCCCAAAATCGTCCCGGGGACCCCCGGTGTGACGTGTCAGCCCATTTTGCCCAAAATCGTCCCGGGGACCCCCGGTGTGACGTGTCAGCCAACGTTGCCCAAAATCGTCCCGGGAACCCCCGGTGTGACGTGTCAGCCAACGTTGCCCAAAATCGTCCCGGGGACCCCCGGTGTGACGTGTCAGCCAACGTTGCCCAAAATCGTCCCGGGGACCCCCGGTGTGACGTGTCAGCCAATATGTTGCCCATGATGTTGCCCAAAATCGTCCCGTCATATCGGGAGTCCTCCAGACGATTTTGGGCAAAATTGGCTGAAAAGTCATATATATATCCTTAAATTTCTTCGATGCGCAACAAATCAATGTATGCAATACAATGCAAACGCACTAATATCTTGATTGCACGTGTGACGTGTCAGCCAACGTTGCCCAAAATCGTCCCGGGGACCCCCGGTGTGACGTGTCAGCCAACGTTGCCCAAAATCGTCCCGGGGACCCCCGGTTTGACACTTCAGCCAACGTTTCCCAAAATCGTCCCGGGGACCCCCGGTGTGACGTGTCAGCCAATATGTTGCCCAAAATCGTCCCGGGAACCCCCGGTGTGACGTGTCAGCCAACGTTGGCCAAAATCGTCCCGGGGACCCCCGGTGTGACGTGTCAGCCAACGTTGCCCAAAATCGTCCCGGGGACCCCCGGTGTGATGTGTCAGCCAACGTTGCCCAAAATCGTCCCGGGGACCCCCGGTGTGACGTGTCAGCCAACGTTGCCCAAAATCGTCCCGGGGACCCCCGGTGTGACGTGTCAGCCAACTTTGCCCAAAATCGACCCGGGGGCCCCCGGTGTGACGTGTCAGCCAACTTTGCCCAAAATCGTCCCGGGGACCCCCGGTGTGACGTGTCAGCCAACTTTGCCCAAAATCGACCCGGGGGCCCCCGGTGTGACGTGTCAGCCAACTTTGCCCAAAATCGTCCCAAGGGACCCCCGGTGTGACGTGTCAGCCCATTTTGCCCAAAATCGTCCCGGGGACCCCCGGTGTGACGTGTCAGCCAACGCTGCCCAAAATCGTCCCGGGGACCCCCGGTGTGACGCTTCAGCCAACGTTGCCCAAAATCGTCCCGGGGACCCCCGGTGTGACGTGTCAGCCAATATGTTGCCCAAAATCGTCCCGGGGACCCCCGGTGTGAAGTGTCAGCCAACGTTGCCCAAAATCGTCCCGGGGACCCCCGGTGTGACGCTTCAGCCAACGTTGCCCAAAATCGTCCCGGGGACCCCCGGTGTGACGTGTAAGCCAATATGTTGCCCAAAATCGTCCCGGGGACCCCCGGTGTAACGTGTCAGCCCATTTTGCCCAAAATCGTCCCGGGGACCCCCGGTGTGAAGTGTCAGCCAACGTTGCCCAAAATCGTCCCGGGGACCCCCGGTGTGACGTGTCAGCCAACGATGCCCAAAATCGTCCCGGGGAACCCGTTTGTTACGTGTCAACCCATTTTGCCCAAAATCGTCCCGGGGACCCCCGGTGTGACGTGTCAGCCAACGTTGCCCAAAATCGTCCCGGGGACCCCCGGTGTGACGCGTCAGCCAATATGTTGCCCAAAATAGTCCCGGGGACCCCCGGTGTGAAGTGTCAGCCAACGTTGCCCAAAATCGTCCCGGGGACCCCCGGTGTGACGTGTCAGCCAATGTTGCCCAAAATCGTCCCGGGGAACCCGTTTGTTACGTGTCAACCCATTTTGCCCAAATTCGTCCCGGGGACCCCCGGTGTGACGTGTCAGCCAACGTTGCCCAAAATCGTCCCGGGGACCCCCGGTGTGACGTGTCAGCCAACGTTGCCCAAAATCGTCCCGGGGACCCCCGGTGTGACGCGTCAGCCAATATGTTGCCCAAAATCGTCCCGGGGACCCCCGGTGTGAAGTGTCAGCCAACGTTGCCCAAAATCGTCCCGGGGACCCCCGGTGTGACGTGTCAGCCAACGTTGCCCAAAATCGTCCCGGGGGCCCCCGGTGTGACGTGTCAGCCAACGTTGCCCAAAATCGTCCCGGTGGCCCCCGGTGTGACGTGTCAGCCAACTTTGCCCAAAATCGTCCCGGGGGCCCCCGGTGTGACGTGTCAGCCAACGTTGCCCAAAATCGTCCCGGGGACCCCGTTTGTTACGTGTCAGCCCATTTTGCCCAAAATCGTCCCGGGGACCCCCGGTGTGACGTGTCAGCCAACGTTGCCCAAAATCGTCCCGGGGACCCCCGGTGTGACGTGTCAGCCAACTTTGCCCAAAATCGTCCCGGGGGCCCCCGGTGTGACGTGTCAGCCAACTTTGCACAAAATTGTCCCAGGGGCCCCCGGTGTGACGCGTCAGCCAACGTTGCCCAAAATCGTCCCGGGGACCCCCGGTGTGACGTGTCAGCCCATTTTGCCCAAAATCGTCCCGGGGGCCCCCGGTGTGACGTGTCAGCCAACTTTGCCCAAAATCGTCCCGGGGGCCCCCGGTGTGACGTGTCAGCCAACGTTGCCCAAAATCGTCCCGGGGACCCCCGGTGTGAAGTGTCAGCCAACGTTGCCCAAAATCGTCCCGGGGACCCCCGGTGTGACGTGTCAGCCAACGTTGCCCAAAATCGTTCCGGGGGCCCCCGGTGTGACGTGTCAGCCAACGTTGCCCAAAATCGTCCCGGTGGCCCCCGGTGTGACGTGTCAGCCAACTTTGCCCAAAATCGTCCCGGGGGCCCCCGGTGTGACGTGTCAGCCAACGTTGCCCAAAATCGTCCCGGGGACCCCGTTTGTTACGTGTCAGCCCATTTTGCCCAAAATCGTCCCGGGGACCCCCGGTGTGACGTGTCAGCCAACGTTGCCCAAAATCGTCCCGGGGACCCCCGGTGTGACGTGTCAGCCAACTTTGCCCAAAATCGTCCCGGGGGCCCCCGGTGTGACGTGTCAGCCAACTTTGCACAAAATCGTCCCGGGGGCCCCCGGTGTGACGCGTCAGCCAACGTTGCCCAAAATCGTCCCGGGGACCCCCGGTGTGACGTGTCAGCCCATTTTGCCCAAAATCGTCCCGGGGACCCCCGGTGTGACGTGTCAGCCAACGTTGCCCAAAATCGTCCCGGGGACCCCCGGTGTGACGTGTCAGCCCATTTTGCCCAAAATCGTCCCGGGGACCCCCGGTGTGACGTGTCAGCCAACGTTGCCCAAAATCGTCCCGGGAACCCCCGGTGTGACGTGTCAGCCAACGTTGCCCAAAATCGTCCCGGGGACCCCCGGTGTGACGTGTCAGCCAACGTTGCCCAAAATCGTCCCGGGGACCCCCGGTGTGACGTGTCAGCCAATATGTTGCCCATGATGTTGCCCAAAATCGTCCCGTCATATCGGGAGTCCTCCAGACGATTTTGGGCAAAATTGGCTGAAAAGTCATATATATATCCTTAAATTTCTTCGATGCGCAACAAATCAATGTATGCAATACAATGCAAACGCACTAATATCTTGATTGCACGTGTGACGTGTCAGCCAACGTTGCCCAAAATCGTCCCGGGGACCCCCGGTGTGACGTGTCAGCCAACGTTGCCCAAAATCGTCCCGGGGACCCCCGGTTTGACACTTCAGCCAACGTTTCCCAAAATCGTCCCGGGGACCCCCGGTGTGACGTGTCAGCCAATATGTTGCCCAAAATCGTCCCGGGAACCCCCGGTGTGACGTGTCAGCCAACGTTGGCCAAAATCGTCCCGGGGACCCCCGGTGTGACGTGTCAGCCAACGTTGCCCAAAATCGTCCCGGGGACCCCCGGTGTGATGTGTCAGCCAACGTTGCCCAAAATCGTCCCGGGGACCCCCGGTGTGACGTGTCAGCCAACGTTGCCCAAAATCGTCCCGGGGACCCCCGGTGTGACGTGTCAGCCAACTTTGCCCAAAATCGACCCGGGGGCCCCCGGTGTGACGTGTCAGCCAACTTTGCCCAAAATCGTCCCGGGGACCCCCGGTGTGACGTGTCAGCCAACTTTGCCCAAAATCGACCCGGGGGCCCCCGGTGTGACGTGTCAGCCAACTTTGCCCAAAATCGTCCCAAGGGACCCCCGGTGTGACGTGTCAGCCCATTTTGCCCAAAATCGTCCCGGGGACCCCCGGTGTGACGTGTCAGCCAACGCTGCCCAAAATCGTCCCGGGGACCCCCGGTGTGACGCTTCAGCCAACGTTGCCCAAAATCGTCCCGGGGACCCCCGGTGTGACGTGTCAGCCAATATGTTGCCCAAAATCGTCCCGGGGACCCCCGGTGTGAAGTGTCAGCCAACGTTGCCCAAAATCGTCCCGGGGACCCCCGGTGTGACGCTTCAGCCAACGTTGCCCAAAATCGTCCCGGGGACCCCCGGTGTGACGTGTAAGCCAATATGTTGCCCAAAATCGTCCCGGGGACCCCCGGTGTAACGTGTCAGCCCATTTTGCCCAAAATCGTCCCGGGGACCCCCGGTGTGAAGTGTCAGCCAACGTTGCCCAAAATCGTCCCGGGGACCCCCGGTGTGACGTGTCAGCCAACGTTGCCCAAAATCGTCCCGGGGAACCCGTTTGTTACGTGTCAACCCATTTTGCCCAAAATCGTCCCGGGGACCCCCGGTGTGACGTGTCAGCCAACGTTGCCCAAAATCGTCCCGGGGACCCCCGGTGTGACGCGTCAGCCAATATGTTGCCCAAAATAGTCCCGGGGACCCCCGGTGTGAAGTGTCAGCCAACGTTGCCCAAAATCGTCCCGGGGACCCCCGGTGTGACGTGTCAGCCAACGTTGCCCAAAATCGTCCCGGGGACCCCCAGTGTGACGTGTCAGCCAACTTTGCCCAAAATCGTCCCGGGGGCCCCCGGTGTGACGTGTCAGCCAACGTTGCCCAAAATCGTCCCGGGGGCCCCCGGTGTGACGTGTCAGCCAACGTTGCCCAAAATCGTCCCGGGGGCCCCCGGTGTGACGTGTCAGCCAACTTTGCCCAAAATCGTCCCGGGGGCCCCCGGTGTGACGTGTCAGCCAACGTTGCCCAAAATCGTCCCGGGGACCCCCAGTGTGACGTGTCAGCCAACTTTGCCCAAAATCGTCCCGGGGGCCCCCGGTGTGACGTGTCAGCCAACTTTGCACAAAATCGTCCCGGGGGCCCCCGGTGTGACGCGTCAGCCAACGTTGCCCAAAATCGTCCCGGGGACCCCCGGTGTGACGTGTCAGCCCATTTTGCCCAAAATCGTCCCGGGGACCCCCGGTGTGACGTGTCAGCCAACGTTGCCCAAAATCGTCCCGGGAACCCCCGGTGTGACGTGTCAGCCGACGTTGCCCAAAATCGTCCCGGGGACCCCCGGTGTGACGTGTCAGCCAACGTTGCCCAAAATCGTCCCGGGGACCCCCGGTGTGACGTGTCAGCCGACGTTGCCCAAAATCGTCCCGGGCACCCCCGGTGTGACGTGTCAGCCGACTTTGCCCAAAATCGTCCCGGGGACCCCCGGTGTGACGTGTCAGCCGACTTTGCCCAAAATCGTCCCGGGGACACCCGGTGTGACGTGTCAGCCAACGTTGCCCAAAATCGTCCCGGTGGCCCCCGGTGTGACGTGTCAGCCAACTTTGCCCAAAATCGTCCCGGGGGCCCCCGGTGTGACGTGTCAGCCAACGTTGCCCAAAATCGTCCCGGGGACCCCGTTTGTTACGTGTCAGCCCATTTTGCCCAAAATCGTCCCGGGGACCCCCGGTGTGACGTGTCAGCCAACGTTGCCCAAAATCGTCCCGGGGACCCCCGGTGTGACGTGTCAGCCAACTTTGCCCAAAATCGTCCCGGGGGCCCCCGGTGTGACGTGTCAGCCAACTTTGCACAAAATCGTCCCGGGGGCCCCCGGTGTGACGCGTCAGCCAACGTTGCCCAAAATCGTCCCGGGGACCCCCGGTGTGACGTGTCAGCCCATTTTGCCCAAAATCGTCCCGGGGACCCCCGGTGTGACGTGTCAGCCAACGTTGCCCAAAATCGTCCCGGGGACCCCCGGTGTGACGTGTCAGCCCATTTTGCCCAAAATCGTCCCGGGGACCCCCGGTGTGACGTGTCAGCCAACGTTGCCCAAAATCGTCCCGGGAACCCCCGGTGTGACGTGTCAGCCAACGTTGCCCAAAATCGTCCCGGGGACCCCCGGTGTGACGTGTCAGCCAACGTTGCCCAAAATCGTCCCGGGGACCCCCGGTGTGACGTGTCAGCCAATATGTTGCCCATGATGTTGCCCAAAATCGTCCCGTCATATCGGGAGTCCTCCAGACGATTTTGGGCAAAATTGGCTGAAAAGTCATATATATATCCTTAAATTTCTTCGATGCGCAACAAATCAATGTATGCAATACAATGCAAACGCACTAATATCTTGATTGCACGTGTGACGTGTCAGCCAACGTTGCCCAAAATCGTCCCGGGGACCCCCGGTGTGACGTGTCAGCCAACGTTGCCCAAAATCGTCCCGGGGACCCCCGGTTTGACACTTCAGCCAACGTTTCCCAAAATCGTCCCGGGGACCCCCGGTGTGACGTGTCAGCCAATATGTTGCCCAAAATCGTCCCGGGAACCCCCGGTGTGACGTGTCAGCCAACGTTGGCCAAAATCGTCCCGGGGACCCCCGGTGTGACGTGTCAGCCAACGTTGCCCAAAATCGTCCCGGGGACCCCCGGTGTGATGTGTCAGCCAACGTTGCCCAAAATCGTCCCGGGGACCCCCGGTGTGACGTGTCAGCCAACGTTGCCCAAAATCGTCCCGGGGACCCCCGGTGTGACGTGTCAGCCAACTTTGCCCAAAATCGACCCGGGGGCCCCCGGTGTGACGTGTCAGCCAACTTTGCCCAAAATCGTCCCGGGGACCCCCGGTGTGACGTGTCAGCCAACTTTGCCCAAAATCGACCCGGGGGCCCCCGGTGTGACGTGTCAGCCAACTTTGCCCAAAATCGTCCCAAGGGACCCCCGGTGTGACGTGTCAGCCCATTTTGCCCAAAATCGTCCCGGGGACCCCCGGTGTGACGTGTCAGCCAACGCTGCCCAAAATCGTCCCGGGGACCCCCGGTGTGACGCTTCAGCCAACGTTGCCCAAAATCGTCCCGGGGACCCCCGGTGTGACGTGTCAGCCAATATGTTGCCCAAAATCGTCCCGGGGACCCCCGGTGTGAAGTGTCAGCCAACGTTGCCCAAAATCGTCCCGGGGACCCCCGGTGTGACGCTTCAGCCAACGTTGCCCAAAATCGTCCCGGGGACCCCCGGTGTGACGTGTAAGCCAATATGTTGCCCAAAATCGTCCCGGGGACCCCCGGTGTAACGTGTCAGCCCATTTTGCCCAAAATCGTCCCGGGGACCCCCGGTGTGAAGTGTCAGCCAACGTTGCCCAAAATCGTCCCGGGGACCCCCGGTGTGACGTGTCAGCCAACGTTGCCCAAAATCGTCCCGGGGAACCCGTTTGTTACGTGTCAACCCATTTTGCCCAAAATCGTCCCGGGGACCCCCGGTGTGACGTGTCAGCCAACGTTGCCCAAAATCGTCCCGGGGACCCCCGGTGTGACGCGTCAGCCAATATGTTGCCCAAAATAGTCCCGGGGACCCCCGGTGTGAAGTGTCAGCCAACGTTGCCCAAAATCGTCCCGGGGACCCCCGGTGTGACGTGTCAGCCAACGTTGCCCAAAATCGTCCCGGGGACCCCCAGTGTGACGTGTCAGCCAACTTTGCCCAAAATCGTCCCGGGGGCCCCCGGTGTGACGTGTCAGCCAACGTTGCCCAAAATCGTCCCGGGGGCCCCCGGTGTGACGTGTCAGCCAACGTTGCCCAAAATCGTCCCGGGGGCCCCCGGTGTGACGTGTCAGCCAACTTTGCCCAAAATCGTCCCGGGGGCCCCCGGTGTGACGTGTCAGCCAACGTTGCCCAAAATCGTCCCGGGGACCCCCAGTGTGACGTGTCAGCCAACTTTGCCCAAAATCGTCCCGGGGGCCCCCGGTGTGACGTGTCAGCCAACTTTGCACAAAATCGTCCCGGGGGCCCCCGGTGTGACGCGTCAGCCAACGTTGCCCAAAATCGTCCCGGGGACCCCCGGTGTGACGTGTCAGCCCATTTTGCCCAAAATCGTCCCGGGGACCCCCGGTGTGACGTGTCAGCCAACGTTGCCCAAAATCGTCCCGGGAACCCCCGGTGTGACGTGTCAGCCAACGTTGCCCAAAATCGTCCCGGGGACCCCCGGTGTGACGTGTCAGCCAACGTTGCCCAAAATCGTCCCGGGGACCCCCGGTGTGACGTGTCAGCCGACGTTGCCCAAAATCGTCCCGGGCACCCCCGGTGTGACGTGTCAGCCGACTTTGCCCAAAATCGTCCCGGGGACCCCCGGTGTGACGTGTCAGCCGACTTTGCCCAAAATCGTCCCGGGGACACCCGGTGTGACGTGTCAGCCGACTCTGCCCAAAATCGTCCCGGGGACCCCCGGTGTGACGAGTCATCCGACTCTGCCCAAAATCGTCCCGGGGACCCCTGGTGTGACGTGTCAGCCGACTCTGCACAAAATCGTCCCGGGGACCCCAGGTGTGACGTGTCAGCCCATTTTGCCCAAAATCGTCCCGGGGACCCCAGGTGTGACGTGTCAGCCAACGTTGCCCAAAATCGTCCTGTGCACCCCCGGTGTGACGTGTCAGCCAACTTTGCCCAAAATCGTCCCGGTCACCCCCGGTGTGACGTGTCAGCCCATTTTGCCCAAAATCGTCCCGGGAACCCCCGGTGTGACGTGTCAGCCGACGTTGCCCAAAATCGTCCCGGGCACCCCCGGTGTGACGTGTCAGCCAACGTTGCCCAAAATCGTCCCGGGCACCCCCGGTGTGACGTGTCAGCCAACTTTGCCCAAAATCGTCCCGGTCACCCCCGGTGTGACGTGTCAGCCCATTTTGCCCAAAATCGTCCCGGGAACCCCCGGTGTGACGTGTCAGCCGACGTTGCCCAAAATCGTCCCGGGGACCCCCGGTGTGACGAGTCATCCGACTCTGCCCAAAATCGTCCCGGGCACCCCCGGTGTGACGTGTCAGCCAACTTTGCCCAAAATCGTCCCGGTCACCCCCGGTGTGACGTGTCAGCCCATTTTGCCCAAAATCGTCCCGGGAACCCCCGGTGTGACGTGTCAGCCGACGTTGCCCAAAATCGTCCCGGGGACCCCCGGTGTGACGTGTCAGCCAACGTTGCCCAAAATCGTCCCGGGGGCCCCCGGTGTGACGTGTCAGCCAACGTTGCCCAAAATCGTCCCGGTGGCCCCCGGTGTGACGTGTCAGCCAACTTTGCCCAAAATCGTCCCGGGGGCCCCCGGTGTGACGTGTCAGCCAACGTTGCCCAAAATCGTCCCGGGGACCCCGTTTGTTACGTGTCAGCCCATTTTGCCCAAAATCGTCCCGGGGACCCCCGGTGTGACGTGTCAGCCAACGTTGCCCAAAATCGTCCCGGGGACCCCCGGTGTGACGTGTCAGCCAACTTTGCCCAAAATCGTCCCGGGGGCCCCCGGTGTGACGTGTCAGCCAACTTTGCACAAAATTGTCCCAGGGGCCCCCGGTGTGACGCGTCAGCCAACGTTGCCCAAAATCGTCCCGGGGACCCCCGGTGTGACGTGTCAGCCCATTTTGCCCAAAATCGTCCCGGGGGCCCCCGGTGTGACGTGTCAGCCAACTTTGCCCAAAATCGTCCCGGGGGCCCCCGGTGTGACGTGTCAGCCAACGTTGCCCAAAATCGTCCCGGGGACCCCCGGTGTGAAGTGTCAGCCAACGTTGCCCAAAATCGTCCCGGGGACCCCCGGTGTGACGTGTCAGCCAACGTTGCCCAAAATCGTTCCGGGGGCCCCCGGTGTGACGTGTCAGCCAACGTTGCCCAAAATCGTCCCGGTGGCCCCCGGTGTGACGTGTCAGCCAACTTTGCCCAAAATCGTCCCGGGGGCCCCCGGTGTGACGTGTCAGCCAACGTTGCCCAAAATCGTCCCGGGGACCCCGTTTGTTACGTGTCAGCCCATTTTGCCCAAAATCGTCCCGGGGACCCCCGGTGTGACGTGTCAGCCAACGTTGCCCAAAATCGTCCCGGGGACCCCCGGTGTGACGTGTCAGCCAACTTTGCCCAAAATCGTCCCGGGGGCCCCCGGTGTGACGTGTCAGCCAACTTTGCACAAAATCGTCCCGGGGGCCCCCGGTGTGACGCGTCAGCCAACGTTGCCCAAAATCGTCCCGGGGACCCCCGGTGTGACGTGTCAGCCCATTTTGCCCAAAATCGTCCCGGGGACCCCCGGTGTGACGTGTCAGCCAACGTTGCCCAAAATCGTCCCGGGGACCCCCGGTGTGACGTGTCAGCCCATTTTGCCCAAAATCGTCCCGGGGACCCCCGGTGTGACGTGTCAGCCAACGTTGCCCAAAATCGTCCCGGGAACCCCCGGTGTGACGTGTCAGCCAACGTTGCCCAAAATCGTCCCGGGGACCCCCGGTGTGACGTGTCAGCCAACGTTGCCCAAAATCGTCCCGGGGACCCCCGGTGTGACGTGTCAGCCAATATGTTGCCCATGATGTTGCCCAAAATCGTCCCGTCATATCGGGAGTCCTCCAGACGATTTTGGGCAAAATTGGCTGAAAAGTCATATATATATCCTTAAATTTCTTCGATGCGCAACAAATCAATGTATGCAATACAATGCAAACGCACTAATATCTTGATTGCACGTGTGACGTGTCAGCCAACGTTGCCCAAAATCGTCCCGGGGACCCCCGGTGTGACGTGTCAGCCAACGTTGCCCAAAATCGTCCCGGGGACCCCCGGTTTGACACTTCAGCCAACGTTTCCCAAAATCGTCCCGGGGACCCCCGGTGTGACGTGTCAGCCAATATGTTGCCCAAAATCGTCCCGGGAACCCCCGGTGTGACGTGTCAGCCAACGTTGGCCAAAATCGTCCCGGGGACCCCCGGTGTGACGTGTCAGCCAACGTTGCCCAAAATCGTCCCGGGGACCCCCGGTGTGATGTGTCAGCCAACGTTGCCCAAAATCGTCCCGGGGACCCCCGGTGTGACGTGTCAGCCAACGTTGCCCAAAATCGTCCCGGGGACCCCCGGTGTGACGTGTCAGCCAACTTTGCCCAAAATCGACCCGGGGGCCCCCGGTGTGACGTGTCAGCCAACTTTGCCCAAAATCGTCCCGGGGACCCCCGGTGTGACGTGTCAGCCAACTTTGCCCAAAATCGACCCGGGGGCCCCCGGTGTGACGTGTCAGCCAACTTTGCCCAAAATCGTCCCAAGGGACCCCCGGTGTGACGTGTCAGCCCATTTTGCCCAAAATCGTCCCGGGGACCCCCGGTGTGACGTGTCAGCCAACGCTGCCCAAAATCGTCCCGGGGACCCCCGGTGTGACGCTTCAGCCAACGTTGCCCAAAATCGTCCCGGGGACCCCCGGTGTGACGTGTCAGCCAATATGTTGCCCAAAATCGTCCCGGGGACCCCCGGTGTGAAGTGTCAGCCAACGTTGCCCAAAATCGTCCCGGGGACCCCCGGTGTGACGCTTCAGCCAACGTTGCCCAAAATCGTCCCGGGGACCCCCGGTGTGACGTGTAAGCCAATATGTTGCCCAAAATCGTCCCGGGGACCCCCGGTGTAACGTGTCAGCCCATTTTGCCCAAAATCGTCCCGGGGACCCCCGGTGTGAAGTGTCAGCCAACGTTGCCCAAAATCGTCCCGGGGACCCCCGGTGTGACGTGTCAGCCAACGATGCCCAAAATCGTCCCGGGGAACCCGTTTGTTACGTGTCAACCCATTTTGCCCAAAATCGTCCCGGGGACCCCCGGTGTGACGTGTCAGCCAACGTTGCCCAAAATCGTCCCGGGGACCCCCGGTGTGACGCGTCAGCCAATATGTTGCCCAAAATAGTCCCGGGGACCCCCGGTGTGAAGTGTCAGCCAACGTTGCCCAAAATCGTCCCGGGGACCCCCGGTGTGACGTGTCAGCCAATGTTGCCCAAAATCGTCCCGGGGAACCCGTTTGTTACGTGTCAACCCATTTTGCCCAAATTCGTCCCGGGGACCCCCGGTGTGACGTGTCAGCCAACGTTGCCCAAAATCGTCCCGGGGACCCCCGGTGTGACGTGTCAGCCAACGTTGCCCAAAATCGTCCCGGGGACCCCCGGTGTGACGCGTCAGCCAATATGTTGCCCAAAATCGTCCCGGGGACCCCCGGTGTGAAGTGTCAGCCAACGTTGCCCAAAATCGTCCCGGGGACCCCCGGTGTGACGTGTCAGCCAACGTTGCCCAAAATCGTCCCGGGGGCCCCCGGTGTGACGTGTCAGCCAACGTTGCCCAAAATCGTCCCGGTGGCCCCCGGTGTGACGTGTCAGCCAACTTTGCCCAAAATCGTCCCGGGGGCCCCCGGTGTGACGTGTCAGCCAACGTTGCCCAAAATCGTCCCGGGGACCCCGTTTGTTACGTGTCAGCCCATTTTGCCCAAAATCGTCCCGGGGACCCCCGGTGTGACGTGTCAGCCAACGTTGCCCAAAATCGTCCCGGGGACCCCCGGTGTGACGTGTCAGCCAACTTTGCCCAAAATCGTCCCGGGGGCCCCCGGTGTGACGTGTCAGCCAACTTTGCACAAAATTGTCCCAGGGGCCCCCGGTGTGACGCGTCAGCCAACGTTGCCCAAAATCGTCCCGGGGACCCCCGGTGTGACGTGTCAGCCCATTTTGCCCAAAATCGTCCCGGGGGCCCCCGGTGTGACGTGTCAGCCAACTTTGCCCAAAATCGTCCCGGGGGCCCCCGGTGTGACGTGTCAGCCAACGTTGCCCAAAATCGTCCCGGGGACCCCCGGTGTGAAGTGTCAGCCAACGTTGCCCAAAATCGTCCCGGGGACCCCCGGTGTGACGTGTCAGCCAACGTTGCCCAAAATCGTTCCGGGGGCCCCCGGTGTGACGTGTCAGCCAACGTTGCCCAAAATCGTCCCGGTGGCCCCCGGTGTGACGTGTCAGCCAACTTTGCCCAAAATCGTCCCGGGGGCCCCCGGTGTGACGTGTCAGCCAACGTTGCCCAAAATCGTCCCGGGGACCCCGTTTGTTACGTGTCAGCCCATTTTGCCCAAAATCGTCCCGGGGACCCCCGGTGTGACGTGTCAGCCAACGTTGCCCAAAATCGTCCCGGGGACCCCCGGTGTGACGTGTCAGCCAACTTTGCCCAAAATCGTCCCGGGGGCCCCCGGTGTGACGTGTCAGCCAACTTTGCACAAAATCGTCCCGGGGGCCCCCGGTGTGACGCGTCAGCCAACGTTGCCCAAAATCGTCCCGGGGACCCCCGGTGTGACGTGTCAGCCCATTTTGCCCAAAATCGTCCCGGGGACCCCCGGTGTGACGTGTCAGCCAACGTTGCCCAAAATCGTCCCGGGGACCCCCGGTGTGACGTGTCAGCCCATTTTGCCCAAAATCGTCCCGGGGACCCCCGGTGTGACGTGTCAGCCAACGTTGCCCAAAATCGTCCCGGGAACCCCCGGTGTGACGTGTCAGCCAACGTTGCCCAAAATCGTCCCGGGGACCCCCGGTGTGACGTGTCAGCCAACGTTGCCCAAAATCGTCCCGGGGACCCCCGGTGTGACGTGTCAGCCAATATGTTGCCCATGATGTTGCCCAAAATCGTCCCGTCATATCGGGAGTCCTCCAGACGATTTTGGGCAAAATTGGCTGAAAAGTCATATATATATCCTTAAATTTCTTCGATGCGCAACAAATCAATGTATGCAATACAATGCAAACGCACTAATATCTTGATTGCACGTGTGACGTGTCAGCCAACGTTGCCCAAAATCGTCCCGGGGACCCCCGGTGTGACGTGTCAGCCAACGTTGCCCAAAATCGTCCCGGGGACCCCCGGTTTGACACTTCAGCCAACGTTTCCCAAAATCGTCCCGGGGACCCCCGGTGTGACGTGTCAGCCAATATGTTGCCCAAAATCGTCCCGGGAACCCCCGGTGTGACGTGTCAGCCAACGTTGGCCAAAATCGTCCCGGGGACCCCCGGTGTGACGTGTCAGCCAACGTTGCCCAAAATCGTCCCGGGGACCCCCGGTGTGATGTGTCAGCCAACGTTGCCCAAAATCGTCCCGGGGACCCCCGGTGTGACGTGTCAGCCAACGTTGCCCAAAATCGTCCCGGGGACCCCCGGTGTGACGTGTCAGCCAACTTTGCCCAAAATCGACCCGGGGGCCCCCGGTGTGACGTGTCAGCCAACTTTGCCCAAAATCGTCCCGGGGACCCCCGGTGTGACGTGTCAGCCAACTTTGCCCAAAATCGACCCGGGGGCCCCCGGTGTGACGTGTCAGCCAACTTTGCCCAAAATCGTCCCAAGGGACCCCCGGTGTGACGTGTCAGCCCATTTTGCCCAAAATCGTCCCGGGGACCCCCGGTGTGACGTGTCAGCCAACGCTGCCCAAAATCGTCCCGGGGACCCCCGGTGTGACGCTTCAGCCAACGTTGCCCAAAATCGTCCCGGGGACCCCCGGTGTGACGTGTCAGCCAATATGTTGCCCAAAATCGTCCCGGGGACCCCCGGTGTGAAGTGTCAGCCAACGTTGCCCAAAATCGTCCCGGGGACCCCCGGTGTGACGCTTCAGCCAACGTTGCCCAAAATCGTCCCGGGGACCCCCGGTGTGACGTGTAAGCCAATATGTTGCCCAAAATCGTCCCGGGGACCCCCGGTGTAACGTGTCAGCCCATTTTGCCCAAAATCGTCCCGGGGACCCCCGGTGTGAAGTGTCAGCCAACGTTGCCCAAAATCGTCCCGGGGACCCCCGGTGTGACGTGTCAGCCAACGTTGCCCAAAATCGTCCCGGGGAACCCGTTTGTTACGTGTCAACCCATTTTGCCCAAAATCGTCCCGGGGACCCCCGGTGTGACGTGTCAGCCAACGTTGCCCAAAATCGTCCCGGGGACCCCCGGTGTGACGCGTCAGCCAATATGTTGCCCAAAATAGTCCCGGGGACCCCCGGTGTGAAGTGTCAGCCAACGTTGCCCAAAATCGTCCCGGGGACCCCCGGTGTGACGTGTCAGCCAACGTTGCCCAAAATCGTCCCGGGGACCCCCAGTGTGACGTGTCAGCCAACTTTGCCCAAAATCGTCCCGGGGGCCCCCGGTGTGACGTGTCAGCCAACGTTGCCCAAAATCGTCCCGGGGGCCCCCGGTGTGACGTGTCAGCCAACGTTGCCCAAAATCGTCCCGGGGGCCCCCGGTGTGACGTGTCAGCCAACTTTGCCCAAAATCGTCCCGGGGGCCCCCGGTGTGACGTGTCAGCCAACGTTGCCCAAAATCGTCCCGGGGACCCCCAGTGTGACGTGTCAGCCAACTTTGCCCAAAATCGTCCCGGGGGCCCCCGGTGTGACGTGTCAGCCAACTTTGCACAAAATCGTCCCGGGGGCCCCCGGTGTGACGCGTCAGCCAACGTTGCCCAAAATCGTCCCGGGGACCCCCGGTGTGACGTGTCAGCCCATTTTGCCCAAAATCGTCCCGGGGACCCCCGGTGTGACGTGTCAGCCAACGTTGCCCAAAATCGTCCCGGGAACCCCCGGTGTGACGTGTCAGCCGACGTTGCCCAAAATCGTCCCGGGGACCCCCGGTGTGACGTGTCAGCCAACGTTGCCCAAAATCGTCCCGGGGACCCCCGGTGTGACGTGTCAGCCGACGTTGCCCAAAATCGTCCCGGGCACCCCCGGTGTGACGTGTCAGCCGACTTTGCCCAAAATCGTCCCGGGGACCCCCGGTGTGACGTGTCAGCCGACTTTGCCCAAAATCGTCCCGGGGACACCCGGTGTGACGTGTCAGCCAACGTTGCCCAAAATCGTCCCGGTGGCCCCCGGTGTGACGTGTCAGCCAACTTTGCCCAAAATCGTCCCGGGGGCCCCCGGTGTGACGTGTCAGCCAACGTTGCCCAAAATCGTCCCGGGGACCCCGTTTGTTACGTGTCAGCCCATTTTGCCCAAAATCGTCCCGGGGACCCCCGGTGTGACGTGTCAGCCAACGTTGCCCAAAATCGTCCCGGGGACCCCCGGTGTGACGTGTCAGCCAACTTTGCCCAAAATCGTCCCGGGGGCCCCCGGTGTGACGTGTCAGCCAACTTTGCACAAAATCGTCCCGGGGGCCCCCGGTGTGACGCGTCAGCCAACGTTGCCCAAAATCGTCCCGGGGACCCCCGGTGTGACGTGTCAGCCCATTTTGCCCAAAATCGTCCCGGGGACCCCCGGTGTGACGTGTCAGCCAACGTTGCCCAAAATCGTCCCGGGGACCCCCGGTGTGACGTGTCAGCCCATTTTGCCCAAAATCGTCCCGGGGACCCCCGGTGTGACGTGTCAGCCAACGTTGCCCAAAATCGTCCCGGGAACCCCCGGTGTGACGTGTCAGCCAACGTTGCCCAAAATCGTCCCGGGGACCCCCGGTGTGACGTGTCAGCCAACGTTGCCCAAAATCGTCCCGGGGACCCCCGGTGTGACGTGTCAGCCAATATGTTGCCCATGATGTTGCCCAAAATCGTCCCGTCATATCGGGAGTCCTCCAGACGATTTTGGGCAAAATTGGCTGAAAAGTCATATATATATCCTTAAATTTCTTCGATGCGCAACAAATCAATGTATGCAATACAATGCAAACGCACTAATATCTTGATTGCACGTGTGACGTGTCAGCCAACGTTGCCCAAAATCGTCCCGGGGACCCCCGGTGTGACGTGTCAGCCAACGTTGCCCAAAATCGTCCCGGGGACCCCCGGTTTGACACTTCAGCCAACGTTTCCCAAAATCGTCCCGGGGACCCCCGGTGTGACGTGTCAGCCAATATGTTGCCCAAAATCGTCCCGGGAACCCCCGGTGTGACGTGTCAGCCAACGTTGGCCAAAATCGTCCCGGGGACCCCCGGTGTGACGTGTCAGCCAACGTTGCCCAAAATCGTCCCGGGGACCCCCGGTGTGATGTGTCAGCCAACGTTGCCCAAAATCGTCCCGGGGACCCCCGGTGTGACGTGTCAGCCAACGTTGCCCAAAATCGTCCCGGGGACCCCCGGTGTGACGTGTCAGCCAACTTTGCCCAAAATCGACCCGGGGGCCCCCGGTGTGACGTGTCAGCCAACTTTGCCCAAAATCGTCCCGGGGACCCCCGGTGTGACGTGTCAGCCAACTTTGCCCAAAATCGACCCGGGGGCCCCCGGTGTGACGTGTCAGCCAACTTTGCCCAAAATCGTCCCAAGGGACCCCCGGTGTGACGTGTCAGCCCATTTTGCCCAAAATCGTCCCGGGGACCCCCGGTGTGACGTGTCAGCCAACGCTGCCCAAAATCGTCCCGGGGACCCCCGGTGTGACGCTTCAGCCAACGTTGCCCAAAATCGTCCCGGGGACCCCCGGTGTGACGTGTCAGCCAATATGTTGCCCAAAATCGTCCCGGGGACCCCCGGTGTGAAGTGTCAGCCAACGTTGCCCAAAATCGTCCCGGGGACCCCCGGTGTGACGCTTCAGCCAACGTTGCCCAAAATCGTCCCGGGGACCCCCGGTGTGACGTGTAAGCCAATATGTTGCCCAAAATCGTCCCGGGGACCCCCGGTGTAACGTGTCAGCCCATTTTGCCCAAAATCGTCCCGGGGACCCCCGGTGTGAAGTGTCAGCCAACGTTGCCCAAAATCGTCCCGGGGACCCCCGGTGTGACGTGTCAGCCAACGTTGCCCAAAATCGTCCCGGGGAACCCGTTTGTTACGTGTCAACCCATTTTGCCCAAAATCGTCCCGGGGACCCCCGGTGTGACGTGTCAGCCAACGTTGCCCAAAATCGTCCCGGGGACCCCCGGTGTGACGCGTCAGCCAATATGTTGCCCAAAATAGTCCCGGGGACCCCCGGTGTGAAGTGTCAGCCAACGTTGCCCAAAATCGTCCCGGGGACCCCCGGTGTGACGTGTCAGCCAACGTTGCCCAAAATCGTCCCGGGGACCCCCAGTGTGACGTGTCAGCCAACTTTGCCCAAAATCGTCCCGGGGGCCCCCGGTGTGACGTGTCAGCCAACGTTGCCCAAAATCGTCCCGGGGGCCCCCGGTGTGACGTGTCAGCCAACGTTGCCCAAAATCGTCCCGGGGGCCCCCGGTGTGACGTGTCAGCCAACTTTGCCCAAAATCGTCCCGGGGGCCCCCGGTGTGACGTGTCAGCCAACGTTGCCCAAAATCGTCCCGGGGACCCCCAGTGTGACGTGTCAGCCAACTTTGCCCAAAATCGTCCCGGGGGCCCCCGGTGTGACGTGTCAGCCAACTTTGCACAAAATCGTCCCGGGGGCCCCCGGTGTGACGCGTCAGCCAACGTTGCCCAAAATCGTCCCGGGGACCCCCGGTGTGACGTGTCAGCCCATTTTGCCCAAAATCGTCCCGGGGACCCCCGGTGTGACGTGTCAGCCAACGTTGCCCAAAATCGTCCCGGGAACCCCCGGTGTGACGTGTCAGCCAACGTTGCCCAAAATCGTCCCGGGGACCCCCGGTGTGACGTGTCAGCCAACGTTGCCCAAAATCGTCCCGGGGACCCCCGGTGTGACGTGTCAGCCGACGTTGCCCAAAATCGTCCCGGGCACCCCCGGTGTGACGTGTCAGCCGACTTTGCCCAAAATCGTCCCGGGGACCCCCGGTGTGACGTGTCAGCCGACTTTGCCCAAAATCGTCCCGGGGACACCCGGTGTGACGTGTCAGCCGACTCTGCCCAAAATCGTCCCGGGGACCCCCGGTGTGACGAGTCATCCGACTCTGCCCAAAATCGTCCCGGGGACCCCTGGTGTGACGTGTCAGCCGACTCTGCACAAAATCGTCCCGGGGACCCCAGGTGTGACGTGTCAGCCCATTTTGCCCAAAATCGTCCCGGGGACCCCAGGTGTGACGTGTCAGCCAACGTTGCCCAAAATCGTCCTGTGCACCCCCGGTGTGACGTGTCAGCCAACTTTGCCCAAAATCGTCCCGGTCACCCCCGGTGTGACGTGTCAGCCCATTTTGCCCAAAATCGTCCCGGGAACCCCCGGTGTGACGTGTCAGCCGACGTTGCCCAAAATCGTCCCGGGCACCCCCGGTGTGACGTGTCAGCCAACGTTGCCCAAAATCGTCCCGGGCACCCCCGGTGTGACGTGTCAGCCAACTTTGCCCAAAATCGTCCCGGTCACCCCCGGTGTGACGTGTCAGCCCATTTTGCCCAAAATCGTCCCGGGAACCCCCGGTGTGACGTGTCAGCCGACGTTGCCCAAAATCGTCCCGGGGACCCCCGGTGTGACGAGTCATCCGACTCTGCCCAAAATCGTCCCGGGCACCCCCGGTGTGACGTGTCAGCCAACTTTGCCCAAAATCGTCCCGGTCACCCCCGGTGTGACGTGTCAGCCCATTTTGCCCAAAATCGTCCCGGGAACCCCCGGTGTGACGTGTCAGCCGACGTTGCCCAAAATCGTCCCGGGGACCCCCGGTGTGACGAGTCATCCGACTCTGCCCAAAATCGTCCCGGGTACCCCCGGTGTGACGAGTCATCCGACTCTGCCCAAAATCGTCCTGGGTACCCCCGGTGTGACGGGTCATCCGACTCTGCCCAAAATCGTCCCGGGGACCCCCGGTGTGACGTGTCAGCCAACGTTGCCCAAAATCGTCCCGGGGACCCCCGGTGTGACGAGTCATCCGACTCTGCCCAAAATCGTCCCGGGTACCCCCGGTGTGACGAGTCATCCGACTCTGCCCAAAATCGTCCCGGGTACCCCCGGTGTGACGGGTCATCCGACTCTGCCCAAAATCGTCCCGGGGACCCCCGGTGTGACGTGTCAGCCAACGTTGCCCAAAATCGTCCCGGGGACCCCCGGTGTGACGTGTCAGCCAACGTTGCCCAAAATCGTCCCGGGACCCCCGGTGTGACGTGTCAGCCAACGTTGCCCAAAATCATCCCGGGGACCCCTGGTGTGACGTGTCAGCCGACTCTGCCCAAAATCGTCCCGGGGACCCCAGGTGTGACGTGTCAGCCCATTTTGCCCAAAATCGTCCCGGGGACCCCAGGTGTGACGTGTCAGCCAACGTTGCCCAAAATCGTCCTGTGCACCCCCGGTGTGACGTGTCAGCCAACTTTGCCCAAAATCGTCCCGGTCACCCCCGGTGTGACGTGTCAGCCCATTTTGCCCAAAATCGTCCCGGGAACCCCCGGTGTGACGTGTCAGCCCATTTTGCCCAAAATCGTCCCGGGAACCCCCGGTGTGACGTGTCAGCCGACGTTGCCCAAAATCGTCCCGGGGACCCCCGGTGTGACGAGTCATCCGACTCTGCCCAAAATCGTCCCGGGTACCCCCGGTGTGACGAGTCATCCGACTCTGCCCAAAATCGTCCTGGGTACCCCCGGTGTGACGGGTCATCCGACTCTGCCCAAAATCGTCCCGGGGACCCCCGGTGTGACGTGTCAGCCAACGTTGCCCAAAATCGTCCCGGGGACCCCCGGTGTGACGTGTCAGCCAACGTTGCCCAAAATCGTCCCGGGGACCCCCGGTGTGACGTGTCAGCCCATTTTGCCCAAAATCGTCCCGGGGACCCCCGGTGTGACGTGTCAGCCAACGTTGCCCAAAATCGTCCCGGGGACCCCCGGTGTGACGTGTCAGCCAATATGTTGCCCATGATGTTGCCCAAAATCGTCCCGTCATATCGGGAGTCCTCCAGACGATTTTGGGCAAAATTGGCTGAAAAGTCATATATATATCCTTAAATTTCTTCGATGCGCAACAAATCAATGTATGCAATACAATGCAAACGCACTAATATCTTGATTGCACGAGTTCTTTATACATTGTAATTTAAAAGCACTAATCTCTTCAATGCAAAACTAGATTCGTTTGCATCGCAATGCAAAAGCACTAATCTTATATGCATTGCAATGCAACAGCACTGCTTTCTTCAATGCACAAGTTTTTGTATGCATTGCAAAAAGCAGTTGTCACTTCAATACACAAGGAGTTATTGAATGCAATGCAAAAACGCACTTATCTCGTCAATTACAAGTTAATGTATGCAATGCAATGCAAACGCACTGATATATCTTGATTGCACGAGTTCTTATATACATTGTAATTTAAAAGCTCTAATTTCTTCAATGCAAAACAAGTTTTGTACTCATTGCAATGCAAAAGCAATAATCTCTTCAATGCAAAACAAGTTTTGTACTCATTGCAATGCAAAAGCACTAATTTCTTGATTGCACGAGTTCTTTATACATTGTAATTAAAAAGCTCTAATTTCTTCGATGCACAACGATTTCTTATATGCATTGCAATTTAAAAGCACTAATTTTTCTATGCAAAACAAGTTTTGTACTCATTGCAATGCAAAAGCACTAATCTCTTCAATGCAAAACTAGATTCGTTTGCATCGCAATGCAAAAGCACTAATTTTTCAATGCAAAACAAGTTTTGTACTCATTGCAATGCAAAAGCACTAATCTCTTCAATGCAAAACTAGATTCGTTTGCATCGCAATGCAAAAGCACTAATCTTATATGCTTTGCAATGCAACAGCACTGCTTTCTTCAATGCACAAGTTTTTGTATGCATTGCAAAAAGCAGTTGTCACTTCAATACACAAGGAGTTATTGAATGCAATGCAATGCAATGCAAAAACGCACTTATCTCGTCAATTACAAGTTAATGTATGCAATGCAATGCAAACGCACTAATATCTTGATTGCACGAGTTCTTTATACATTGTAATTTAAAAGCTCTAATTTCTTCAATGCAAAACTAGATTCGTATGCATCGCAATGCAAAAGCACTAATTTCTTCGATGCACAACAAATTAATGTATGCAATGCAAAAGCAGTTGTCTCTTCAATACACAAGGAGTTATTGAATGCAATGCAAAAACGCACTTATCTCGTCAATTCACAAGTTATTGTATGCAATGCGATGCAATACAAAAGCAATTATCTCTTCAGCGCACAAGTAGTTCTTGTATGTATTGAAATGCAAAAACACTAATTTCTTTCATGCAAAACAAGTTTTGTACTCATTGCAGTGCAAAAGCACTAATCTCTTCAATGCAAAACTAGATTCGTTTGCATTGCAATGCAACAGCACTAATATCTTGATTGCACGAGTTCTTTATACATTGTAATTTAAAAGCTCTAATTTCTTCAATGCAAAACAAGTTTTGTACTCATTGCAATGCAAAAGCACTAATCTCTTCAATGCAAAACTAGATTCGTTTCCATTGCAATGCAACAGCACTGCTTTCTTCAATGCACAAGTTTTTGTATGCATTGCAAAAAGCAGTTGTCACTTCAATACACAAGGATTATTGAATGCAATGCAATGCAATGCAAAAACGCACTTATCTCGTCAATTACAAGTTAATGTATGCAATGCAATGCAAACGCACTGATATATCTTGATTACATGAGTTCTTATATAAATTGTAATTTAAAAGCTCTAATTTCTTCAATGCAAAACAAGTTTTGTACTCATTGCAATGCAAAAGCACTAATCTCTTCAATGCACAACCAATTAACGTATGCAATGCAATGCAAACGCACTAATATCTTGATTGCACGAGTTCTTTATACATTGTAATTAAAAAGCTCTAATTTCTTCAATGCACAACGATTTCTTATATGCATTGCAATTTAAAAGCACTAATTTTTCAATGCAAAACAAGTTTTGTACTCATTGCAATGCAAAAGCACTAATCTCTTCAATGCAAAACTAGATTCGTTTGCATCGCAATGCAAAAGCACTAATTTCTTCGATGCACAACGATTTCTTATATGCATTGCAATTTAAAAGCACTAATTTTTCAATGCAAAACAAGTTTTGTACTCATTGCAATGCAAAAGCACTAATCTCTTCAATGCAAAACTAGATTCGTTTGCATCGCAATGCAAAAGCACTAATCTTATATGCTTTGCAATGCAACAGCACTGCTTTCTTCAATGCACAAGTTTTTGTATGCATTGCAAAAAGCAGTTGTCACTTCAATACACAAGGAGTTATTGAATGCAATGCAATGCAATGCAAAAACGCACTTATCTCGTCAATTACAAGTTAATGTATGCAATGCAATGCAAACGCACTAATATCTTGATTGCACGAGTTCTTTATACATTGTAATTTAAAAGCTCTAATTTCTTCAATGCAAAACTAGATTCGTATGCATCGCAATGCAAAAGCACTAATTTCTTCGATGCACAACAAATTAATGTATGCAATGCAAAAGCAGTTGTCTCTTCAATACACAAGGAGTTATTGAATGCAATGCAAAAACGCACTTATCTCGTCAATTCACAAGTTATTGTATGCAATGCGATGCAATACAAAAGCAATTATCTCTTCAGCGCACAAGTAGTTCTTGTATGTATTGAAATGCAAAAACACTAATTTCTTTCATGCAAAACAAGTTTTGTACTCATTGCAGTGCAAAAGCACTAATCTCTTCAATGCAAAACTAGATTCGTTTGCATTGCAATGCAACAGCACTAATATCTTGATTGCACGAGTTCTTTATACATTGTAATTTAAAAGCTCTAATTTCTTCAATGCAAAACAAGTTTTGTACTCATTGCAATGCAAAAGCACTAATCTCTTCAATGCAAAACTAGATTCGTTTCCATTGCAATGCAACAGCACTGCTTTCTTCAATGCACAAGTTTTTGTATGCATTGCAAAAAGCAGTTGTCACTTCAATACACAAGGATTATTGAATGCAATGCAATGCAATGCAAAAACGCACTTATCTCGTCAATTACAAGTTAATGTATGCAATGCAATGCAAACGCACTGATATATCTTGATTGCACGAGTTCTTATATAAATTGTAATTTAAAAGCTCTAATTTCTTCAATGCAAAACAAGTTTTGTACTCATTGCAATGCAAAAGCACTAATCTCTTCAATGCAAAACTAGATTCGTTTGCATCGCAATGCAAAAGCACTAATTTCTTCGATGCACAACGATTTCTTATATGCATTGCAATTTAAAAGCACTAATTTTTCAATGCAAAACAAGTTTTGTACTCATTGCTGTAACAGCATTGATTCACTCAAGCCAGATGGCAGGAAGTCCAAATCTTGGACTCATCATCATTATCTCATGACGTTGCTAATCAGATCACACTGAATAAAGGGTCTGTGTTATGCGGCTATCTTAAGTTAATGAACAACTCAAGAGTTGAATAGTTCTTCACAAACTTCACAGCCTTAGGCGGTCATGTGACTCCTCAAACGAACATACATATCCTGTGTGCAATAGGCAAACAATACACACACAGATGACCACGTGAAGTTTCGAAACAATACACACACATAGTCTTTTGTGCGAAGGAGCACACACACACATAGTTGAACACACTGAACTTTCGGACCCATCTCACATACACATACATATGGACTAAAAACAGCCTCAATAACGTTTAAATATATATATTTTGTTGTGGTAATATCTTCATAGGATGGATTAGAATAGCTAGGATGTCTGCTGTATGTAAAATTGATTTGGTATGCCACTAATTGTAAAAATGCTTGTGCCTCTGTATTCTAAAATCACAGAACGATAGTGTTTGGTATCATCTCGATCGCAGAAACCCGAATGTACCGAATATCGTTCACAGATTACTACAAGATGCATTATTACAAAAATACCAGCTTTCTGAAGAAATAGAGGCTTTAGAATTTCCACCCTACTGATTAACTCAGAGCAGGGGGGGGTGTCCACGAACAAAGGACAATGAAAAACTCGCGCCTTTGGTCTCCCGTGCGCGATTGGATCACTCCAGGATAAGGGCGTTGGTCATTGTGTCCATAAAAACGGGAACTGACCTTAACTCTTTGCATTCCGCCACAACGAGAGAGCCCCCTTGGCATTCTGCCACTGAGAGGAAGGGCCACTTGGCGCTCCGCCATTCCGAGAAGACCTCCCTGGCCCTTTGACCTTCCCTGGAGAGAGAGAGATTCCTTTGGCACCCAGCCAAGACTGAGAGACTTGCAACTTCTGGAGCGACTTTCCTGAACTTCACAGAAATTCTCCGGACTCACCTCCTTAGTGAACTTCCACAACGATTCGAACTCAGACACGTACACGAGAGAGCCTAATGCAAGTATTATATTTCACCTTTAACTGCTTGTACGAGGTTGTCTTAATTAATCCTGATTCACGAAATCATAAATGTCTGAAGGGTTTTGGTGAACTGTCTCTCTCTCTCTCTCTCTCTCTCTCTCTCTCTCTCTCTCTCTCTCTCCCTCGTGAATTCTCTCTTTCCATCATTCTTTTCCTTTTTGATTTGATTCTATTAAGTTTGATTTTTCCTTGTTTGTACCATATCATTTTGTTTCTCCTATATATATATATGCATATTTACCCCCGTGTGATTCGTAGCTTTGTATTCTGTAGTTGTTTTATTAAAACCCAATAATTGCATTAAATTGAATCCGTATTGTTTTGCTCACAAATCTCGAAGTCACTGAAGCGTAAGATCTAAGCTACCCATTTAAGCTTGATTTTCATTTATATTACTTTAGTAATATAAATTGTGCAACCATAAGAGATATTATTTGGCTGATCAAACAAGTCAATGTTTCTTAAGGTTTGTAAGATTGATAATTGATGAAGAAATCAATTTGGATAAAGGTTACTTTTAAATGATTAAAGGTTCCGTTATACGTTAATTTTTCTGTACAACAAGCTAATAATATTCATAAACTCATGAATATTCATACCATTTGAGTTAATTATTCCCCAGAAGTTATTGTTGTTACAGGTAGTGGAGAATATTCGAGCAGTTTCAAACTTTGTTTTTGTGAGCAATATTAATATTCATATTCATGTGTATTTTTGGGTATTAATATTATGCACGCGCGTTCCCGTTCATTTGATTGAACTGTGAGACATCGCGAACTCACTCACTGACGAGGCACAACGCCGAGCTCAGTTTAAGCATATTAAGAGATGCTAAATTGACAATATTATACGTCTGGCAAAGATAAGGAAATCTCTGCACATGAGTAATATTGTTTTGTCCCGCTTGACTTGAACGACGAAATCTTCTTGCAAGCGGAAGATTGAAATTGAGCGAGTTTCCTCTTTTCAATAATAGGCCTAATATAATATTATATCGTTAAGATAAACGATAACTCCTGGTCGAACATTGGCCTAGCTAACCAATTTAATCCTGACCTAAAACATTTAACTCATACATGCTGAACGATCAGCTAGTTTAATAAATGTCTATTGGAGTTCTGTTAAATGTGAAGTAAGCAGATGTACATTCCTGTGGCCACATTTTCTTTCGGTGCAAAATACAGCACCAAGAGACCCGCCGCGGTCTGAAAGCAATTGTGATTTGTGTTAATTCTGCGGGTGTGTGCGGCCATTATCTGAATTTTGGTCCAACCCCCACGAGCGTGCTAGACACCAGAGGGCAACCTGACAGCTCGCGAGTAACACTTCACCATTACTTTATCCCGAACGGGCGCAACAGCGCCATCTGGTGAGCAGTCCTCCTAACTAACTCTAGTTGGGTGGACTCGACTGCGCCATCGCGTGGAGGATTACAGATAGTTCTCTCCGCTATTAATTTTGTCTTAACAAATTTCCTTCCTAAGTAGAGCATGTGAATTGTTTATTGATTACTGTTAGAAACGTTTTCATTTATGCAATTTTACTAGCATTAGGCAGCAACCAGGTCTCATTCTCGCTGATTAAAAACACTTATTTTGAATTTGAGTGTAAAAGGAAAAATTAATTTCCTTTAACTTAAATTGAGATAAGATCTCTTCAAATCACTGACAGTCCGCTTGGAAGGAAGGACGCCACCGTGTGGCCGTACCCTGCTAAGTCAGCTTACAGCTTTCTCTCTCTTTTCCACTCCCTTCCAATTCTGTGTGAAGTGCTTATTCCTGTTTTCCTTGCTGATTTTTTTTTATTTATTTACATTCTCCCTACAGGCTTATTTAAATTTAAATTTTAAACTTGTTTTGAATTTAATTTGAATTAAGTTTGTCTTGTTTAATTTCAATTTTAATTTTCTATTTAATTCAATTTTATTAATTTTTGTTTTTGTTTTTGTTTTGTTAAATTTTTATTTATTTATTTTCTTCCTCTCATTTGGGTTAGGTTCATTTTGATAGTTACCAACATTATCAAAATTGCCTTTTGTTTTATCATTATTTGATAGAAACCTTTGCCTTTTTCTAAATCACTCTCGATATAGGATTTTGCATTTCCTTTTCGCCTACAACCATGAATCACTTGATCCGGTAAACAATAGAGTCTTAATTAATTTTGAGTTCGCCTGTTTACCCTCTTTTGTGTATTTATTGTAAGGCTCACAAGCATCTGTGGTGAACTGAGAATCGTCTCAACGTGGTCTCCACGAGCAAGGTTGTCCAACCAACGTGACCTGCACCGGCTGTGTGTGAATCTCGGTTTCTTTTACCTCTGTCCGCCGTTGCGGCACGCAGTGGCGACATCAGCAATCTGACACTCCAAAACCGGTCAACCAGTTCAGCTGACACACACAAGGCGATGTTCGGTGCCCGTACCTGCACCATGGCGTCATAGGGACCCACTCTTGAAAAAGAGGGTTCTGGGGAGCGTGCCGACATTGCTGTGCTGGCTGGCGGTTGACGGGTGGGTGCTGTCAGGTCGTGTTTAAAGTCAAAACTGTTTGAGCGGGCGTAACGCGACAGAGTAACAAGGACCGAGGACACGGCAGTTGGGTGTCTGGGAACGCCCGGAAGGCCGACTGCGCCACTGGTTTCCACCTGAGCGACCTCAAAATCACCCCGGATAAACTAAATGTGTTAAATCCACATTATCAGCCAAATACTAGATACTCCCCGAGTATAGCCTAAACGTTTGGCCCACCTTTCCTCTCTAAGCCGCACCCTTTTCCTAGGTTTCCTACCCCGATAGCCACACATGCTGTAGGCCCTATCAGAAACTCTTACGAAAGGTAGCAGGCTTAACCCCTTTAGTGCTTCTCTAACACTCCCAGCGTTCGCGCTTATTCTCCTTGTTATTGCAGACCAATTCATGTTGTGTTTGTTTTCACTGTGCTCTTTTCTACCTTCACTGTCCGGACTGTCGTAACCTTGTTTCTTTCAGTTCACCAAGAGACCCCAAGGAAAGCAAATTAATAGAGTGACAACCAAGCAGCCGGCGTCACCAGGTGACCCACAGGGCTACCGCCCGTTAAAGCCTCTATTTCAGGCCGATCCAAAAATTGGCCCGCCTAATTGCCTAACTGTCTAACTGTCTACATCAGTTAGCCAAAATTCTTGTCGACGGCATAGTCCGTACAAGAGCTCGTAAACCTTAGAACAAACTTGCATTGGCCTCTTTGTGTGTGTGTGCTGTGTTTCTCTCGCCCACAGTGAACCAGTATGTCCCGTTCATCCAGTCCCGCTGTCCCTTGGGATCGCCTAGCGGTATGGCTGGAAGCAATGACGAACACTGGTCTGTCTGAGGACACCAGTGATCTGCAACAGCTGAACCAGGAGGAACTGGACACGGAGCTAGACAAGCTGACAGCACACGACCCGACGCAGAGTTACTCTCACAAAGAACTGGCCAAGATCCTCGGGAGCCTCGCCCACAACCTCGTCGCCCAGGCACGGCTAAGAGAAAAGAGCCACACCGACCTGGAACAGGAAGCGGCAACACTTAAGCTCCAAGCCGAGGAGGCCCGGAGAAACCAGGCCCTCACCCAGCGTCATCTAGATCAACTACTTCTAGAGACCGAGAAAGAGGGTGAAACGGACACAGAACGTGAGAAAGAAGTAGAAAGACTTCGAAAGACCCTGGAAAATCTGCGTCTAGACACAGACCGCAGAGAGCAGTCAGAGAAAGACACCAGGGAAGAACTCAACGAACAGCTCCGACAAGGCAAAGCTCTCCTAGAGAGAGCCAACACTGCACTTAAAGACAAAGATGCTAGAGCCAAAGCCTCCGAAAAACACTTGCAGGCTGCCCGAGCCGAGATCAACGAGCTTGTCCAGCAAAGACATGATCTCAAAGATGAACTTGACCTTGTTCACAGAGAACTGAAACATGCATATAAACTGCAAAGTGACCGGGAAGGGGAAACACACCACACAGAGTTTCCCCCGACCAGCTGGTCCGCACCTTTTAGCCAAGAACCAAGAGCTAGAAAGGGGGGTGACAGCCCACCACTCAGACTGTCACCCACGAGCCTCCACGAATCCCCGCCAGCAACTGAGGAAGGGCAGCCCTTCCAGGAAGTCAGGGTCAGCAGCCACGTAGCTCATAAAGACCTTGACAAGCTGGCCAGGAATATCCCTACGTTCAGCCCAGGCCCTGCAGGAGGACACGACGTTCACGCCTACTTGCAAGACATAGACTTTCACCTGCAGACCGTCGCTAACGCGAACACCTGGGACAGATTGTACCTACTCAGAATCACGTCTAACCGGGACGTGCGTAGCTTTCTAGACCGCCAACCAGAGACTGTCAAAGCGGACTACGGGCAGCTACGACGAGCTTTAATTCGTGAATACTCTGATCCAGAATCAGTCCAGGGGCTCATCGCTGCTGTGGACCTCAGGGCAAGGTCGACTTGAAACCCCACAGAACTTTTACAATCGACTGCGACATACCTACTTCGGCGCACGAAACGAACCAGGTATGGAGGAGGACCTCAGCTTCAGAACCCTGTTCCTCCGAAACCTCCACCCCACGATTAATCACCATCTGGGAGTTCTGGTTTGTCCACGCAGCATGTCCACCCAACAGTTAAGAGACTTAGCTCACAAGGCTTACACCAAGCAAAAGGCTATTTCTGAAAAGACTGTAAAACACCCAACCATTTGCCCTGTTTCTGAGCATCGCCCAGAGCTGACCCTAGAGGGCGCCCAACAGAACCACAGTTACGGACCCGTCAACAGAGAGTCTACACCGTTCCAAGCCAGCAGAGGGCAGCGTAGTCATGGTAATGCCCATGCAAAGCACCAGAACGATCACTCTGGAGGATCCTGGGACCGGCCTCGCCCCTCCCACAACCAAAAGGGGGGGGGCACATGGGAAGCCGGCCGGCAACCCAGAAGGAGCCGAACCCTCTCTCCCAGAACGCCAAGCCCAGAAAACCGACGGAGGGACCACTCTCGACGTGGTACTGGTAAGCGCGGATCTGAGCCCACGGCTAACAAGAAAAGTACGGTCGAGTCCGAAGCTGCAGAACTGCTGAAGGTACTGAAGGAGTTGCTACAAAAGAAACCCTGCAAGACAGACAAGAAGGATGAACCAGACACCGCATGACTGGACCGGACGCCTGAAATCAACCTTCCTGACCTTTCTGCAACTGAACCTAACGCACAGAACACTGTTTCCCAACCACAGACTCTCGAACTAACTGTTGCACCCCCACACGTCAGCAACACCCACTCACTCCAGCTGACGGCAACACTTCCTGACCGAGACAGTGTCACTCCGCACGCCAAGGTACATGAAAGTGCTGTCCTGGTTATCTGCACTCACAGTGAGACACAAGAGACATATCCCGACTGCCTACCGATCAACACACAGGCCCCAACACCCAGACTCTTGGGGAACCTGATCGAGAAGGGAATGGCTCGAAAACTCTACCTAACCATCACCTTGGAAAAGGAACTGAGGCTCGAAGCCCTGGTTGACACCGGCTCCGACCTAACATTGATATCCGTTCAACTGTTTGACAAACTCAAATTTGAAGCACAGAGACAGAATCGCACTCTTAACCTTCACACGTGTAAGCTGAATGTGCAGTCGTACAGCCAAGACGACATCCAGCTCAAAACCATAGCTCCCATTCACCTGACAGTTGGGCCTATGAGTCTTGTACATCCTGTCTATGTGTCACCTATGAACACTTATCCGTTTCTCATCGGCAAAGACCTGCTGGAGCGTTTCGAACCTTTACTGGACTTCAAACAGCTGAAATTCTGGGCACAAGTGCGAGAACCTCTTCCCCTCCAGACACACAGGTCTTCTGAGCAAGACTGTCAGGTCACAGAGGTCACGGCAACCCCAACAGAACCAGACTGTCAAGTCACAAAGGTCACGGGAACTCCTGCAGCCAGCCGTGAGAACACAGTCTCAGACCCAGAGCAAACTTCAAGTTCGCTACTCTGCACATTTCAGCTCACCATAGACTCTGATACCTACAGCCCCAAGGTCATGACTGACCTGCAGCTGAATGATATCACCACAACGAACACTATTCTAGCATTATGGGCAGACAACTCAGCCATTAGTCTCTCACTGTTCAAGGCACTCAGGGAACACGCACCAGACCCGCCTTATGCCAGCAAGCGCACCCGTTTCCCTTTGAACTCACACCCCTCCTCTATGGTGTCCGCCAGAGGAATCTGTGCGCTGCGCTTGACATGGAATCATCGGTGCCTGACCCATTACTTCCTGGTCCTTCCGGACCCGCCCCACGATGTTTACATCGGAGCAGACATTTTGGTTCGCCTCCGGGCTCATGTGGACACGTTTAACGAAGTGGTATGGGCCCCATTGACTTTACAGCCACATGTTTCCATCAGCCATGACAACCTCATGTCAGGACAGACCATCCCTGAGGTCTGCACCCTAGTCAACGAACAGGGAACGGTGGTACCAGCATACACCAAAGGGGTCGCTGTTCGGCTCAACATGCGATGTGGTCAAACCTTAAACCACACGCTGGGCTTCTTCCAACCCTCACCCGAATGTGTGGAACTCGGACTCACACTTGAAGCCACACCCCTCACTGAAGTGTCATCTCGTGTAGTCTACATCCTCTTCAACAACTGCACAGCAACTGACATCAACATTCCCAAGGCCTACCGGCTGGGATGGCTAGTGAGCCATGACTTTCATGACTTTGAACTTGTACTACCCATCATTGGGCCCATTCCACCTGCACTGATACCCGAAGGGAGCACAGATAACACACTGTTCACCGCACCCTTCAAATTCATTGCCATCACGTCTGTCATGCCAATGACCAAAGACCAGGTGTGTCGAACGGAGCTGACTGAGGACAGTCACCTCGCGGTATACACAGTCTCCCACCAGCCTGTCAGTGAGACTGATGACCCTGCCACACCTCCCAAGATCAACCTGACTGATGACACACATACGGAGGAACCGTACCCAGGTTTTGAGTCTCAAGTGCAGCAAATTCTACGAGATGCTGACGCGCTCCAGAGCGAGACAGACCGTCAAAGACTCAAACAAGTCCTTTATAAGTTCAAAGAATCCTTTGCCAAAGACTCTTTAGACTGCGGTCTCACCAACCTCCACACGGTGCGCATCCCAACGCACCCTGATGCGCCTCCCACTTTTGTCAAGCAATACAAGATTCCCATCGCCTCACACGAACCAGTGCAGGAGATCATCGAATCCATGCTTGAAAAAGGTGTCATCCGTCCTTGCAACAGTACCTATTCGAGTCCGATATGGCCGGTTCTGAAAGCCAGCGGGAAATGGAGACCCACGATAGATTATCGGAAATTGAATCAACAGGTACCGTTGTCAAGATGGCCTATGACCCAGCTAGAACAAGAAATACCCCGAATCAGGGGAGCCACAATCTTCTCTACACTTGATGTGGCCTCTGGATTCTGGACCATTCCGGTGCACCCAGAAGACCAACACAAGCTAGCATTCACATTCGGCAACCGACAATACACCTTCAACAGGTGTCCGTTCGGCTATGCCAACTCACCAGCTGAGTTCAACATCTTTCTGAACAAAGCCTGCCCAGACGCCAGAGTAAGAGGCAACCTGATCTATGTAGACGATGTTCTCATGAAGAGCACAACGGTGGCCGACCACCTGAATGAAATAGACTATGTTTTGAACCAACTGTCCGCAGCCGGTGCCAAGATCGCCCTCCACAAAGGACAGTGGTGCCGGACCAAGGTCAACTACGTGGGCCTGCTCATCGGATCCCAAGGCATTGAACCTCAATCAAACCGTATTCATGCCATTCAAAACATCAAGCCTCCTACAAACGTCTCTGAGCTGCGCAGTTTTCTAGGGGTATGCAATTACTCCCGACAGTTCATCGAAAACTACTCAGACATTGCTAGACCTCTAACAGCCCTGCTGAAGAAAGACTGTCCTTTCGTCTGGTCAGACGCTCAAGAATACGCCATGACGGCACTTAAAAGACATTTATGCACAGCTCCATGCCTTGCTTACCCCGATCCACAGAAGGAATTCTACCTGGAAGCCGGGTTTTCCGACCAATGTCTCAGTGCTGGCCTATATCAACGACATGACCAAGACAAAAAGGTGGTCGCATACGCCAGCAAAACGCTTCTCCCACCAGAGTGCAAGTTCTCAGACTGTGAAAAAGCTCTGTTCTGCACGGTGTGGGCCATTCAGCGATTCTCCAATTACATTGGGGCACAGAAAGTTATCATTGAGACTTGCCACCAGCCCGTAATGTTCCTCAACAGCCAACGCATCCGAGATGGCGTCATCACAAATTCACGTATAGCCACGTGGTTGATGGCCCTCCAGGGACGCAACGTTGAGGCACGGTACGCACAGAATCACAAGTCTGCACTGGGCAATGGCCTGGCTGCATGCCAAAACTGCTCTGATAACACGCCTGCTGCTGCAGCGGATGCACAAGAACCCCAACAACAACAACTGACCTGCCACAGATACTTCGAACCGAATGCGTGCCAGGACATGCCCACGGCCTACGTCGATGGGTGCTCCTACAACCATGACGGCATCCTAAAAGCAGGTGCAGGAGTGCTGTGGGTGAACGATCAGCCGTGCCCACCACAACACTTCAAGTTGGGCCCCCAGTCATCGCAATATGCAGAGATAGCAGCTATTCTCATAGCCCTACAGATCGCATCAGCCAATGACATCAGAGAACTGCTCATCTGCTCAGACTCTAACTATGCCAGACTCAGTTTCGTGTGCCACCTTCCAAGCTGGAAACAGAATGGTTTCAAGACCGCTAACAACAAGCCAGTCAAACACCAACACCTGTTCCAGGAATGTGACAACATCACAAGAACACATGACCTGACAGTGTACTGGAAGAAGGTAAAAGCACACTCGAAGCTACCAGGTCTCGACAAAGACTTGAATGACCAAACAGACGCCCTCGCCAAGACGGGTGCACTACACGGCGACATGTGGGTACCCCCAAACCCCACATCCAGCCCCAACGTTGCAGTGCTAACCCGCAGCAAGCGACCGGCACCGGCTACAATGCCCGCCTCGCAGCCGCTATCGCTAACTCCACAGATTTCCAACAACGACATCGCGGATATGCAAGCCTCTGACACTGCAATTAAGACAATTCTTGACCACCTCTCTGACCCCTCCTGCCACCCTATCACTGACTCTGAGCTCACTGATGACTCAAGCCTCAGACATCTACATAACTCCAGACACATGTTGCGTATACAGGACAACATTCTGTGGTTTGCGCCCGATGACAGCACAGCGCCAAGGCTTGTGGTGCCACGGTCGCAAAGGGGGGTCATGCTAATGTATGCCCACGACACACCATGTGCTGGACACCACGGCACCAGAGCCACGTATGACACACTGAAACAGGTGGCATATTGGCCCGGGATGCAACAAGATGTGGCAGAGTATGTCAGAGAATGCCTGGTTTGCTGCCAGTTCCAACCAGCAAACCCGAACCACAGAGCCCCACTGCAACGCAGAGGGATCACGTTCCCGTGGTCAGACCTACAAATCGACTGGGTGGGACCCCTGCCCAGGTCCGCAAGAGGCAACAAGTACTTCCTCACGGTGGTGTGCCAGTTTACCAAATGGGTAGAGTGCCTGCCAGCACCCAATGACACCGCCCAAACCACAGCGTACCTCCTGATGAACCACATCTTCTCCCGGTTTGGATTGCCACTGAAAGTCAACTCAGACAGAGGCACTCATTTCACGGCCGAGATCATGCAACAGATCTGGAAATGCCTAGGGGTACGGGCTAGACTTCACGAAGGAATCGACAAGGGTGTCCCCCTTCGAGCTCATGACTGGGCGGCAGATGACTCTGCCACTCCACTTGCTGTACCAACCCGGAGACTCCAATCTTGTCACCGCGTACACCACATTCCAGTACCTCGAGGAGCTCCATAGACACTTAAAAGCAACCTTCGCGTTTGCCCAACAACACCTGCAGAAAAGCGCTGAAGGTCAGAAAGCATACTACGACCGGAAAGCATCACACCAGGAACTGGATGTGGGCGACAAGGTCTTGTACTACAGCTTCAATCCGCCACCTTTGACAGGCCCCCGGCGGTTGTCAAAGAAATTTCTGCCTCACTGGACGGGACCCCATGAGATTATGAACAAACTCTCCCCCGTAGCGTACCAAATCCAGCTAAACCGGGGACACAGAGAACCAGTTCTCAAATGGGTCCACCGGAACCAGATTAAGAGACATGTAGCCACTAGCATAGAAAGACAGGGAGGGGCCAATGCAAGCTAAAACTCAACCGCCGTCACCGAAGCGAAAAGACTGTCCCATCCAACCCGGGACAAACCTTGCTGACCTGTTCCTTTTCTCTCTCCCCTGCTCCTCCCTACCTCTCTCACTCTCCTGCCTGTAATAGGATGCGGCTGTGGATCACCCTCCTGTGCCTCCTGTCAACCAGAGGCCAGCCGCCACCCGACCTCATCACACCAGGCCCCGCCTCGGGCATTGTATTGAGAGAACAACCGGGGCTCCTGATCACCAATTGCCGGACGCACACCCAGAAAGTGTACGTTCGACTCGACCCTCGCAACGTCTACAGAGCACACTACCCCAAAGCAGTAGCCCAGTACAGCTGGGCCGGTGCCCGATGGACAGAAGACTCTCTCCTCCATGCCGAGGCCGATGTCAAGCACATGCTCAACCAACTGGAGAAGATGACAGTCACCCAAGCGGAGTTAGGCGGACACAACCGCCGCTCCAAACGGTTCCTGGGAGCGTTGCTCGGAGCCGCCGCCGCCGTTGGAACTCTGTTTAACATTGGCATGTCCAGTGTCAACGCAGTAAACGTAGCCACGATAAGACGGCATGTGGCTGAAATTCAGACGGAACTCCCACAGCTAAAAGAGCAACTCACCACACAGAGTGCAGCCTTACAAACCGTCGGCCAGACATTAAGAGGAACGGTGGTAATTCTGAACACCCACAGTGTCCTGTTGAACCAGACCGTGAACTCCATGAAACAGCTGTTTACAGTCTTCCAGAATGACTTTGCTCAAACGCAGCTGGTCACAGCCTTAATGACTGACATGCTACGGGAAATAAGCTCCTCCATCGACAGCTTAGCCATGGGTAGAATACCACCATACCTCATACCCTTAAGCCTGGTGCAAAGTGTGCTGGCGTCTGCTATCAACACACCCGCCGACCCTCTGCAGGTACACCTGGCCTACTCTCTGGGTAGCGCCATTCCCCTTTATGTGGACCCCGAGCAGAAGGAGATGGGTTTCCTTCTTAACTTACCCATCATCGAGTCGAGCCGAATCTACCGACTCAAAGACATTGTCAATGTGGGCTTTTGGAAGGGTAACACACACCTTAAGGTGCGCACTCCTGAGGTGGTCGCCTACCACGACAGCGATACACAGCTGTACTTGGCCCCAAACCTGCACATGTGTACCCTGACTAAAGACATTCACTACCTCTGCCCTAGCAAGCCCTTCCTCAGAGACAACACCGAAGGAATCTGCGGACTGCAACCGATGATCAGCAACACCCGCTGCCCTACTGATGCCACGCCTCGTACCCAAGTCACCGAGACGCAGGCAGAGATCGTAGGTGACAGGTGGCTCGTCAACACTCCGGTGCGTACTGCTATGCTGATCTACGACCAGCATGACACCGCCACCCGCATCAACTTGCTGGACCAGAGCATGTGGATCCAAGTACCACGAGGGGCCATCCTCCACCTGGACGATTTGGCTTTGTACCATCTCCCAAGTGAAGAGTATCAGTCAGAGCTAGAAATCCCAGCCTTTTTCAAGGACCACAACTTCACCCTAGCTCCAGAACTAGAACGGTGGATTGAAAAAGGGGGGCCTCAGCTCATTGACATTGTTCCCCTCGACACAGCCCTCCAAGCATTGTCTCGACTACCTATCCTGAATACCTCACCTGTTGTCCAAACCTGGACCGCCGCTGACACTGCACTATGTATCTCCATGATCATCGGCAATACCCTAACCCTGGGCATAGCCTTTCTCCTGTACAGGAAGTTCAACGAGATGAAAACCTCTACAGCCAAACTCATGACAGCCGTGTCTGGAGGTCTCAGATGGAAATCCCGGAAGGAGGTTCCTACGCTAGAAGCAGATGCGAACCTCATCGAGCTGGCTCCTCAGCCATAACAAACCTCTGCTCTCCAACCGTCCCGATTCACCTGCCATCCGACCACTGTGATGAGGGGTTGTCCGATAATGTCCATCGGACATCATCCGACAAAAAGGGGGACTGTAACAGCATTGATTCACTCAAGCCAGATGGCAGGAAGTCCAAATCTTGGACTCATCATCATTATCTCATGACGTTGCTAATCAGATCACACTGAATAAAGGGTCTGTGTTATGCGGCTATCTTAAGTTAATGAACAACTCAAGAGTTGAATAGTTCTTCACAAACTTCACAGCCTTAGGCGGTCATGTGACTCCTCAAACGAACATACATATCCTGTGTGCAATAGGCAAACAATACACACACAGATGACCACGTGAAGTTTCGAAACAATACACACACATAGTCTTTTGTGCGAAGGAGCACACACACACATAGTTGAACACACTGAACTTTCGGACCCATCTCACATACACATACATATGGACTAAAAACAGCCTCAATAACGTTTAAATATATATATTTTGTTGTGGTAATATCTTCATAGGATGGATTAGAATAGCTAGGATGTCTGCTGTATGTAAAATTGATTTGGTATGCCACTAATTGTAAAAATGCTTGTGCCTCTGTATTCTAAAATCACAGAACGATAGTGTTTGGTATCATCTCGATCGCAGAAACCCGAATGTACCGAATATCGTTCACAGATTACTACAAGATGCATTATTACAAAAATACCAGCTTTCTGAAGAAATAGAGGCTTTAGAATTTCCACCCTACTGATTAACTCAGAGCAGGGGGGGGTGTCCACGAACAAAGGACAATGAAAAACTCGCGCCTTTGGTCTCCCGTGCGCGATTGGATCACTCCAGGATAAGGGCGTTGGTCATTGTGTCCATAAAAACGGGAACTGACCTTAACTCTTTGCATTCCGCCACAACGAGAGAGCCCCCTTGGCATTCTGCCACTGAGAGGAAGGGCCACTTGGCGCTCCGCCATTCCGAGAAGACCTCCCTGGCCCTTTGACCTTCCCTGGAGAGAGAGAGATTCCTTTGGCACCCAGCCAAGACTGAGAGACTTGCAACTTCTGGAGCGACTTTCCTGAACTTCACAGAAATTCTCCGGACTCACCTCCTTAGCGAACTTCCACGACGATTCGAACTCAGACACGTACACGAGAGAGCCTAATGCAAGTATTATATTTCACCTTTAACTGCTTGTACGAGGTTGTCTTAATTAATCCTGATTCACGAAATCATAAATGTCTGAAGGGTTTTGGTGAACTGTCTCTCTCTCTCTCTCTCTCTCTCTCTCTCTCTCTCTCTCTCTCTCTCTCTCTCTCTCTCTCTCTCTCTCCCCCTCGTGAATTCTCTCTTTCCATCATTCTTTTCCTTTTTGATTTGATTCTATTAAGTTTGATTTTTCCTTGTTTGTACCATATCATTTTGTTTCTCCTATATATATATATATGCATATTTACCCCCGTGTGATTCGTAGCTTTGTATTCTGTAGTTGTTTTATTAAAACCCAATAATTGCATTAAATTGAATCCGTATTGTTTTGCTCACAAATCTCGAAGTCACTGAAGCGTAAGATCTAAGCTACCCATTTAAGCTTGATTTTCATTTATATTACTTTAGTAATATAAATTGTGCAACCATAAGAGATATTATTTGTCCTGATCAAACAAGTCAATGTTTCTTAAGGTTTGTAAGATTGATAATTGATGAAGAAATCAATTTGGATAAAGGTTACTTTTAAATGATTAAAGGTTCCGTTATACGTTAATTTTTCTGTACAACAAGCTAATAATATTCATAAACTCATGAATATTCATACCATTTGAGTTAATTATTCCCCAGAAGTTATTGTTGTTACATTGCAATGCAAAAGCACTAATCTCTTCAATGCAAAACTAGATTCGTTTGCATCGCATCACTAATCTTATATGCTTTGCAATGCAACAGCACTGCTTTCTTCAATGCACAAGTTTTTGTATGCATTGCAAAAAGCAGTTGTCACTTCAATACACAAGGAGTTATTGAATGCAATGCAATGCAATGCAAAAACGCACTTATCTCGTCAATTACAAGTTAATGTATGCAATGCAATGCAAACGCACCAATATCTTGATTGCAAGAGTTCTTTATACATTGTAATTTAAAAGCTCTAATTTCTTCAATGCAAAACTAGATTCGTATGCATCGCAATGCAAAAGCACTAATTTCTTCGATGCACAACAAATTAATGTATGCAATGCAAAAGCAGTTGTCTCTTCAATACACAAGGAGTTATTGAATGCAATGCAAAAACGCACTTATCTCGTCAATTCACAAGTTATTGTATGCAATGCGATGCAATACAAAAGCAATTATCTCTTCAGCGCACAAGTAGTTCTTGTATGTATTGAAATGCAAAAACACTAATTTCTTTCATGCAAAACAAGTTTTGTACTCATTGCAGTGCAAAAGCACTAATCTCTTCAATGCAAAACTAGATTCGTTTGCATTGCAATGCAACAGCACTAATATCTTGATTGCACGAGTTCTTTATACATTGTAATTTAAAAGCTCTAATTTCTTCAATGCAAAACAAGTTTTGTACTCATTGCAATGCAAAAGCACTAATCTCTTCAATGCAAAACTAGATTCGTTTGCATTGCAATGCAACAGCACTGCTTTCTTCAATGCACAAGTTTTTGTATGCATTGCAAAAAGCAGTTGTCACTTCAATACACAATGATTATTGAATGCAATGCAATGCAAAAACGCACTTATCTCGTCAATTACAAGTTAATGTATGCAATGCAATGCAAACGCACTGATATATCTTGATTGCACGAGTTCTTATATAAATTGTAATTTAAAAGCTCTAATTTCTTCAATGCAAAACAAGTTTTGTACTCATTGCAATGCAAAAGCACTAATCTCTTCAATGCACAACCAATTAACGTATGCAATGCAATGCAAACGCACTAATATCTTGATTGCACGAGTTCTTTATACATTGTAATTAAAAAGCTCTAATTTCTTCAATGCACAACGATTTCTTATATGCATTGCAATTTAAAAGCACTAATTTTTCAATGCAAAACAAGTTTTGTACTCATTGCAATGCAAAAGCACTAATCTCTTCAATGCAAAACTAGATTCGTTTGCATCGCAATGCAAAAGCACTAATTTCTTCGATGCACAACGATTTCTTATATGCATTGCAATTTAAAAGCACTAATTTTTCAATGCAAAACAAGTTTTGTACTCATTGCAATGCAAAAGCACTAATCTCTTCAATGCAAAACTAGATTCGTTTGCATCGCAATGCAAAAGCACTAATCTTATATGCTTTGCAATGCAACAGCACTGCTTTCTTCAATGCACAAGTTTTTGTATGCATTGCAAAAAGCAGTTGTCACTTCAATACACAAGGAGTTATTGAATGCAATGCAATGCAATGCAAAAACGCACTTATCTCGTCAATTACAAGTTAATGTATGCAATGCAATGCAAACGCACTGATATATATTGATTGCACGAGTTCTTTAGACATTGTAATTTAAAAGCTCTAATTTCTTCAATGCAAAACAAGTTTTGTACTCATTGCAATGCAAAAGCACTAATTTCTTCGATGCACAACAAATTAATGTATGCAATGCAAAAGCCGTTGTCTCTTCAATACACAAGTTATTGTATGCAATGCGATGCAATACAAAAGCAATTATCTCTTCAGCGCACAAGTAGTTCTTGTATGTATTGAAATGCAAAAACACTAATTTCTTTCATGCAAAACAAGTTTTGTACTCATTGCAGTGCAAAAGCACTAATCTCTTCAATGCGCAACGATTTCTTATATGCATTGCAATGCAAAAGCACTAATTTCTTCGATGCACAACAAGTTAATGTATGCAATGCAATGCAAACGCACTAATATCTTGATTGCACGAGTTCTTTATACATTGTAATTTAAAAGCTCTAATTTCTTCAATGCAAAACAAGTTTTGTACTCATTGCAATGCAAAAGCACTAATCTCTTCAATGCGCAACGATTTCTTATATGCATTGCAATGCAAAAGCACTAATTTCTTCGATGCACAACAAGTTAATGTATGCAATGCAATGCAAACGCACTAATATCTTGATTGCACGAGTTCTTTATACATTGTAATTAAAAAGCTCTAATTTCTTCGATGCACAACGATTTCTTATATGCATTGCAATTTAAAAGCACTAATTTTTCAATGCAAAACAAGTTTTGTACTCATTGCAATGCAAAAGCACTAATCTCTTCAATGCAAAACTAGATTCGTTTGCATCGCAATCAAAAGCACTAATTTTTCAATGCAAAACAAGTTTTGTACTCATTGCAATGCAAAAGCACTAATCTCTTCAATGCAAAACTAGATTCGTTTGCATCGCAATGCAAAAGCACTAATCTTATATGCTTTGCAATGCAACAGCACTGCTTTCTTCAATGCACAAGTTTTTGTATGCATTGCAAAAAGCAGTTGTCACTTCAATACACAAGGAGTTATTGAATGCAATGCAATGCAATGCAAAAACGCACTTATCTCGTCAATTACAAGTTAATGTATGCAATGCAATGCAAACGCACTAATATCTTGATTGCACGAGTTCTTTATACATTGTAATTTAAAAGCTCTAATTTCTTCAATGCAAAACTAGATTCGTATGCATCGCAATGCAAAAGCACTAATTTCTTCGATGCACAACAAATTAATGTATGCAATGCAAAAGCAGTTGTCTCTTCAATACACAAGGAGTTATTGAATGCAATGCAAAAACGCACTTATCTCGTCAATTCACAAGTTATTGTATGCAATGCGATGCAATACAAAAGCAATTATCTCTTCAGCGCACAAGTAGTTCTTGTATGTATTGAAATGCAAAAACACTAATTTCTTTCATGCAAAACAAGTTTTGTACTCATTGCAGTGCAAAAGCACTAATCTCTTCAATGCAAAACTAGATTCGTTTGCATTGCAATGCAACAGCACTAATATCTTGATTGCACGAGTTCTTTATACATTGTAATTTAAAAGCTCTAATTTCTTCAATGCAAAACAAGTTTTGTACTCATTGCAATGCAAAAGCACTAATCTCTTCAATGCAAAACTAGATTCGTTTCCATTGCAATGCAACAGCACTGCTTTCTTCAATGCACAAGTTTTTGTATGCATTGCAAAAAGCAGTTGTCACTTCAATACACAAGGATTATTGAATGCAATGCAATGCAATGCAAAAACGCACTTATCTCGTCAATTACAAGTTAATGTATGCAATGCAATGCAAACGCACTGATATATCTTGATTGCACGAGTTCTTATATAAATTGTAATTTAAAAGCTCTAATTTCTTCAATGCAAAACAAGTTTTGTACTCATTGCAATGCAAAAGCACTAATCTCTTCAATGCACAACCAATTAACGTATGCAATGCAATGCAAACGCACTAATATCTTGATTGCACGAGTTCTTTATACATTGTAATTAAAAAGCTCTAATTTCTTCAATGCACAACGATTTCTTATATGCATTGCAATTTAAAAGCACTAATTTTTCAATGCAAAACAAGTTTTGTACTCATTGCAATGCAAAAGCACTAATCTCTTCAATGCAAAACTAGATTCGTTTGCATCGCAATGCAAAAGCACTAATTTCTTCGATGCACAACGATTTCTTATATGCATTGCAATTTAAAAGCACTAATTTTTCAATGCAAAACAAGTTTTGTACTCATTGCTGTAACAGCATTGATTCACTCAAGCCAGATGGCAGGAAGTCCAAATCTTGGACTCATCATCATTATCTCATGACGTTGCTAATCAGATCACACTGAATAAAGGGTCTGTGTTATGCGGCTATCTTAAGTTAATGAACAACTCAAGAGTTGAATAGTTCTTCACAAACTTCACAGCCTTAGGCGGTCATGTGACTCCTCAAACGAACATACATATCCTGTGTGCAATAGGCAAACAATACACACACAGATGACCACGTGAAGTTTCGAAACAATACACACACATAGTCTTTTGTGCGAAGGAGCACACACACACATAGTTGAACACACTGAACTTTCGGACCCATCTCACATACACATATATATGGACTAAAAACAGCCTCAATAACGTTTAAATATATATATTTTGTTGTGGTAATATCTTCATAGGATGGATTAGAATAGCTAGGATGTCTACTGTATGTAAAATTGATTTGGTATGCCACTAATTGTAAAAATGCTTGTGCCTCTGTATTCTAAAATCACAGAACGATAGTGTTTGGTATCATCTCGATCGCAGAAACCCGAATGTACCGAATATCGTTCACAGATTACTACAAGATGCATTATTACAAAAATACCAGCTTTCTGAAGAAATAGAGGCTTTAGAATTTCCACCCTACTGATTAACTCAGAGCAGGGGGGGGTGTCCACGAACAAAGGACAATGAAAAACTCGCTCCTTTGGTCTCCCGTGCGCGATGGGATCACTCCAGGATAAGGGCGTTGGTCATTGTGTCCATAAAAACGGGAACTGACCTTAACTCTTTGCATTCCGCCACAACGAGAGAGCCCCCTTGGCATTCTGCCACTGAGAGGAAGGGCCACTTGGCGCTCCGCCATTCCGAGAAGACCTCCCTGGCCCTTTGACCTTCCCTGGAGAGAGAGAGATTCCTTTGGCCCCCAGCCAAGACTGAGAGACTTGCAACTTCTGGAGCGACTTTCCTGAACTTCACAGAAATTCTCCGGACTCACCTCCTTAGCGAACTTCCACGACGATTCGAACTCAGACACGTACACGAGAGAGCCTAATGCAAGTATTATATTTCACCTTTAACTGCTTGTACGAGGTTGTCTTAATTAATCCTGATTCACGAAATCATAAATGTCTGAAGGGTTTTGGTGAACTGTCTCTCTCTCTCTCTCTCTCTCTCTGTCTCTCTCTCTCTCTCTCTCTCTCTCTCCCTCGTGAATTCTCTCTTTCCATCATTCTTTTCCTTTTTGATTTGATTCTATTAAGTTTGATTTTTCCTTGTTTGTACCATATCATTTTGTTTCTCCTATATATATATATGCATATTTACCCCCGTGTGATTCGTAGCTTTGTATTCTGTAGTTGTTTTATTAAAACCCAATAATTGCATTAAATTGAATCCGTATTGTTTTGCTCACAAATCTCGAAGTCACTGAAGCGTAAGATCTAAGCTACCCATTTAAGCTTGATTTTCATTTATATTACTTTAGTAATATAAATTGTGCAACCATAAGAGATATTATTTGTCCTGATCAAACAAGTCAATGTTTCTTAAGGTTTGTAAGATTGATAATTGATGAAGAAATCAATTTGGATAAAGGTTACTTTTAAATTATTAAAGGTTCCGTTATACGTTAATTTTTCTGTACAACAAGCTAATAATATTCATAAACTCATGAATATTCATACCATTTGAGTTAATTATTCCCCAGAAGTTATTGTTGTTACAGGTAGTGGAGAATATTCGAGCAGTTTCAAACTTTGTTTTTGTGAGCAATATTAATATTCATATTCATGTGTATTTTTGGGTATTAATATTATGCACGCGCGTTCCCGTTCATTTGATTGAACTGTGAGACATCGCAAACTCACTCACTGACGAGGCACAACGCCGAGCTCAGTTTAAGCATATTAAGAGATGCTAAATTGACAATATTATACGTCTGGCAAAGATAAGGAAATCTCTGCACAGTCCGTACATGAGTAATATTGTTTTGTCCCGCTTGACTTGAACGACGAAATCTTCTTGCAAGCGGAAGATTGAAATTGAGCGAGTTTCCTCTTTTCAATAATAGGCCTAATATAATATTATATCGTTAAGATAAACGATAACTCCTGGTCGAACATTGGCCTAGCTAACCAATTTAATCCTGACCTAAAACATTTAACTCATACATGCTGAACGATCAGCTAGTTTAATAAATGTCTATTGGAGTTCTGTTAAATGTGAAGTAAGCAGATGTACATTCCTGTGGCCACATTTTCTTTCGGTGCAAAATACAGCACCAAGAGACCCGCCGCGGTCTGAAAGCAATTGTGATTTGTGTTAATTCTGCGGGTGTGTGCGGCCATTATCTGAATTTTGGTCCAACCCCCACGAGCGTGCTAGACACCAGAGGGCAACCTGACAGCTCGCGAGTAACACTTCACCATTACTTTATCCCGAACGGGCGCAACAGCGCCATCTGGTGAGCAGTCCTCCTAACTAACTCTAGTTGGGTGGACTCGACTGCGCCATCGCGTGGAGGATTACAGATAGTTCTCTCCGCTATTAATTTTGTCTTAACAAATTTCCTTCCTAAGTAGAGCATGTGAATTGTTTATTGATTACTGTTAGAAACGTTTTCATTTATGCAATTTTACTAGCATTAGGCAGCAACCAGGTCTCATTCTCGCTGATTAAAAACACTTATTTTGAATTTGAGTGTAAAAGGAAAAATTAATTTCCTTTAACTTAAATTGAGATAAGATCTCTTCAAATCACTGACAGTCCGCTTGGAAGGAAGGACGCCACCGTGTGGCCGTACCCTGCTAAGTCAGCTTACAGCTTTCTCTCTCTTTTCCACTCCCTTCCAATTCTGTGTGAAGTGCTTATTCCTGTTTTCCTTGCTGATTTTTTTTTATTTATTTACATTCTCCCTACAGGCTTATTTAAATTTAAATTTTAAACTTGTTTTGAATTTAATTTGAATTAAGTTTGTCTTGTTTAATTTCAATTTTAATTTTCTATTTAATTCAATTTTATTAATTTTTGTTTTTGTTTTTGTTTTGTTAAATTTTTATTTATTTATTTTCTTCCTCTCATTTGGGTTAGGTTCATTTTGATAGTTACCAACATTATCAAAATTGCCTTTTGTTTTATCATTATTTGATAGAAACCTTTGCCTTTTTCTAAATCACGCTCGATATAGGATTTTGCATTTCCTTTTCGCCTACAACCATGAATCACTTGATCCGGTAAACAATAGAGTCTTAATTAATTTTGAGTTCGCCTGTTTACCCTCTTTTGTGTATTTATTGTAAGGCTCACAAGCATCTGTGGTGAACTGAGAATCGTCTCAACGTGGTCTCCACGAGCAAGGTTGTCCAACCAACGTGACCTGCACCGGCTGTGTGTGAATCTCGGTTTCTTTTACCTCTGTCCGCCGTTGCGGCACGCAGTGGCGACATCAGCAATCTGACACTCCAAAACCGGTCAACCAGTTCAGCTGACACACACAAGGCGATGTTCGGTGCCCGTACCTGCACCATGGCGTCATAGGGACCCACTCTTGAAAAAGAGGGTTCTGGGGAGCGTGCCGACATTGCTGTGCTGGCTGGCGGTTGACGGGTGGGTGCTGTCAGGTCGTGTTTAAAGTCAAAACTGTTTGAGCGGGCGTAACGCGACAGAGTAACAAGGACCGAGGACACGGCAGTTGGGTGTCTGGGAACGCCCGGAAGGCCGACTGCGCCACTGGTTTCCACCTGAGCGACCTCAAAATCACCCCGGATAAACTAAATGTGTTAAATCCACATTATCAGCCAAATACTAGATACTCCCCGAGTATAGCCTAAACGTTTGGCCCACCTTTCCTCTCTAAGCCGCACCCTTTTCCTAGGTTTCCTACCCCGATAGCCACACATGCTGTAGGCCCTATCAGAAACTCTTACGAAAGGTAGCAGGCTTAACCCCTTTAGTGCTTCTCTAACACTCCCAGCGTTCGCGCTTATTCTCCTTGTTATTGCAGACCAATTCATGTTGTGTTTGTTTTCACTGTGCTCTTTTCTACCTTCACTGTCCGGACTGTCGTAACCTTGTTTCTTTCAGTTCACCAAGAGACCCCAAGGAAAGCAAATTAATAGAGTGACAACCAAGCAGCCGGCGTCACCAGGTGACCCACAGGGCTACCGCCCGTTAAAGCCTCTATTTCAGGCCGATCCAAAAATTGGCCCGCCTAATTGCCTAACTGTCTAACTGTCTACATCAGTTAGCCAAAATTCTTGTCGACGGCATCCGTACAAGAGCTCGTAAACCTTAGAACAAACTTGCATTGGCCTCTTTGTGTGTGTGTGCTGTGTTTCTCTCGCCCACAGTGAACCAGTATGTCCCGTTCATCCAGTCCCGCTGTCCCTTGGGATCGCCTAGCGGTATGGCTGGAAGCAATGACGAACACTGGTCCGTCTGAGGATACCAGTGATCTGCAACAGCTGAACCAGGAGGAACTGGACACGGAGCTAGACAAGCTGACAGCACACGACCCTACGCAGAGTTACTCTCACAAAGAACTGGCCAAGATCCTCGGGAGCCTCGCCCACAACCTCGTCGCCCAGGCACGGCTAAGAGAAAAGAGCCACACCGACCTGGAACAGGAAGCGGCAACACTTAAGCTCCAAGCCGAGGAGGCCCGGAGAAACCAGGCCCTCACCCAGCGTCATCTAGATCAACTACTTCTAGAGACCGAGAAAGAGGGTGAAACGGACACAGAACGTGAGAAAGAAGTAGAAAGACTTCGAAAGACCCTGGAAAATCTGCGTCTAGACACAGACCGCAGAGAGCAGTCAGAGAAAGACACCAGGGAAGAACTCAACGAACAGCTCCGACAAGGCAAAGCTCTCCTAGAGAGAGCCAACACTGCACTTAAAGACAAAGATGCTAGAGCCAAAGCCTCCGAAAAACACTTGCAGGCTGCCCGAGCCGAGATCAACGAGCTTGTCCAGCAAAGACATGATCTCAAAGATGAACTTGACCTTGTTCACAGAGAACTGAAACATGCATATAAACTGCAAAGTGACCGGGAAGGGGAAACACACCACACAGAGTTTCCCCCGACCAGCTGGTCCGCACCTTTTAGCCAAGAACCAAGAGCTAGAAAGGGGGGTGACAGCCCACCACTCAGACTGTCACCCACGAGCCTCCACGAATCCCCGCCAGCAACTGAGGAAGGGCAGCCCTTCCAGGAAGTCAGGGTCAGCAGCCACGTAGCTCATAAAGACCTTGACAAGCTGGCCAGGAATATCCCTACGTTCAGCCCAGGCCCTGCAGGAGGACACGACGTTCACGCCTACTTGCAAGACATAGACTTTCACCTGCAGACCGTCGCTAACGCGAACACCTGGGACAGATTGTACCTACTCAGAATCACGTCTAACCGGGACGTGCGTAGCTTTCTAGACCGCCAACCAGAGACTGTCAAAGCGGACTACGGGCAGCTACGACGAGCTTTAATTCGTGAATACTCTGATCCAGAATCAGTCCAGGGGCTCATCGCTGCTGTGGACCTCAGGGCAAGGTCGACTTGAAACCCCACAGAACTTTTACAATCGACTGCGACATACCTACTTCGGCGCACGAAACGAACCAGGTATGGAGGAGGACCTCAGCTTCAGAACCCTGTTCCTCCGAAACCTCCACCCCACGATTAATCACCATCTGGGAGTTCTGGTTTGTCCACGCAGCATGTCCACCCAACAGTTAAGAGACTTAGCTCACAAGGCTTACACCAAGCAAAAGGCTATTTCTGAAAAGACTGTAAAACACCCAACCATTTGCCCTGTTTCTGAGCATCGCCCAGAGCTGACCCTAGAGGGCGCCCAACAGAACCACAGTTACGGACCCGTCAACAGAGAGTCTACACCGTTCCAAGCCAGCAGAGGGCAGCGTAGTCATGGTAATGCCCATGCAAAGCACCAGAACGATCACTCTGGAGGATCCTGGGACCGGCCTCGCCCCTCCCACAACCAAAAGGGGGGGGGCACATGGGAAGCCGGCCGGCAACCCAGAAGGAGCCGAACCCTCTCTCCCAGAACGCCAAGCCCAGAAAACCGACGGAGGGACCACTCTCGACGTGGTACTGGTAAGCGCGGATCTGAGCCCACGGCTAACAAGAAAAGTACGGTCGAGTCCGAAGCTGCAGAACTGCTGAAGGTACTGAAGGAGTTGCTACAAAAGAAACCCTGCAAGACAGACAAGAAGGATGAACCAGACACCGCATGACTGGACCGGACGCCTGAAATCAACCTTCCTGACCTTTCTGCAACTGAACCTAACGCACAGAACACTGTTTCCCAACCACAGACTCTCGAACTAACTGTTGCACCCCCACACGTCAGCAACACCCACTCACTCCAGCTGACGGCAACACTTCCTGACCGAGACAGTGTCACTCCGCACGCCAAGGTACATGAAAGTGCTGTCCTGGTTATCTGCACTCACAGTGAGACACAAGAGACATATCCCGACTGCCTACCGATCAACACACAGGCCCCAACACCCAGACTCTTGGGGAACCTGATCGAGAAGGGAATGGCTCGAAAACTCTACCTAACCATCACCTTGGAAAAGGAACTGAGGCTCGAAGCCCTGGTTGACACCGGCTCCGACCTAACATTGATATCCGTTCAACTGTTTGACAAACTCAAATTTGAAGCACAGAGACAGAATCGCACTCTTAACCTTCACACGTGTAAGCTGAATGTGCAGTCGTACAGCCAAGACGACATCCAGCTCAAAACCATAGCTCCCATTCACCTGACAGTTGGGCCTATGAGTCTTGTACATCCTGTCTATGTGTCACCTATGAACACTTATCCGTTTCTCATCGGCAAAGACTTGCTGGACCGTTTCGAACCTTTACTGGACTTCAAACAGCTGAAATTCTGGGCACAAGTGCGAGAACCTCTTCCCCTCCAGACACACAGGTCTTCTGAGCAAGACTGTCAGGTCACAGAGGTCACGGCAACCCCAACAGAACCAGACTGTCAAGTCACAAAGGTCACGGGAACTCCTGCAGCCAGCCGTGAGAACACAGTCTCAGACCCAGAGCAAACTTCAAGTTCGCTACTCTGCACATTTCAGCTCACCATAGACTCTGATACCTACAGCCCCAAGGTCATGACTGACCTGCAGCTGAATGATATCACCACAACGAACACTATTCTAGCATTATGGGCAGACAACTCAGCCATTAGTCTCTCACTGTTCAAGGCACTCAGGGAACACGCACCAGACCCGCCTTATGCCAGCAAGCGCACCCGTTTCCCTTTGAACTCACACCCCTCCTCTATGGTGTCCGCCAGAGGAATCTGTGCGCTGCGCTTGACATGGAATCATCGGTGCCTGACCCATTACTTCCTGGTCCTTCCGGACCCGCCCCACGATGTTTACATCGGAGCAGACATTTTGGTTCGCCTCCGGGCTCATGTGGACACGTTTAACGAAGTGGTATGGGCCCCATTGACTTTACAGCCACATGTTTCCATCAGCCATGACAACCTCATGTCAGGACAGACCATCCCTGAGGTCTGCACCCTAGTCAACGAACAGGGAACGGTGGTACCAGCATACACCAAAGGGGTCGCTGTTCGGCTCAACATGCGATGTGGTCAAACCTTAAACCACACGCTGGGCTTCTTCCAACCCTCACCCGAATGTGTGGAACTCGGACTCACACTTGAAGCCACACCCCTCACTGAAGTGTCATCTCGTGTAGTCTACATCCTCTTCAACAACTGCACAGCAACTGACATCAACATTCCCAAGGCCTACCGGCTGGGATGGCTAGTGAGCCATGACTTTCATGACTTTGAACTTGTACTACCCATCATTGGGCCCATTCCACCTGCACTGATACCCGAAGGGAGCACAGATAACACACTGTTCACCGCACCCTTCAAATTCATTGCCATCACGTCTGTCATGCCAATGACCAAAGACCAGGTGTGTCGAACGGAGCTGACTGAGGACAGTCACCTCGCGGTATACACAGTCTCCCACCAGCCTGTCAGTGAGACTGATGACCCTGCCACACCTCCCAAGATCAACCTGACTGATGACACACATACGGAGGAACCGTACCCAGGTTTTGAGTCTCAAGTGCAGCAAATTCTACGAGATGCTGACGCGCTCCAGAGCGAGACAGACCGTCAAAGACTCAAACAAGTCCTTTATAAGTTCAAAGAATCCTTTGCCAAAGACTCTTTAGACTGCGGTCTCACCAACCTCCACACGGTGCGCATCCCAACGCACCCTGATGCGCCTCCCACTTTTGTCAAGCAATACAAGATTCCCATCGCCTCACACGAACCAGTGCAGGAGATCATCGAATCCATGCTTGAAAAAGGTGTCATCCGTCCTTGCAACAGTACCTATTCGAGTCCGATATGGCCGGTTCTGAAAGCCAGCGGGAAATGGAGACCCACGATAGATTATCGGAAATTGAATCAACAGGTACCGTTGTCAAGATGGCCTATGACCCAGCTAGAACAAGAAATACCCCGAATCAGGGGAGCCACAATCTTCTCTACACTTGATGTGGCCTCTGGATTCTGGACCATTCCGGTGCACCCAGAAGACCAACACAAGCTAGCATTCACATTCGGCAACCGACAATACACCTTCAACAGGTGTCCGTTCGGCTATGCCAACTCACCAGCTGAGTTCAACATCTTTCTGAACAAAGCCTGCCCAGACGCCAGAGTAAGAGGCAACCTGATCTATGTAGACGATGTTCTCATGAAGAGCACAACGGTGGCCGACCACCTGAATGAAATAGACTATGTTTTGAACCAACTGTCCGCAGCCGGTGCCAAGATCGCCCTCCACAAAGGACAGTGGTGCCGGACCAAGGTCAACTACGTGGGCCTGCTCATCGGATCCCAAGGCATTGAACCTCAATCAAACCGTATTCATGCCATTCAAAACATCAAGCCTCCTACAAACGTCTCTGAGCTGCGCAGTTTTCTAGGGGTATGCAATTACTCCCGACAGTTCATCGAAAACTACTCAGACATTGCTAGACCTCTAACAGCCCTGCTGAAGAAAGACTGTCCTTTCGTCTGGTCAGACGCTCAAGAATGCGCCATGACGGCACTTAAAAGACATTTATGCACAGCTCCATGCCTTGCTTACCCCGATCCACAGAAGGAATTCTACCTGGAAGCCGGGTTTTCCGACCAATGTCTCAGTGCTGGCCTATATCAACGACATGACCAAGACAAAAAGGTGGTCGCATACGCCAGCAAAACGCTTCTCCCACCAGAGTGCAAGTTCTCAGACTGTGAAAAAGCTCTGTTCTGCACGGTGTGGGCCATTCAGCGATTCTCCAATTACATTGGGGCACAGAAAGTTATCATTGAGACTTGCCACCAGCCCGTAATGTTCCTCAACAGCCAACGCATCCGAGATGGCGTCGTCACAAATTCACGTATAGCCACGTGGTTGATGGCCCTCCAGGGACGCAACGTTGAGGCACGGTACGCACAGAATCACAAGTCTGCACTGGGCAATGGCCTGGCTGCATGCCAAAACTGCTCTGATAACACGCCTGCTGCTGCAGCGGATGCACAAGAACCCCAACAACAACAACTGACCTGCCACAGATACTTCGAACCGAATGCGTGCCAGGACATGCCCACGGCCTACGTCGATGGGTGCTCCTACAACCATGACGGCATCCTAAAAGCAGGTGCAGGAGTGCTGTGGGTGAACGATCAGCCGTGCCCACCACAACACTTCAAGTTGGGCCCCCAGTCATCGCAATATGCAGAGATAGCAGCTATTCTCATAGCCCTACAGATCGCATCAGCCAATGACATCAGAGAACTGCTCATCTGCTCAGACTCTAACTATGCCAGACTCAGTTTCGTGTGCCACCTTCCAAGCTGGAAACAGAATGGTTTCAAGACCGCTAACAACAAGCCAGTCAAACACCAACACCTGTTCCAGGAATGTGACAACATCACAAGAACACATGACCTGACAGTGTACTGGAAGAAGGTAAAAGCACACTCGAAGCTACCAGGTCTCGACAAAGACTTGAATGACCAAACAGACGCCCTCGCCAAGACGGGCGCACTACACGGCGACATGTGGGTACCCCCAAACCCCACATCCAGCCCCAACGTTGCAGTGCTAACCCGCAGCAAGCGACCGGCACCGGCTACAATGCCCGCCTCGCAGCCGCTATCGCTAACTCCACAGATTTCCAACAACGACATCGCGGATATGCAAGCCTCTGACACTGCAATTAAGACAATTCTTGACCACCTCTCTGACCCCTCCTGCCACCCTATCACTGACTCTGAGCTCACTGATGACTCAAGCCTCAGACATCTACATAACTCCAGACACATGTTGCGTATACAGGACAACATTCTGTGGTTTGCGCCCGATGACAGCACAGCGCCAAGGCTTGTGGTGCCACGGTCGCAAAGGGGGGTCATGCTAATGTATGCCCACGACACACCATGTGCTGGACACCACGGCACCAGAGCCACGTATGACACACTGAAACAGGTGGCATATTGGCCCGGGATGCAACAAGATGTGGCAGAGTATGTCAGAGAATGCCTGGTTTGCTGCCAGTTCCAACCAGTAAACCCGAACCACAGAGCCCCACTGCAACGCAGAGGGATCACGTTCCCGTGGTCAGACCTACAAATCGACTGGGTGGGACCCCTGCCCAGGTCCGCAAGAGGCAACAAGTACTTCCTCACGGTGGTGTGCCAGTTTACCAAATGGGTAGAGTGCCTGCCAGCACCCAATGACACCGCCCAAACCACAGCGTACCTCCTGATGAACCACATCTTCTCCCGGTTTGGATTGCCACTGAAAGTCAACTCAGACAGAGGCACTCATTTCACGGCCGAGATCATGCAACAGATCTGGAAATGCCTAGGGGTACGGGCTAGACTTCACGAAGGAATCGACAAGGGTGTCCCCCTTCGAGCTCATGACTGGGCGGCAGATGACTCTGCCACTCCACTTGCTGTACCAACCCGGAGACTCCAATCTTGTCACCGCGTTCACCACATTCCAGTACCTCGAGGAGCTCCATAGACACTTAAAAGCAACCTTCGCGTTTGCCCAACAACACCTGCAGAAAAGCGCTGAAGGTCAGAAAGCATACTACGACCGGAAAGCATCACACCAGGAACTGGATGTGGGCGACAAGGTCTTGTACTACAGCTTCAATCCGCCACCTTTGACAGGCCCCCGGCGGTTGTCAAAGAAATTTCTGCCTCACTGGACGGGACCCCATGAGATTATGAACAAACTCTCCCCCGTAGCGTACCAAATCCAGCTAAACCGGGGACACAGAGAACCAGTTCTCAAATGGGTCCACCGGAACCAGATTAAGAGACATGTAGCCACTAGCATAGAAAGACAGGGAGGGGCCAATGCAAGCTAAAACTCAACCGCCGTCACCGAAGCGAAAAGACTGTCCCATCCAACCCGGGACAAACCTTGCTGACCTGTTCCTTTTCTCTCTCCCCTGCTCCTCCCTACCTCTCTCACTCTCCTGCCTGTAATAGGATGCGGCTGTGGATCACCCTCCTGTGCCTCCTGTCAACCAGAGGCCAGCCGCCACCCGACCTCATCACACCAGGCCCCGCCTCGGGCATTGTATTGAGAGAACAACCGGGGCTCCTGATCACCAATTGCCGGACGCACACCCAGAAAGTGTACGTTCGACTCGACCCTCGCAACGTCTACAGAGCACACTACCCCAAAGCAGTAGCCCAGTACAGCTGGGCCGGTGCCCGATGGACAGAAGACTCTCTCCTCCATGCCGAGGCCGATGTCAAGCACATGCTCAACCAACTGGAGAAGATGACAGTCACCCAAGCGGAGTTAGGCGGACACAACCGCCGCTCCAAACGGTTCCTGGGAGCGTTGCTCGGAGCCGCCGCCGCCGTTGGAACTCTGTTTAACATTGGCATGTCCAGTGTCAACGCAGTAAACGTAGCCACGATAAGACGGCATGTGGCTGAAATTCAGACGGAACTCCCACAGCTAAAAGAGCAACTCACCACACAGAGTGCAGCCTTACAAACCGTCGGCCAGACATTAAGAGGAACGGTGGTAATTCTGAACACCCACAGTGTCCTGTTGAACCAGACCGTGAACTCCATGAAACAGCTGTTTACAGTCTTCCAGAATGACTTTGCTCAAACGCAGCTGGTCACAGCCTTAATGACTGACATGCTACGGGAAATAAGCTCCTCCATCGACAGCTTAGCCATGGGTAGAATACCACCATACCTCATACCCTTAAGCCTGGTGCAAAGTGTGCTGGCGTCTGCTATCAACACACCCGCCGACCCTCTGCAGGTACACCTGGCCTACTCTCTGGGTAGCGCCATTCCCCTTTATGTGGACCCCGAGCAGAAGGAGATGGGTTTCCTTCTTAACTTACCCATCATCGAGTCGAGCCGAATCTACCGACTCAAAGACATTGTCAATGTGGGCTTTTGGAAGGGTAACACACACCTTAAGGTGCGCACTCCTGAGGTGGTCGCCTACCACGACAGCGATACACAGCTGTACTTGGCCCCAAACCTGCACATGTGTACCCTGACTAAAGACATTCACTACCTCTGCCCTAGCAAGCCCTTCCTCAGAGACAACACCGAAGGAATCTGCGGACTGCAACCGATGATCAGCAACACCCGCTGCCCTACTGATGCCACGCCTCGTACCCAAGTCACCGAGACGCAGGCAGAGATCGTAGGTGACAGGTGGCTCGTCAACACTCCGGTGCGTACTGCTATGCTGATCTACGACCAGCATGACACCGCCACCCGCATCAACTTGCTGGACCAGAGCATGTGGAACCAAGTACCACGAGGGGCCATCCTCCACCTGGACGATTTGGCTTTGTACCATCTCCCAAGTGAAGAGTATCAGTCAGAGCTAGAAATCCCAGCCTTTTTCAAGGACCACAACTTCACCCTAGCTCCAGAACTAGAACGGTGGATTGAAAAAGGGGGGCCTCAGCTCATTGACATTGTTCCCCTCGACACAGCCCTCCAAGCATTGTCTCGACTACCTATCCTGAATACCTCACCTGTTGTCCAAACCTGGACCGCCGCTGACACTGCACTATGTATCTCCATGATCATCGGCAATACCCTAACCCTGGGCATAGCCTTTCTCCTGTACAGGAAGTTCAACGAGATGAAAACCTCTACAGCCAAACTCATGACAGCCGTGTCTGGAGGTCTCAGATGGAAATCCCGGAAGGAGGTTCCTACGCTAGAAGCAGATGCGAACCTCATCGAGCTGGCTCCTCAGCCATAACAAACCTCTGCTCTCCAACCGTCCCGATTCACCTGCCATCCGACCACTGTGATGAGGGGTTGTCCGATAATGTCCATCGGACATCATCCGACAAAAAGGGGGACTGTAACAGCATTGATTCACTCAAGCCAGATGGCAGGAAGTCCAAATCTTGGACTCATCATCATTATCTCATGACGTTGCTAATCAGATCACACTGAATAAAGGGTCTGTGTTATGCGGCTATCTTAAGTTAATGAACAACTCAAGAGTTGAATAGTTCTTCACAAACTTCACAGCCTTAGGCGGTCATGTGACTCCTCAAACGAACATACATATCCTGTGTGCAATAGGCAAACAATACACACACAGATGACCACGTGAAGTTTCGAAACAATACACACACATAGTCTTTTGTGCGAAGGAGCACACACACACATAGTTGAACACACTGAACTTTCGGACCCATCTCACATACACATACATATGGACTAAAAACAGCCTCAATAACGTTTAAATATATATATTTTGTTGTGGTAATATCTTCATAGGATGGATTAGAATAGCTAGGATGTCTGCTGTATGTAAAATTGATTTGGTATGCCACTAATTGTAAAAATGCTTGTGCCTCTGTATTCTAAAATCACAGAACGATAGTGTTTGGTATCATCTCGATCGCAGAAACCCGAATGTACCGAATATCGTTCACAGATTACTACAAGATGCATTATTACAAAAATACCAGCTTTCTGAAGAAATAGAGGCTTTAGAATTTCCACCCTACTGATTAACTCAGAGCAGGGGGGGGTGTCCACGAACAAAGGACAATGAAAAACTCGCGCCTTTGGTCTCCCGTGCGCGATTGGATCACTCCAGGATAAGGGCGTTGGTCATTGTGTCCATAAAAACGGGAACTGACCTTAACTCTTTGCATTCCGCCACAACGAGAGAGCCCCCTTGGCATTCTGCCACTGAGAGGAAGGGCCACTTGGCGCTCCGCCATTCCGAGAAGACCTCCCTGGCCCTTTGACCTTCCCTGGAGAGAGAGAGATTCCTTTGGCACCCAGCCAAGACTGAGAGACTTGCAACTTCTGGAGCGACTTTCCTGAACTTCACAGAAATTCTCCGGACTCACCTCCTTAGCGAACTTCCACGACGATTCGAACTCAGACACGTACACGAGAGAGCCTAATGCAAGTATTATATTTCACCTTTAACTGCTTGTACGAGGTTGTCTTAATTAATCCTGATTCACGAAATCATAAATGTCTGAAGGGTTTTGGTGAACTGTCTCTCTCTCTCTCTCTCTCTCTCTCTCTCTCTCTCTCTCTCTCTCTCTCTCTCTCTCTCTCTCCCTCGTGAATTCTCTCTTTCCATCATTCTTTTCCTTTTTGATTTGATTCTATTAAGTTTGATTTTTCCTTGTTTGTACCATATCATTTTGTTTCTCCTATATATATATATGCATATTTACCCCCGTGTGATTCGTAGCTTTGTATTCTGTAGTTGTTTTATTAAAACCCAATAATTGCATTAAATTGAATCCGTATTGTTTTGCTCACAAATCTCGAAGTCACTGAAGCGTAAGATCTAAGCTACCCATTTAAGCTTGATTTTCATTTATATTACTTTAGTAATATAAATTGTGCAACCATAAGAGATATTATTTGTCCTGATCAAACAAGTCAATGTTTCTTAAGGTTTGTAAGATTGATAATTGATGAAGAAATCAATTTGGATAAAGGTTACTTTTAAATGATTAAAGGTTCCGTTATACGTTAATTTTTCTGTACAACAAGCTAATAATATTCATAAACTCATGAATATTCATACCATTTGAGTTAATTATTCCCCAGAAGTTATTGTTGTTACATTGCAATGCAAAAGCACTAATCTCTTCAATGCAAAACTAGATTCGTTTGCATCGCAATGCAAAAGCACTAATCTTATATGCTTTGCAATGCAACAGCACTGCTTTCTTCAATGCACAAGTTTTTGTATGCATTGCAAAAAGCAGTTGTCACTTCAATACACAAGGAGTTATTGAATGCAATGCAATGCAATGCAAAAACGCACTTATCTCGTCAATTACAAGTTAATGTATGCAATGCAATGCAAACGCACTAATATCTTGATTGCAAGAGTTCTTTATACATTGTAATTTAAAAGCTCTAATTTCTTCAATGCAAAACTAGATTCGTATGCATCGCAATGCAAAAGCACTAATTTCTTCGATGCACAACAAATTAATGTATGCAATGCAAAAGCAGTTGTCTCTTCAATACACAAGGAGTTATTGAATGCAATGCAAAAACGCACTTATCTCGTCAATTCACAAGTTATTGTATGCAATGCGATGCAATACAAAAGCAATTATCTCTTCAGCGCACAAGTAGTTCTTGTATGTATTGAAATGCAAAAACACTAATTTCTTTCATGCAAAACAAGTTTTGTACTCATTGCAGTGCAAAAGCACTTATCTCTTCAATGCAAAACTAGATTCGTTTGCATTGCAATGCAACAGCACTAATATCTTGATTGCACGAGTTCTTTATACATTGTAATTTAAAAGCTCTAATTTCTTCAATGCAAAACAAGTTTTGTACTCATTGCAATGCAAAAGCACTAATCTCTTCAATGCAAAACTAGATTCGTTTGCATTGCAATGCAACAGCACTGCTTTCTTCAATGCACAAGTTTTTGTATGCATTGCAAAAAGCAGTTGTCACTTCAATACACAAGGATTATTGAATGCAATGCAATGCAAAAACGCACTTATCTCGTCAATTACAAGTTAATGTATGCAATGCAATGCAAACGCACTGATATATCTTGATTGCACGAGTTCTTATATAAATTGTAATTTAAAAGCTCTAATTTCTTCAATGCAAAACAAGTTTTGTACTCATTGCAATGCAAAAGCACTAATCTCTTCAATGCACAACCAATTAACATATGCAATGCAATGCAAACGCACTAATATCTTGATTGCACGAGTTCTTTATACATTGTAATTAAAAAGCTCTAATTTCTTCAATGCACAACGATTTCTTATATGCATTGCAATTTAAAAGCACTAATTTTTCAATGCAAAACAAGTTTTGTACTCATTGCAATGCAAAAGCACTAATCTCTTCAATGCAAAACTAGATTCGTTTGCATCGCAATGCAAAAGCACTAATTTCTTCGATGCACAACGATTTCTTATATGCATTGCAATTTAAAAGCACTAATTTTTCAATGCAAAACAAGTTTTGTACTCATTGCAATGCAAAAGCACTAATCTTATATGCTTTGCAATGCAACAGCACTGCTTTCTTCAATGCACAAGTTTTTGTATGCATTGCAAAAAGCAGTTGTCACTTCAATACACAAGGAGTTATTGAATGCAATGCAATGCAATGCAAAAACGCACTTATCTCGTCAATTACAAGTTAATGTATGCAATGCAATGCAAACGCACTGATATATATTGATTGCACGAGTTCTTTAGACATTGTAATTTAAAAGCTCTAATTTCTTCAATGCAAAACAAGTTTTGTACTCATTGCAATGCAAAAGCACTAATTTCTTCGATGCACAACAAATTAATGTATGCAATGCAAAAGCCGTTGTCTCTTCAATACACAAGTTATTGTATGCAATGCGATGCAATACAAAAGCAATTATCTCTTCAGCGCACAAGTAGTTCTTGTATGTATTGAAATGCAAAAACACTAATTTCTTTCATGCAAAACAAGTTTTGTACTCATTGCAGTGCAAAAGCACTAATCTCTTCAATGCGCAACGATTTCTTATATGCATTGCAATGCAAAAGCACTAATTTCTTCGATGCACAACAAGTTAATGTATGCAATGCAATGCAAACGCACTAATATCTTGATTGCACGAGTTCTTTATACATTGTAATTTAAAAGCTCTAATTTCTTCAATGCAAAACAAGTTTTGTACTCATTGCAATGCAAAAGCACTAATCTCTTCAATGCGCAACGATTTCTTATATGCATTGCAATGCAAAAGCACTAATTTCTTCGATGCACAACAAGTTAATGTATGCAATGCAATGCAAACGCACTAATATCTTGATTGCACGAGTTCTTTATACATTGTAATTAAAAAGCTCTAATTTCTTCGATGCACAACGATTTCTTATATGCATTGCAATTTAAAAGCACTAATTTTTCAATGCAAAACAAGTTTTGTACTCATTGCAATGCAAAAGCACTAATCTCTTCAATGCAAAACTAGATTCGTTTGCATCGCAATCAAAAGCACCAATTTTTCAATGCAAAACAAGTTTTGTACTCATTGCAATGCAAAAGCACTAATCTCTTCAATGCAAAACTAGATTCGTTTGCATCGCAATGCAAAAGCACTAATCTTATATGCTTTGCAATGCAACAGCACTGCTTTCTTCAATGCACAAGTTTTTGTATGCATTGCAAAAAGCAGTTGTCACTTCAATACACAAGGAGTTATTGAATGCAATGCAATGCAATGCAAAAACGCACTTATCTCGTCAATTACAAGTTAATGTATGCAATGCAATGCAAACGCACTAATATCTTGATTGCACGAGTTCTTTATACATTGTAATTTAAAAGCTCTAATTTCTTCAATGCAAAACTAGATTCGTATGCATCGCAATGCAAAAGCACTAATTTCTTCGATGCACAACAAATTAATGTATGCAATGCAAAAGCAGTTGTCTCTTCAATACACAAGGAGTTATTGAATGCAATGCAAAAACGCACTTATCTCGTCAATTCACAAGTTATTGTATGCAATGCGATGCAATACAAAAGCAATTATCTCTTCAGCGCACAAGTAGTTCTTGTATGTATTGAAATGCAAAAACACTAATTTCTTTCATGCAAAACAAGTTTTGTACTCATTGCAGTGCAAAAGCACTAATCTCTTCAATGCAAAACTAGATTCGTTTGCATTGCAATGCAACAGCACTAATATCTTGATTGCACGAGTTCTTTATACATTGTAATTTAAAAGCTCTAATTTCTTCAATGCAAAACAAGTTTTGTACTCATTGCAATGCAAAAGCACTAATCTCTTCAATGCAAAACTAGATTCGTTTCCATTGCAATGCAACAGCACTGCTTTCTTCAATGCACAAGTTTTTGTATGCATTGCAAAAAGCAGTTGTCACTTCAATACACAAGGATTATTGAATGCAATGCAATGCAATGCAAAAACGCACTTATCTCGTCAATTACAAGTTAATGTATGCAATGCAATGCAAACGCACTGATATATCTTGATTGCACGAGTTCTTATATAAATTGTAATTTAAAAGCTCTAATTTCTTCAATGCAAAACAAGTTTTGTACTCATTGCAATGCAAAAGCACTAATCTCTTCAATGCACAACCAATTAACGTATGCAATGCAATGCAAACGCACTAATATCTTGATTGCACGAGTTCTTTATACATTGTAATTAAAAAGCTCTAATTTCTTCAATGCACAACGATTTCTTATATGCATTGCAATTTAAAAGCACTAATTTTTCAATGCAAAACAAGTTTTGTACTCATTGCAATGCAAAAGCACTAATCTCTTCAATGCAAAACTAGATTCGTTTGCATCGCAATGCAAAAGCACTAATTTCTTCGATGCACAACGATTTCTTATATGCATTGCAATTTAAAAGCACTAATTTTTCAATGCAAAACAAGTTTTGTACTCATTGCTGTAACAGCATTGATTCACTCAAGCCAGATGGCAGGAAGTCCAAATCTTGGACTCATCATCATTATCTCATGACGTTGCTAATCAGATCACACTGAATAAAGGGTCTGTGTTATGCGGCTATCTTAAGTTAATGAACAACTCAAGAGTTGAATAGTTCTTCACAAACTTCACAGCCTTAGGCGGTCATGTGACTCCTCAAACGAACATACATATCCTGTGTGCAATAGGCAAACAATACACACACAGATGACCACGTGAAGTTTCGAAACAATACACACACATAGTCTTTTGTGCGAAGGAGCACACACACACATAGTTGAACACACTGAACTTTCGGACCCATCTCACATACACATATATATGGACTAAAAACAGCCTCAATAACGTTTAAATATATATATTTTGTTGTGGTAATATCTTCATAGGATGGATTAGAATAGCTAGGATGTCTACTGTATGTAAAATTGATTTGGTATGCCACTAATTGTAAAAATGCTTGTGCCTCTGTATTCTAAAATCACAGAACGATAGTGTTGGTATCATCTCGATCGCAGAAACCCGAATGTACCGAATATCGTTCACAGATTACTACAAGATGCATTATTACAAAAATACCAGCTTTCTGAAGAAATAGAGGCTTTAGAATTTCCACCCTACTGATTAACTCAGAGCAGGGGGGGGTGTCCACGAACAAAGGACAATGAAAAACTCGCTCCTTTGGTCTCCCGTGCGCGATGGGATCACTCCAGGATAAGGGCGTTGGTCATTGTGTCCATAAAAACGGGAACTGACCTTAACTCTTTGCATTCCGCCACAACGAGAGAGCCCCCTTGGCATTCTGCCACTGAGAGGAAGGGCCACTTGGCGCTCCGCCATTCCGAGAAGACCTCCCTGGCCCTTTGACCTTCCCTGGAGAGAGAGAGATTCCTTTGGCCCCCAGCCAAGACTGAGAGACTTGCAACTTCTGGAGCGACTTTCCTGAACTTCACAGAAATTCTCCGGACTCACCTCCTTAGCGAACTTCCACGACGATTCGAACTCAGACACGTACACGAGAGAGCCTAATGCAAGTATTATATTTCACCTTTAACTGCTTGTACGAGGTTGTCTTAATTAATCCTGATTCACGAAATCATAAATGTCTGAAGGGTTTTGGTGAACTGTCTCTCTCTCTCTCTCTCTCTCTCTGTCTCTCTCTCTCTCTCTCTCTCTCTCTCTCTCCCTCGTGAATTCTCTCTTTCCATCATTCTTTTCCTTTTTGATTTGATTCTATTAAGTTTGATTTTTCCTTGTTTGTACCATATCATTTTGTTTCTCCTATATATATATATGCATATTTACCCCCGTGTGATTCGTAGCTTTGTATTCTGTAGTTGTTTTATTAAAACCCAATAATTGCATTAAATTGAATCCGTATTGTTTTGCTCACAAATCTCGAAGTCACTGAAGCGTAAGATCTAAGCTACCCATTTAAGCTTGATTTTCATTTATATTACTTTAGTAATATAAATTGTGCAACCATAAGAGATATTATTTGTCCTGATCAAACAAGTCAATGTTTCTTAAGGTTTGTAAGATTGATAATTGATGAAGAAATCAATTTGGATAAAGGTTACTTTTAAATTATTAAAGGTTCCGTTATACGTTAATTTTTCTGTACAACAAGCTAATAATATTCATAAACTCATGAATATTCATACCATTTGAGTTAATTATTCCCCAGAAGTTATTGTTGTTACAGGTAGTGGAGAATATTCGAGCAGTTTCAAACTTTGTTTTTGTGAGCAATATTAATATTCATATTCATGTGTATTTTTGGGTATTAATATTATGCACGCGCGTTCCCGTTCATTTGATTGAACTGTGAGACATCGCAAACTCACTCACTGACGAGGCACAACGCCGAGCTCAGTTTAAGCATATTAAGAGATGCTAAATTGACAATATTAAATTGGCAAAGATAAGGAAATCTCTGCACAGTCCGTACATGAGTAATATTGTTTTGTCCCGCTTGACTTGAACGACGAAATCTTCTTGCAAGCGGAAGATTGAAATTGAGCGAGTTTCCTCTTTTCAATAATAGGCCTAATATAATATTATATCGTTAAGATAAACGATAACTCCTGGTCGAACATTGGCCTAGCTAACCAATTTAATCCTGACCTAAAACATTTAACTCATACATGCTGAACGATCAGCTAGTTTAATAAATGTCTATTGGAGTTCTGTTAAATGTGAAGTAAGCAGATGTACATTCCTGTGGCCACATTTTCTTTCGGTGCAAAATACAGCACCAAGAGACCCGCCGCGGTCTGAAAGCAATTGTGATTTGTGTTAATTCTGCGGGTGTGTGCGGCCATTATCTGAATTTTGGTCCAACCCCCACGAGCGTGCTAGACACCAGAGGGCAACCTGACAGCTCGCGAGTAACACTTCACCATTACTTTATCCCGAACGGGCGCAACAGCGCCATCTGGTGAGCAGTCCTCCTAACTAACTCTAGTTGGGTGGACTCGACTGCGCCATCGCGTGGAGGATTACAGATAGTTCTCTCCGCTATTAATTTTGTCTTAACAAATTTCCTTCCTAAGTAGAGCATGTGAATTGTTTATTGATTACTGTTAGAAACGTTTTCATTTATGCAATTTTACTAGCATTAGGCAGCAACCAGGTCTCATTCTCGCTGATTAAAAACACTTATTTTGAATTTGAGTGTAAAAGGAAAAATTAATTTCCTTTAACTTAAATTGAGATAAGATCTCTTCAAATCACTGACAGTCCGCTTGGAAGGAAGGACGCCACCGTGTGGCCGTACCCTGCTAAGTCAGCTTACAGCTTTCTCTCTCTTTTCCACTCCCTTCCAATTCTGTGTGAAGTGCTTATTCCTGTTTTCCTTGCTGATTTTTTTTTATTTATTTACATTCTCCCTACAGGCTTATTTAAATTTAAATTTTAAACTTGTTTTGAATTTAATTTGAATTAAGTTTGTCTTGTTTAATTTCAATTTTAATTTTCTATTTAATTCAATTTTATTAATTTTTGTTTTTGTTTTTGTTTTGTTAAATTTTTATTTATTTATTTTCTTCCTCTCATTTGGGTTAGGTTCATTTTGATAGTTACCAACATTATCAAAATTGCCTTTTGTTTTATCATTATTTGATAGAAACCTTTGCCTTTTTCTAAATCACTCTCGATATAGGATTTTGCATTTCCTTTTCGCCTACAACCATGAATCACTTGATCCGGTAAACAATAGAGTCTTAATTAATTTTGAGTTCGCCTGTTTACCCTCTTTTGTGTATTTATTGTAAGGCTCACAAGCATCTGTGGTGAACTGAGAATCGTCTCAACGTGGTCTCCACGAGCAAGGTTGTCCAACCAACGTGACCTGCACCGGCTGTGTGTGAATCTCGGTTTCTTTTACCTCTGTCCGCCGTTGCGGCACGCAGTGGCGACATCAGCAATCTGACACTCCAAAACCGGTCAACCAGTTCAGCTGACACACACAAGGCGATGTTCGGTGCCCGTACCTGCACCATGGCGTCATAGGGACCCACTCTTGAAAAAGAGGGTTCTGGGGAGCGTGCCGACATTGCTGTGCTGGCTGGCGGTTGACGGGTGGGTGCTGTCAGGTCGTGTTTAAAGTCAAAACTGTTTGAGCGGGCGTAACGCGACAGAGTAACAAGGACCGAGGACACGGCAGTTGGGTGTCTGGGAACGCCCGGAAGGCCGACTGCGCCACTGGTTTCCACCTGAGCGACCTCAAAATCACCCCGGATAAACTAAATGTGTTAAATCCACATTATCAGCCAAATACTAGATACTCCCCGAGTATAGCCTAAACGTTTGGCCCACCTTTCCTCTCTAAGCCGCACCCTTTTCCTAGGTTTCCTACCCCGATAGCCACACATGCTGTAGGCCCTATCAGAAACTCTTACGAAAGGTAGCAGGCTTAACCCCTTTAGTGCTTCTCTAACACTCCCAGCGTTCGCGCTTATTCTCCTTGTTATTGCAGACCAATTCATGTTGTGTTTGTTTTCACTGTGCTCTTTTCTACCTTCACTGTCCGGACTGTCGTAACCTTGTTTCTTTCAGTTCACCAAGAGACCCCAAGGAAAGCAAATTAATAGAGTGACAACCAAGCAGCCGGCGTCACCAGGTGACCCACAGGGCTACCGCCCGTTAAAGCCTCTATTTCAGGCCGATCCAAAAATTGGCCCGCCTAATTGCCTAACTGTCTAACTGTCTACATCAGTTAGCCAAAATTCTTGTCGACGGCATCCGTACAAGAGCTCGTAAACCTTAGAACAAACTTGCATTGGCCTCTTTGTGTGTGTGTGCTGTGTTTCTCTCGCCCACAGTGAACCAGTATGTCCCGTTCATCCAGTCCCGCTGTCCCTTGGGATCGCCTAGCGGTATGGCTGGAAGCAATGACGAACACTGGTCCGTCTGAGGATACCAGTGATCTGCAACAGCTGAACCAGGAGGAACTGGACACGGAGCTAGACAAGCTGACAGCACACGACCCTACGCAGAGTTACTCTCACAAAGAACTGGCCAAGATCCTCGGGAGCCTCGCCCACAACCTCGTCGCCCAGGCACGGCTAAGAGAAAAGAGCCACACCGACCTGGAACAGGAAGCGGCAACACTTAAGCTCCAAGCCGAGGAGGCCCGGAGAAACCAGGCCCTCACCCAGCGTCATCTAGATCAACTACTTCTAGAGACCGAGAAAGAGGGTGAAACGGACACAGAACGTGAGAAAGAAGTAGAAAGACTTCGAAAGACCCTGGAAAATCTGCGTCTAGACACAGACCGCAGAGAGCAGTCAGAGAAAGACACCAGGGAAGAACTCAACGAACAGCTCCGACAAGGCAAAGCTCTCCTAGAGAGAGCCAACACTGCACTTAAAGACAAAGATGCTAGAGCCAAAGCCTCCGAAAAACACTTGCAGGCTGCCCGAGCCGAGATCAACGAGCTTGTCCAGCAAAGACATGATCTCAAAGATGAACTTGACCTTGTTCACAGAGAACTGAAACATGCATATAAACTGCAAAGTGACCGGGAAGGGGAAACACACCACACAGAGTTTCCCCCGACCAGCTGGTCCGCACCTTTTAGCCAAGAACCAAGAGCTAGAAAGGGGGGTGACAGCCCACCACTCAGACTGTCACCCACGAGCCTCCACGAATCCCCGCCAGCAACTGAGGAAGGGCAGCCCTTCCAGGAAGTCAGGGTCAGCAGCCACGTAGCTCATAAAGACCTTGACAAGCTGGCCAGGAATATCCCTACGTTCAGCCCAGGCCCTGCAGGAGGACACGACGTTCACGCCTACTTGCAAGACATAGACTTTCACCTGCAGACCGTCGCTAACGCGAACACCTGGGACAGATTGTACCTACTCAGAATCACGTCTAACCGGGACGTGCGTAGCTTTCTAGACCGCCAACCAGAGACTGTCAAAGCGGACTACGGGCAGCTACGACGAGCTTTAATTCGTGAATACTCTGATCCAGAATCAGTCCAGGGGCTCATCGCTGCTGTGGACCTCAGGGCAAGGTCGACTTGAAACCCCACAGAACTTTTACAATCGACTGCGACATACCTACTTCGGCGCACGAAACGAACCAGGTATGGAGGAGGACCTCAGCTTCAGAACCCTGTTCCTCCGAAACCTCCACCCCACGATTAATCACCATCTGGGAGTTCTGGTTTGTCCACGCAGCATGTCCACCCAACAGTTAAGAGACTTAGCTCACAAGGCTTACACCAAGCAAAAGGCTATTTCTGAAAAGACTGTAAAACACCCAACCATTTGCCCTGTTTCTGAGCATCGCCCAGAGCTGACCCTAGAGGGCGCCCAACAGAACCACAGTTACGGACCCGTCAACAGAGAGTCTACACCGTTCCAAGCCAGCAGAGGGCAGCGTAGTCATGGTAATGCCCATGCAAAGCACCAGAACGATCACTCTGGAGGATCCTGGGACCGGCCTCGCCCCTCCCACAACCAAAAGGGGGGGGGCACATGGGAAGCCGGCCGGCAACCCAGAAGGAGCCGAACCCTCTCTCCCAGAACGCCAAGCCCAGAAAACCGACGGAGGGACCACTCTCGACGTGGTACTGGTAAGCGCGGATCTGAGCCCACGGCTAACAAGAAAAGTACGGTCGAGTCCGAAGCTGCAGAACTGCTGAAGGTACTGAAGGAGTTGCTACAAAAGAAACCCTGCAAGACAGACAAGAAGGATGAACCAGACACCGCATGACTGGACCGGACGCCTGAAATCAACCTTCCTGACCTTTCTGCAACTGAACCTAACGCACAGAACACTGTTTCCCAACCACAGACTCTCGAACTAACTGTTGCACCCCCACACGTCAGCAACACCCACTCACTCCAGCTGACGGCAACACTTCCTGACCGAGACAGTGTCACTCCGCACGCCAAGGTACATGAAAGTGCTGTCCTGGTTATCTGCACTCACAGTGAGACACAAGAGACATATCCCGACTGCCTACCGATCAACACACAGGCCCCAACACCCAGACTCTTGGGGAACCTGATCGAGAAGGGAATGGCTCGAAAACTCTACCTAACCATCACCTTGGAAAAGGAACTGAGGCTCGAAGCCCTGGTTGACACCGGCTCCGACCTAACATTGATATCCGTTCAACTGTTTGACAAACTCAAATTTGAAGCACAGAGACAGAATCGCACTCTTAACCTTCACACGTGTAAGCTGAATGTGCAGTCGTACAGCCAAGACGACATCCAGCTCAAAACCATAGCTCCCATTCACCTGACAGTTGGGCCTATGAGTCTTGTACATCCTGTCTATGTGTCACCTATGAACACTTATCCGTTTCTCATCGGCAAAGACTTGCTGGACCGTTTCGAACCTTTACTGGACTTCAAACAGCTGAAATTCTGGGCACAAGTGCGAGAACCTCTTCCCCTCCAGACACACAGGTCTTCTGAGCAAGACTGTCAGGTCACAGAGGTCACGGCAACCCCAACAGAACCAGACTGTCAAGTCACAAAGGTCACGGGAACTCCTGCAGCCAGCCGTGAGAACACAGTCTCAGACCCAGAGCAAACTTCAAGTTCGCTACTCTGCACATTTCAGCTCACCATAGACTCTGATACCTACAGCCCCAAGGTCATGACTGACCTGCAGCTGAATGATATCACCACAACGAACACTATTCTAGCATTATGGGCAGACAACTCAGCCATTAGTCTCTCACTGTTCAAGGCACTCAGGGAACACGCACCAGACCCGCCTTATGCCAGCAAGCGCACCCGTTTCCCTTTGAACTCACACCCCTCCTCTATGGTGTCCGCCAGAGGAATCTGTGCGCTGCGCTTGACATGGAATCATCGGTGCCTGACCCATTACTTCCTGGTCCTTCCGGACCCGCCCCACGATGTTTACATCGGAGCAGACATTTTGGTTCGCCTCCGGGCTCATGTGGACACGTTTAACGAAGTGGTATGGGCCCCATTGACTTTACAGCCACATGTTTCCATCAGCCATGACAACCTCATGTCAGGACAGACCATCCCTGAGGTCTGCACCCTAGTCAACGAACAGGGAACGGTGGTACCAGCATACACCAAAGGGGTCGCTGTTCGGCTCAACATGCGATGTGGTCAAACCTTAAACCACACGCTGGGCTTCTTCCAACCCTCACCCGAATGTGTGGAACTCGGACTCACACTTGAAGCCACACCCCTCACTGAAGTGTCATCTCGTGTAGTCTACATCCTCTTCAACAACTGCACAGCAACTGACATCAACATTCCCAAGGCCTACCGGCTGGGATGGCTAGTGAGCCATGACTTTCATGACTTTGAACTTGTACTACCCATCATTGGGCCCATTCCACCTGCACTGATACCCGAAGGGAGCACAGATAACACACTGTTCACCGCACCCTTCAAATTCATTGCCATCACGTCTGTCATGCCAATGACCAAAGACCAGGTGTGTCGAACGGAGCTGACTGAGGACAGTCACCTCGCGGTATACACAGTCTCCCACCAGCCTGTCAGTGAGACTGATGACCCTGCCACACCTCCCAAGATCAACCTGACTGATGACACACATACGGAGGAACCGTACCCAGGTTTTGAGTCTCAAGTGCAGCAAATTCTACGAGATGCTGACGCGCTCCAGAGCGAGACAGACCGTCAAAGACTCAAACAAGTCCTTTATAAGTTCAAAGAATCCTTTGCCAAAGACTCTTTAGACTGCGGTCTCACCAACCTCCACACGGTGCGCATCCCAACGCACCCTGATGCGCCTCCCACTTTTGTCAAGCAATACAAGATTCCCATCGCCTCACACGAACCAGTGCAGGAGATCATCGAATCCATGCTTGAAAAAGGTGTCATCCGTCCTTGCAACAGTACCTATTCGAGTCCGATATGGCCGGTTCTGAAAGCCAGCGGGAAATGGAGACCCACGATAGATTATCGGAAATTGAATCAACAGGTACCGTTGTCAAGATGGCCTATGACCCAGCTAGAACAAGAAATACCCCGAATCAGGGGAGCCACAATCTTCTCTACACTTGATGTGGCCTCTGGATTCTGGACCATTCCGGTGCACCCAGAAGACCAACACAAGCTAGCATTCACATTCGGCAACCGACAATACACCTTCAACAGGTGTCCGTTCGGCTATGCCAACTCACCAGCTGAGTTCAACATCTTTCTGAACAAAGCCTGCCCAGACGCCAGAGTAAGAGGCAACCTGATCTATGTAGACGATGTTCTCATGAAGAGCACAACGGTGGCCGACCACCTGAATGAAATAGACTATGTTTTGAACCAACTGTCCGCAGCCGGTGCCAAGATCGCCCTCCACAAAGGACAGTGGTGCCGGACCAAGGTCAACTACGTGGGCCTGCTCATCGGATCCCAAGGCATTGAACCTCAATCAAACCGTATTCATGCCATTCAAAACATCAAGCCTCCTACAAACGTCTCTGAGCTGCGCAGTTTTCTAGGGGTATGCAATTACTCCCGACAGTTCATCGAAAACTACTCAGACATTGCTAGACCTCTAACAGCCCTGCTGAAGAAAGACTGTCCTTTCGTCTGGTCAGACGCTCAAGAATGCGCCATGACGGCACTTAAAAGACATTTATGCACAGCTCCATGCCTTGCTTACCCCGATCCACAGAAGGAATTCTACCTGGAAGCCGGGTTTTCCGACCAATGTCTCAGTGCTGGCCTATATCAACGACATGACCAAGACAAAAAGGTGGTCGCATACGCCAGCAAAACGCTTCTCCCACCAGAGTGCAAGTTCTCAGACTGTGAAAAAGCTCTGTTCTGCACGGTGTGGGCCATTCAGCGATTCTCCAATTACATTGGGGCACAGAAAGTTATCATTGAGACTTGCCACCAGCCCGTAATGTTCCTCAACAGCCAACGCATCCGAGATGGCGTCGTCACAAATTCACGTATAGCCACGTGGTTGATGGCCCTCCAGGGACGCAACGTTGAGGCACGGTACGCACAGAATCACAAGTCTGCACTGGGCAATGGCCTGGCTGCATGCCAAAACTGCTCTGATAACACGCCTGCTGCTGCAGCGGATGCACAAGAACCCCAACAACAACAACTGACCTGCCACAGATACTTCGAACCGAATGCGTGCCAGGACATGCCCACGGCCTACGTCGATGGGTGCTCCTACAACCATGACGGCATCCTAAAAGCAGGTGCAGGAGTGCTGTGGGTGAACGATCAGCCGTGCCCACCACAACACTTCAAGTTGGGCCCCCAGTCATCGCAATATGCAGAGATAGCAGCTATTCTCATAGCCCTACAGATCGCATCAGCCAATGACATCAGAGAACTGCTCATCTGCTCAGACTCTAACTATGCCAGACTCAGTTTCGTGTGCCACCTTCCAAGCTGGAAACAGAATGGTTTCAAGACCGCTAACAACAAGCCAGTCAAACACCAACACCTGTTCCAGGAATGTGACAACATCACAAGAACACATGACCTGACAGTGTACTGGAAGAAGGTAAAAGCACACTCGAAGCTACCAGGTCTCGACAAAGACTTGAATGACCAAACAGACGCCCTCGCCAAGACGGGCGCACTACACGGCGACATGTGGGTACCCCCAAACCCCACATCCAGCCCCAACGTTGCAGTGCTAACCCGCAGCAAGCGACCGGCACCGGCTACAATGCCCGCCTCGCAGCCGCTATCGCTAACTCCACAGATTTCCAACAACGACATCGCGGATATGCAAGCCTCTGACACTGCAATTAAGACAATTCTTGACCACCTCTCTGACCCCTCCTGCCACCCTATCACTGACTCTGAGCTCACTGATGACTCAAGCCTCAGACATCTACATAACTCCAGACACATGTTGCGTATACAGGACAACATTCTGTGGTTTGCGCCCGATGACAGCACAGCGCCAAGGCTTGTGGTGCCACGGTCGCAAAGGGGGGTCATGCTAATGTATGCCCACGACACACCATGTGCTGGACACCACGGCACCAGAGCCACGTATGACACACTGAAACAGGTGGCATATTGGCCCGGGATGCAACAAGATGTGGCAGAGTATGTCAGAGAATGCCTGGTTTGCTGCCAGTTCCAACCAGTAAACCCGAACCACAGAGCCCCACTGCAACGCAGAGGGATCACGTTCCCGTGGTCAGACCTACAAATCGACTGGGTGGGACCCCTGCCCAGGTCCGCAAGAGGCAACAAGTACTTCCTCACGGTGGTGTGCCAGTTTACCAAATGGGTAGAGTGCCTGCCAGCACCCAATGACACCGCCCAAACCACAGCGTACCTCCTGATGAACCACATCTTCTCCCGGTTTGGATTGCCACTGAAAGTCAACTCAGACAGAGGCACTCATTTCACGGCCGAGATCATGCAACAGATCTGGAAATGCCTAGGGGTACGGGCTAGACTTCACGAAGGAATCGACAAGGGTGTCCCCCTTCGAGCTCATGACTGGGCGGCAGATGACTCTGCCACTCCACTTGCTGTACCAACCCGGAGACTCCAATCTTGTCACCGCGTTCACCACATTCCAGTACCTCGAGGAGCTCCATAGACACTTAAAAGCAACCTTCGCGTTTGCCCAACAACACCTGCAGAAAAGCGCTGAAGGTCAGAAAGCATACTACGACCGGAAAGCATCACACCAGGAACTGGATGTGGGCGACAAGGTCTTGTACTACAGCTTCAATCCGCCACCTTTGACAGGCCCCCGGCGGTTGTCAAAGAAATTTCTGCCTCACTGGACGGGACCCCATGAGATTATGAACAAACTCTCCCCCGTAGCGTACCAAATCCAGCTAAACCGGGGACACAGAGAACCAGTTCTCAAATGGGTCCACCGGAACCAGATTAAGAGACATGTAGCCACTAGCATAGAAAGACAGGGAGGGGCCAATGCAAGCTAAAACTCAACCGCCGTCACCGAAGCGAAAAGACTGTCCCATCCAACCCGGGACAAACCTTGCTGACCTGTTCCTTTTCTCTCTCCCCTGCTCCTCCCTACCTCTCTCACTCTCCTGCCTGTAATAGGATGCGGCTGTGGATCACCCTCCTGTGCCTCCTGTCAACCAGAGGCCAGCCGCCACCCGACCTCATCACACCAGGCCCCGCCTCGGGCATTGTATTGAGAGAACAACCGGGGCTCCTGATCACCAATTGCCGGACGCACACCCAGAAAGTGTACGTTCGACTCGACCCTCGCAACGTCTACAGAGCACACTACCCCAAAGCAGTAGCCCAGTACAGCTGGGCCGGTGCCCGATGGACAGAAGACTCTCTCCTCCATGCCGAGGCCGATGTCAAGCACATGCTCAACCAACTGGAGAAGATGACAGTCACCCAAGCGGAGTTAGGCGGACACAACCGCCGCTCCAAACGGTTCCTGGGAGCGTTGCTCGGAGCCGCCGCCGCCGTTGGAACTCTGTTTAACATTGGCATGTCCAGTGTCAACGCAGTAAACGTAGCCACGATAAGACGGCATGTGGCTGAAATTCAGACGGAACTCCCACAGCTAAAAGAGCAACTCACCACACAGAGTGCAGCCTTACAAACCGTCGGCCAGACATTAAGAGGAACGGTGGTAATTCTGAACACCCACAGTGTCCTGTTGAACCAGACCGTGAACTCCATGAAACAGCTGTTTACAGTCTTCCAGAATGACTTTGCTCAAACGCAGCTGGTCACAGCCTTAATGACTGACATGCTACGGGAAATAAGCTCCTCCATCGACAGCTTAGCCATGGGTAGAATACCACCATACCTCATACCCTTAAGCCTGGTGCAAAGTGTGCTGGCGTCTGCTATCAACACACCCGCCGACCCTCTGCAGGTACACCTGGCCTACTCTCTGGGTAGCGCCATTCCCCTTTATGTGGACCCCGAGCAGAAGGAGATGGGTTTCCTTCTTAACTTACCCATCATCGAGTCGAGCCGAATCTACCGACTCAAAGACATTGTCAATGTGGGCTTTTGGAAGGGTAACACACACCTTAAGGTGCGCACTCCTGAGGTGGTCGCCTACCACGACAGCGATACACAGCTGTACTTGGCCCCAAACCTGCACATGTGTACCCTGACTAAAGACATTCACTACCTCTGCCCTAGCAAGCCCTTCCTCAGAGACAACACCGAAGGAATCTGCGGACTGCAACCGATGATCAGCAACACCCGCTGCCCTACTGATGCCACGCCTCGTACCCAAGTCACCGAGACGCAGGCAGAGATCGTAGGTGACAGGTGGCTCGTCAACACTCCGGTGCGTACTGCTATGCTGATCTACGACCAGCATGACACCGCCACCCGCATCAACTTGCTGGACCAGAGCATGTGGAACCAAGTACCACGAGGGGCCATCCTCCACCTGGACGATTTGGCTTTGTACCATCTCCCAAGTGAAGAGTATCAGTCAGAGCTAGAAATCCCAGCCTTTTTCAAGGACCACAACTTCACCCTAGCTCCAGAACTAGAACGGTGGATTGAAAAAGGGGGGCCTCAGCTCATTGACATTGTTCCCCTCGACACAGCCCTCCAAGCATTGTCTCGACTACCTATCCTGAATACCTCACCTGTTGTCCAAACCTGGACCGCCGCTGACACTGCACTATGTATCTCCATGATCATCGGCAATACCCTAACCCTGGGCATAGCCTTTCTCCTGTACAGGAAGTTCAACGAGATGAAAACCTCTACAGCCAAACTCATGACAGCCGTGTCTGGAGGTCTCAGATGGAAATCCCGGAAGGAGGTTCCTACGCTAGAAGCAGATGCGAACCTCATCGAGCTGGCTCCTCAGCCATAACAAACCTCTGCTCTCCAACCGTCCCGATTCACCTGCCATCCGACCACTGTGATGAGGGGTTGTCCGATAATGTCCATCGGACATCATCCGACAAAAAGGGGGACTGTAACAGCATTGATTCACTCAAGCCAGATGGCAGGAAGTCCAAATCTTGGACTCATCATCATTATCTCATGACGTTGCTAATCAGATCACACTGAATAAAGGGTCTGTGTTATGCGGCTATCTTAAGTTAATGAACAACTCAAGAGTTGAATAGTTCTTCACAAACTTCACAGCCTTAGGCGGTCATGTGACTCCTCAAACGAACATACATATCCTGTGTGCAATAGGCAAACAATACACACACAGATGACCACGTGAAGTTTCGAAACAATACACACACATAGTCTTTTGTGCGAAGGAGCACACACACACAGTTGAACACACTGAACTTTCGGACCCATCTCACATACACATACATATGGACTAAAAACAGCCTCAATAACGTTTAAATATATATATTTTGTTGTGGTAATATCTTCATAGGATGGATTAGAATAGCTAGGATGTCTGCTGTATGTAAAATTGATTTGGTATGCCACTAATTGTAAAAATGCTTGTGCCTCTGTATTCTAAAATCACAGAACGATAGTGTTTGGTATCATCTCGATCGCAGAAACCCGAATGTACCGAATATCGTTCACAGATTACTACAAGATGCATTATTACAAAAATACCAGCTTTCTGAAGAAATAGAGGCTTTAGAATTTCCACCCTACTGATTAACTCAGAGCAGGGGGGGGTGTCCACGAACAAAGGACAATGAAACGCGCCTTTGGTCTCCCGTGCGCGATTGGATCACTCCAGGATAAGGGCGTTGGTCATTGTGTCCATAAAAACGGGAACTGACCTTAACTCTTTGCATTCCGCCACAACGAGAGAGCCCCCTTGGCATTCTGCCACTGAGAGGAAGGGCCACTTGGCGCTCCGCCATTCCGAGAAGACCTCCCTGGCCCTTTGACCTTCCCTGGAGAGAGAGAGATTCCTTTGGCACCCAGCCAAGACTGAGAGACTTGCAACTTCTGGAGCGACTTTCCTGAACTTCACAGAAATTCTCCGGACTCACCTCCTTAGCGAACTTCCACGACGATTCGAACTCAGACACGTACACGAGAGAGCCTAATGCAAGTATTATATTTCACCTTTAACTGCTTGTACGAGGTTGTCTTAATTAATCCTGATTCACGAAATCATAAATGTCTGAAGGGTTTTGGTGAACTGTCTCTCTCTCTCTCTCTCTCTCTCTCTCTCTCTCTCTCTCTCTCTCTCCCTCGTGAATTCTCTCTTTCCATCATTCTTTTCCTTTTTGATTTGATTCTATTAAGTTTGATTTTTCCTTGTTTGTACCATATCATTTTGTTTCTCCTATATATATATATGCATATTTACCCCCGTGTGATTCGTAGCTTTGTATTCTGTAGTTGTTTTATTAAAACCCAATAATTGCATTAAATTGAATCCGTATTGTTTTGCTCACAAATCTCGAAGTCACTGAAGCGTAAGATCTAAGCTACCCATTTAAGCTTGATTTTCATTTATATTACTTTAGTAATATAAATTGTGCAACCATAAGAGATATTATTTGTCCTGATCAAACAAGTCAATGTTTCTTAAGGTTTGTAAGATTGATAATTGATGAAGAAATCAATTTGGATAAAGGTTACTTTTAAATGATTAAAGGTTCCGTTATACGTTAATTTTTCTGTACAACAAGCTAATAATATTCATAAACTCATGAATATTCATACCATTTGAGTTAATTATTCCCCAGAAGTTATTGTTGTTACATTGCAATGCAAAAGCACTAATCTCTTCAATGCAAAACTAGATTCGTTTGCATCGCAATGCAAAAGCACTAATCTTATATGCTTTGCAATGCAACAGCACTGCTTTCTTCAATGCACAAGTTTTTGTATGCATTGCAAAAAGCAGTTGTCACTTCAATACACAAGGAGTTATTGAATGCAATGCAATGCAATGCAAAAACGCACTTATCTCGTCAATTACAAGTTAATGTATGCAATGCAATGCAAACGCACTAATATCTTGATTGCAAGAGTTCTTTATACATTGTAATTTAAAAGCTCTAATTTCTTCAATGCAAAACTAGATTCGTATGCATCGCAATGCAAAAGCACTAATTTCTTCGATGCACAACAAATTAATGTATGCAATGCAAAAGCAGTTGTCTCTTCAATACACAAGGAGTTATTGAATGCAATGCAAAAACGCACTTATCTCGTCAATTCACAAGTTATTGTATGCAATGCGATGCAATACAAAAGCAATTATCTCTTCAGCGCACAAGTAGTTCTTGTATGTATTGAAATGCAAAAACACTAATTTCTTTCATGCAAAACAAGTTTTGTACTCATTGCAGTGCAAAATCACTTATCTCTTCAATGCAAAACTAGATTCGTTTGCATTGCAATGCAACAGCACTAATATCTTGATTGCACGAGTTCTTTATACATTGTAATTTAAAAGCTCTAATTTCTTCAATGCAAAACAAGTTTTGTACTCATTGCAATGCAAAAGCACTAATCTCTTCAATGCAAAACTAGATTCGTTTGCATTGCAATGCAACAGCACTGCTTTCTTCAATGCACAAGTTTTTGTATGCATTGCAAAAAGCAGTTGTCACTTCAATACACAAGGATTATTGAATGCAATGCAATGCAAAAACGCACTTATCTCGTCAATTACAAGTTAATGTATGCAATGCAATGCAAACGCACTGATATATCTTGATTGCACGAGTTCTTATATAAATTGTAATTTAAAAGCTCTAATTTCTTCAATGCAAAACAAGTTTTGTACTCATTGCAATGCAAAAGCACTAATCTCTTCAATGCACAACCAATTAACATATGCAATGCAATGCAAACGCACTAATATCTTGATTGCACGAGTTCTTTATACATTGTAATTAAAAAGCTCTAATTTCTTCAATGCACAACGATTTCTTATATGCATTGCAATTTAAAAGCACTAATTTTTCAATGCAAAACAAGTTTTGTACTCATTGCAATGCAAAAGCACTAATCTCTTCAATGCAAAACTAGATTCGTTTGCATCGCAATGCAAAAGCACTAATTTCTTCGATGCACAACGATTTCTTATATGCATTGCAATTTAAAAGCACTAATTTTTCAATGCAAAACAAGTTTTGTACTCATTGCAATGCAAAAGCACTAATCTCTTCAATGCAAAACTAGATTCGTTTGCATCGCAATGCAAAAGCACTAATCTTATATGCTTTGCAATGCAACAGCACTGCTTTCTTCAATGCACAAGTTTTTGTATGCATTGCAAAAAGCAGTTGTCACTTCAATACACAAGGAGTTATTGAATGCAATGCAATGCAATGCAAAAACGCACTTATCTCGTCAATTACAAGTTAATGTATGCAATGCAATGCAAACGCACTGATATATATTGATTGCACGAGTTCTTTAGACATTGTAATTTAAAAGCTCTAATTTCTTCAATGCAAAACAAGTTTTGTACTCATTGCAATGCAAAAGCACTAATTTCTTCGATGCACAACAAATTAATGTATGCAATGCAAAAGCCGTTGTCTCTTCAATACACAAGTTATTGTATGCAATGCGATGCAATACAAAAGCAATTATCTCTTCAGCGCACAAGTAGTTCTTGTATGTATTGAAATGCAAAAACACTAATTTCTTTCATGCAAAACAAGTTTTGTACTCATTGCAGTGCAAAAGCACTAATCTCTTCAATGCGCAACGATTTCTTATATGCATTGCAATGCAAAAGCACTAATTTCTTCGATGCACAACAAGTTAATGTATGCAATGCAATGCAAACGCACTAATATCTTGATTGCACGAGTTCTTTATACATTGTAATTTAAAAGCTCTAATTTCTTCAATGCAAAACAAGTTTTGTACTCATTGCAATGCAAAAGCACTAATCTCTTCAATGCGCAACGATTTCTTATATGCATTGCAATGCAAAAGCACTAATTTCTTCGATGCACAACAAGTTAATGTATGCAATGCAATGCAAACGCACTAATATCTTGATTGCACGAGTTCTTTATACATTGTAATTAAAAAGCTCTAATTTCTTCGATGCACAACGATTTCTTATATGCATTGCAATTTAAAAGCACTAATTTTTCAATGCAAAACAAGTTTTGTACTCATTGCAATGCAAAAGCACTAATCTCTTCAATGCAAAACTAGATTCGTTTGCATCGCAATCAAAAGCACTAATTTTTCAATGCAAAACAAGTTTTGTACTCATTGCAATGCAAAAGCACTAATCTCTTCAATGCAAAACTAGATTCGTTTGCATCGCAATGCAAAAGCACTAATCTTATATGCTTTGCAATGCAACAGCACTGCTTTCTTCAATGCACAAGTTTTTGTATGCATTGCAAAAAGCAGTTGTCACTTCAATACACAAGGAGTTATTGAATGCAATGCAATGCAATGCAAAAACGCACTTATCTCGTCAATTACAAGTTAATGTATGCAATGCAATGCAAACGCACTAATATCTTGATTGCACGAGTTCTTTATACATTGTAATTTAAAAGCTCTAATTTCTTCAATGCAAAACTAGATTCGTATGCATCGCAATGCAAAAGCACTAATTTCTTCGATGCACAACAAATTAATGTATGCAATGCAAAAGCAGTTGTCTCTTCAATACACAAGGAGTTATTGAATGCAATGCAAAAACGCACTTATCTCGTCAATTCACAAGTTATTGTATGCAATGCGATGCAATACAAAAGCAATTATCTCTTCAGCGCACAAGTAGTTCTTGTATGTATTGAAATGCAAAAACACTAATTTCTTTCATGCAAAACAAGTTTTGTACTCATTGCAGTGCAAAAGCACTAATCTCTTCAATGCAAAACTAGATTCGTTTGCATTGCAATGCAACAGCACTAATATCTTGATTGCACGAGTTCTTTATACATTGTAATTTAAAAGCTCTAATTTCTTCAATGCAAAACAAGTTTTGTACTCATTGCAATGCAAAAGCACTAATCTCTTCAATGCAAAACTAGATTCGTTTCCATTGCAATGCAACAGCACTGCTTTCTTCAATGCACAAGTTTTTGTATGCATTGCAAAAAGCAGTTGTCACTTCAATACACAAGGATTATTGAATGCAATGCAATGCAATGCAAAAACGCACTTATCTCGTCAATTACAAGTTAATGTATGCAATGCAATGCAAACGCACTGATATATCTTGATTGCACGAGTTCTTATATAAATTGTAATTTAAAAGCTCTAATTTCTTCAATGCAAAACAAGTTTTGTACTCATTGCAATGCAAAAGCACTAATCTCTTCAATGCACAACCAATTAACGTATGCAATGCAATGCAAACGCACTAATATCTTGATTGCACGAGTTCTTTATACATTGTAATTAAAAAGCTCTAATTTCTTCAATGCACAACGATTTCTTATATGCATTGCAATTTAAAAGCACTAATTTTTCAATGCAAAACAAGTTTTGTACTCATTGCAATGCAAAAGCACTAATCTCTTCAATGCAAAACTAGATTCGTTTGCATCGCAATGCAAAAGCACTAATTTCTTCGATGCACAACGATTTCTTATATGCATTGCAATTTAAAAGCACTAATTTTTCAATGCAAAACAAGTTTTGTACTCATTGCTGTAACAGCATTGATTCACTCAAGCCAGATGGCAGGAAGTCCAAATCTTGGACTCATCATCATTATCTCATGACGTTGCTAATCAGATCACACTGAATAAAGGGTCTGTGTTATGCGGCTATCTTAAGTTAATGAACAACTCAAGAGTTGAATAGTTCTTCACAAACTTCACAGCCTTAGGCGGTCATGTGACTCCTCAAACGAACATACATATCCTGTGTGCAATAGGCAAACAATACACACACAGATGACCACGTGAAGTTTCGAAACAATACACACACATAGTCTTTTGTGCGAAGGAGCACACACACACATAGTTGAACACACTGAACTTTCGGACCCATCTCACATACACATACATATGGACTAAAAACAGCCTCAATAACGTTTAAATATATATATTTTGTTGTGGTAATATCTTCATAGGATGGATTAGAATAGCTAGGATGTCTACTGTATGTAAAATTGATTTGGTATGCCACTAATTGTAAAAATGCTTGTGCCTCTGTATTCTAAAATCACAGAACGATAGTGTTTGGTATCATCTCGATCGCAGAAACCCGAATGTACCGAATATCGTTCACAGATTACTACAAGATGCATTATTACAAAAATACCAGCTTTCTGAAGAAATAGAGGCTTTAGAATTTCCACCCTACTGATTAACTCAGAGCAGGGGGGGGTGTCCACGAACAAAGGACAATGAAAAACTCGCGCCTTTGGTCTCCCGTGCGCGATGGGATCACTCCAGGATAAGGGCGTTGGTCATTGTGTCCATAAAAACGGGAACTGACCTTAACTCTTTGCATTCCGCCACAACGAGAGAGCCCCCTTGGCATTCTGCCACTGAGAGGAAGGGCCACTTGGTGCTCCGCCATTCCGAGAAGACCTCCCTGGCCCTTTGACCTTCCCTGGAGAGAGAGAGATTCCTTTGGCCCCCAGCCAAGACTGAGAGACTTGCAACTTCTGGAGCGACTTTCCTGAACTTCACAGAAATTCTCCGGACTCACCTCCTTAGCGAACTTCCACGACGATTCGAACTCAGACACGTACACGAGAGAGCCTAATGCAAGTATTATATTTCACCTTTAACTGCTTGTACGAGGTTGTCTTAATTAATCCTGATTCACGAAATCATAAATGTCTGAAGGGTTTTGGTGAACTGTCTCTCTCTCTCTCTCTCTCTCTCTCTCTCTCTCTCTCTCCCTCGTGAATTCTCTCTTTCCATCATTCTTTTCCTTTTTGATTTGATTCTATTAAGTTTGATTTTTCCTTGTTTGTACCATATCATTTTGTTTCTCCTATATATATATATGCATATTTACCCCCGTGTGATTCGTAGCTTTGTATTCTGTAGTTGTTTTATTAAAACCCAATAATTGCATTAAATTGAATCCGTATTGTTTTGCTCACAAATCTCGAAGTCACTGAAGCGTAAGATCTAAGCTACCCATTTAAGCTTGATTTTCATTTATATTACTTTAGTAATATAAATTGTGCAACCATAAGAGATATTATTTGTCCTGATCAAACAAGTCAATGTTTCTTAAGGTTTGTAAGATTGATAATTGATGAAGAAATCAATTTGGATAAAGGTTACTTTTAAATTATTAAAGGTTCCGTTATACGTTAATTTTTCTGTACAACAAGCTAATAATATTCATAAACTCATGAATATTCATACCATTTGAGTTAATTATTCCCCAGAAGTTATTGTTGTTACAGGTAGTGGAGAATATTCGAGCAGTTTCAAACTTTGTTTTTGTGAGCAATATTAATATTCATATTCATGTGTATTTTTGGGTATTAATATTATGCACGCGCGTTCCCGTTCATTTGATTGAACTGTGAGACATCGCAAACTCACTCACTGACGAGGCACAACGCCGAGCTCAGTTTAAGCATATTAAGAGATGCTAAATTGACAATATTATACGTCTGGCAAAGATAAGGAAATCTCTGCACAGTCCGTACATGAGTAATATTGTTTTGTCCCGCTTGACTTGAACGACGAAATCTTCTTGCAAGCGGAAGATTGAAATTGAGCGAGTTTCCTCTTTTCAATAATAGGCCTAATATAATATTATATCGTTAAGATAAACGATAACTCCTGGTCGAACATTGGCCTAGCTAACCAATTTAATCCTGACCTAAAACATTTAACTCATACATGCTGAACGATCAGCTAGTTTAATAAATGTCTATTGGAGTTCTGTTAAATGTGAAGTAAGCAGATGTACATTCCTGTGGCCACATTTTCTTTCGGTGCAAAATACAGCACCAAGAGACCCGCCGCGGTCTGAAAGCAATTGTGATTTGTGTTAATTCTGCGGGTGTGTGCGGCCATTATCTGAATTTTGGTCCAACCCCCACGAGCGTGCTAGACACCAGAGGGCAACCTGACAGCTCGCGAGTAACACTTCACCATTACTTTATCCCGAACGGGCGCAACAGCGCCATCTGGTGAGCAGTCCTCCTAACTAACTCTAGTTGGGTGGACTCGACTGCGCCATCGCGTGGAGGATTACAGATAGTTCTCTCCGCTATTAATTTTGTCTTAACAAATTTCCTTCCTAAGTAGAGCATGTGAATTGTTTATTGATTACTGTTAGAAACGTTTTCATTTATGCAATTTTACTAGCATTAGGCAGCAACCAGGTCTCATTCTCGCTGATTAAAAACACTTATTTTGAATTTGAGTGTAAAAGGAAAAATTAATTTCCTTTAACTTAAATTGAGATAAGATCTCTTCAAATCACTGACAGTCCGCTTGGAAGGAAGGACGCCACCGTGTGGCCGTACCCTGCTAAGTCAGCTTACAGCTTTCTCTCTCTTTTCCACTCCCTTCCAATTCTGTGTGAAGTGCTTATTCCTGTTTTCCTTGCTGATTTTTTTTTATTTATTTACATTCTCCCTACAGGCTTATTTAAATTTAAATTTTAAACTTGTTTTGAATTTAATTTGAATTAAGTTTGTCTTGTTTAATTTCAATTTTAATTTTCTATTTAATTCAATTTTATTAATTTTTGTTTTTGTTTTTGTTTTGTTAAATTTTTATTTATTTATTTTCTTCCTCTCATTTGGGTTAGGTTCATTTTGATAGTTACCAACATTATCAAAATTGCCTTTTGTTTTATCATTATTTGATAGAAACCTTTGCCTTTTTCTAAATCACTCTCGATATAGGATTTTGCATTTCCTTTTCGCCTACAACCATGAATCACTTGATCCGGTAAACAATAGAGTCTTAATTAATTTTGAGTTCGCCTGTTTACCCTCTTTTGTGTATTTATTGTAAGGCTCACAAGCATCTGTGGTGAACTGAGAATCGTCTCAACGTGGTCTCCACGAGCAAGGTTGTCCAACCAACGTGACCTGCACCGGCTGTGTGTGAATCTCGGTTTCTTTTACCTCTGTCCGCCGTTGCGGCACGCAGTGGCGACATCAGCAATCTGACACTCCAAAACCGGTCAACCAGTTCAGCTGACACACACAAGGCGATGTTCGGTGCCCGTACCTGCACCATGGCGTCATAGGGACCCACTCTTGAAAAAGAGGGTTCTGGGGAGCGTGCCGACATTGCTGTGCTGGCTGGCGGTTGACGGGTGGGTGCTGTCAGGTCGTGTTTAAAGTCAAAACTGTTTGAGCGGGCGTAACGCGACAGAGTAACAAGGACCGAGGACACGGCAGTTGGGTGTCTGGGAACGCCCGGAAGGCCGACTGCGCCACTGGTTTCCACCTGAGCGACCTCAAAATCACCCCGGATAAACTAAATGTGTTAAATCCACATTATCAGCCAAATACTAGATACTCCCCGAGTATAGCCTAAACGTTTGGCCCACCTTTCCTCTCTAAGCCGCACCCTTTTCCTAGGTTTCCTACCCCGATAGCCACACATGCTGTAGGCCCTATCAGAAACTCTTACGAAAGGTAGCAGGCTTAACCCCTTTAGTGCTTCTCTAACACTCCCAGCGTTCGCGCTTATTCTCCTTGTTATTGCAGACCAATTCATGTTGTGTTTGTTTTCACTGTGCTCTTTTCTACCTTCACTGTCCGGACTGTCGTAACCTTGTTTCTTTCAGTTCACCAAGAGACCCCAAGGAAAGCAAATTAATAGAGTGACAACCAAGCAGCCGGCGTCACCAGGTGACCCACAGGGCTACCGCCCGTTAAAGCCTCTATTTCAGGCCGATCCAAAAATTGGCCCGCCTAATTGCCTAACTGTCTAACTGTCTACATCAGTTAGCCAAAATTCTTGTCGACGGCATAGTCCGTACAAGAGCTCGTAAACCTTAGAACAAACTTGCATTGGCCTCTTTGTGTGTGTGTGCTGTGTTTCTCTCGCCCACAGTGAACCAGTATGTCCCGTTCATCCAGTCCCGCTGTCCCTTGGGATCGCCTAGCGGTATGGCTGGAAGCAATGACGAACACTGGTCTGTCTGAGGACACCAGTGATCTGCAACAGCTGAACCAGGAGGAACTGGACACGGAGCTAGACAAGCTGACAGCACACGACCCGACGCAGAGTTACTCTCACAAAGAACTGGCCAAGATCCTCGGGAGCCTCGCCCACAACCTCGTCGCCCAGGCACGGCTAAGAGAAAAGAGCCACACCGACCTGGAACAGGAAGCGGCAACACTTAAGCTCCAAGCCGAGGAGGCCCGGAGAAACCAGGCCCTCACCCAGCGTCATCTAGATCAACTACTTCTAGAGACCGAGAAAGAGGGTGAAACGGACACAGAACGTGAGAAAGAAGTAGAAAGACTTCGAAAGACCCTGGAAAATCTGCGTCTAGACACAGACCGCAGAGAGCAGTCAGAGAAAGACACCAGGGAAGAACTCAACGAACAGCTCCGACAAGGCAAAGCTCTCCTAGAGAGAGCCAACACTGCACTTAAAGACAAAGATGCTAGAGCCAAAGCCTCCGAAAAACACTTGCAGGCTGCCCGAGCCGAGATCAACGAGCTTGTCCAGCAAAGACATGATCTCAAAGATGAACTTGACCTTGTTCACAGAGAACTGAAACATGCATATAAACTGCAAAGTGACCGGGAAGGGGAAACACACCACACAGAGTTTCCCCCGACCAGCTGGTCCGCACCTTTTAGCCAAGAACCAAGAGCTAGAAAGGGGGGTGACAGCCCACCACTCAGACTGTCACCCACGAGCCTCCACGAATCCCCGCCAGCAACTGAGGAAGGGCAGCCCTTCCAGGAAGTCAGGGTCAGCAGCCACGTAGCTCATAAAGACCTTGACAAGCTGGCCAGGAATATCCCTACGTTCAGCCCAGGCCCTGCAGGAGGACACGACGTTCACGCCTACTTGCAAGACATAGACTTTCACCTGCAGACCGTCGCTAACGCGAACACCTGGGACAGATTGTACCTACTCAGAATCACGTCTAACCGGGACGTGCGTAGCTTTCTAGACCGCCAACCAGAGACTGTCAAAGCGGACTACGGGCAGCTACGACGAGCTTTAATTCGTGAATACTCTGATCCAGAATCAGTCCAGGGGCTCATCGCTGCTGTGGACCTCAGGGCAAGGTCGACTTGAAACCCCACAGAACTTTTACAATCGACTGCGACATACCTACTTCGGCGCACGAAACGAACCAGGTATGGAGGAGGACCTCAGCTTCAGAACCCTGTTCCTCCGAAACCTCCACCCCACGATTAATCACCATCTGGGAGTTCTGGTTTGTCCACGCAGCATGTCCACCCAACAGTTAAGAGACTTAGCTCACAAGGCTTACACCAAGCAAAAGGCTATTTCTGAAAAGACTGTAAAACACCCAACCATTTGCCCTGTTTCTGAGCATCGCCCAGAGCTGACCCTAGAGGGCGCCCAACAGAACCACAGTTACGGACCCGTCAACAGAGAGTCTACACCGTTCCAAGCCAGCAGAGGGCAGCGTAGTCATGGTAATGCCCATGCAAAGCACCAGAACGATCACTCTGGAGGATCCTGGGACCGGCCTCGCCCCTCCCACAACCAAAAGGGGGGGGGCACATGGGAAGCCGGCCGGCAACCCAGAAGGAGCCGAACCCTCTCTCCCAGAACGCCAAGCCCAGAAAACCGACGGAGGGACCACTCTCGACGTGGTACTGGTAAGCGCGGATCTGAGCCCACGGCTAACAAGAAAAGTACGGTCGAGTCCGAAGCTGCAGAACTGCTGAAGGTACTGAAGGAGTTGCTACAAAAGAAACCCTGCAAGACAGACAAGAAGGATGAACCAGACACCGCATGACTGGACCGGACGCCTGAAATCAACCTTCCTGACCTTTCTGCAACTGAACCTAACGCACAGAACACTGTTTCCCAACCACAGACTCTCGAACTAACTGTTGCACCCCCACACGTCAGCAACACCCACTCACTCCAGCTGACGGCAACACTTCCTGACCGAGACAGTGTCACTCCGCACGCCAAGGTACATGAAAGTGCTGTCCTGGTTATCTGCACTCACAGTGAGACACAAGAGACATATCCCGACTGCCTACCGATCAACACACAGGCCCCAACACCCAGACTCTTGGGGAACCTGATCGAGAAGGGAATGGCTCGAAAACTCTACCTAACCATCACCTTGGAAAAGGAACTGAGGCTCGAAGCCCTGGTTGACACCGGCTCCGACCTAACATTGATATCCGTTCAACTGTTTGACAAACTCAAATTTGAAGCACAGAGACAGAATCGCACTCTTAACCTTCACACGTGTAAGCTGAATGTGCAGTCGTACAGCCAAGACGACATCCAGCTCAAAACCATAGCTCCCATTCACCTGACAGTTGGGCCTATGAGTCTTGTACATCCTGTCTATGTGTCACCTATGAACACTTATCCGTTTCTCATCGGCAAAGACCTGCTGGACCGTTTCGAACCTTTACTGGACTTCAAACAGCTGAAATTCTGGGCACAAGTGCGAGAACCTCTTCCCCTCCAGACACACAGGTCTTCTGAGCAAGACTGTCAGGTCACAGAGGTCACGGCAACCCCAACAGAACCAGACTGTCAAGTCACAAAGGTCACGGGAACTCCTGCAGCCAGCCGTGAGAACACAGTCTCAGACCCAGAGCAAACTTCAAGTTCGCTACTCTGCACATTTCAGCTCACCATAGACTCTGATACCTACAGCCCCAAGGTCATGACTGACCTGCAGCTGAATGATATCACCACAACGAACACTATTCTAGCATTATGGGCAGACAACTCAGCCATTAGTCTCTCACTGTTCAAGGCACTCAGGGAACACGCACCAGACCCGCCTTATGCCAGCAAGCGCACCCGTTTCCCTTTGAACTCACACCCCTCCTCTATGGTGTCCGCCAGAGGAATCTGTGCGCTGCGCTTGACATGGAATCATCGGTGCCTGACCCATTACTTCCTGGTCCTTCCGGACCCGCCCCACGATGTTTACATCGGAGCAGACATTTTGGTTCGCCTCCGGGCTCATGTGGACACGTTTAACGAAGTGGTATGGGCCCCATTGACTTTACAGCCACATGTTTCCATCAGCCATGACAACCTCATGTCAGGACAGACCATCCCTGAGGTCTGCACCCTAGTCAACGAACAGGGAACGGTGGTACCAGCATACACCAAAGGGGTCGCTGTTCGGCTCAACATGCGATGTGGTCAAACCTTAAACCACACGCTGGGCTTCTTCCAACCCTCACCCGAATGTGTGGAACTCGGACTCACACTTGAAGCCACACCCCTCACTGAAGTGTCATCTCGTGTAGTCTACATCCTCTTCAACAACTGCACAGCAACTGACATCAACATTCCCAAGGCCTACCGGCTGGGATGGCTAGTGAGCCATGACTTTCATGACTTTGAACTTGTACTACCCATCATTGGGCCCATTCCACCTGCACTGATACCCGAAGGGAGCACAGATAACACACTGTTCACCGCACCCTTCAAATTCATTGCCATCACGTCTGTCATGCCAATGACCAAAGACCAGGTGTGTCGAACGGAGCTGACTGAGGACAGTCACCTCGCGGTATACACAGTCTCCCACCAGCCTGTCAGTGAGACTGATGACCCTGCCACACCTCCCAAGATCAACCTGACTGATGACACACATACGGAGGAACCGTACCCAGGTTTTGAGTCTCAAGTGCAGCAAATTCTACGAGATGCTGACGCGCTCCAGAGCGAGACAGACCGTCAAAGACTCAAACAAGTCCTTTATAAGTTCAAAGAATCCTTTGCCAAAGACTCTTTAGACTGCGGTCTCACCAACCTCCACACGGTGCGCATCCCAACGCACCCTGATGCGCCTCCCACTTTTGTCAAGCAATACAAGATTCCCATCGCCTCACACGAACCAGTGCAGGAGATCATCGAATCCATGCTTGAAAAAGGTGTCATCCGTCCTTGCAACAGTACCTATTCGAGTCCGATATGGCCGGTTCTGAAAGCCAGCGGGAAATGGAGACCCACGATAGATTATCGGAAATTGAATCAACAGGTACCGTTGTCAAGATGGCCTATGACCCAGCTAGAACAAGAAATACCCCGAATCAGGGGAGCCACAATCTTCTCTACACTTGATGTGGCCTCTGGATTCTGGACCATTCCGGTGCACCCAGAAGACCAACACAAGCTAGCATTCACATTCGGCAACCGACAATACACCTTCAACAGGTGTCCGTTCGGCTATGCCAACTCACCAGCTGAGTTCAACATCTTTCTGAACAAAGCCTGCCCAGACGCCAGAGTAAGAGGCAACCTGATCTATGTAGACGATGTTCTCATGAAGAGCACAACGGTGGCCGACCACCTGAATGAAATAGACTATGTTTTGAACCAACTGTCCGCAGCCGGTGCCAAGATCGCCCTCCACAAAGGACAGTGGTGCCGGACCAAGGTCAACTACGTGGGCCTGCTCATCGGATCCCAAGGCATTGAACCTCAATCAAACCGTATTCATGCCATTCAAAACATCAAGCCTCCTACAAACGTCTCTGAGCTGCGCAGTTTTCTAGGGGTATGCAATTACTCCCGACAGTTCATCGAAAACTACTCAGACATTGCTAGACCTCTAACAGCCCTGCTGAAGAAAGACTGTCCTTTCGTCTGGTCAGACGCTCAAGAATACGCCATGACGGCACTTAAAAGACATTTATGCACAGCTCCATGCCTTGCTTACCCCGATCCACAGAAGGAATTCTACCTGGAAGCCGGGTTTTCCGACCAATGTCTCAGTGCTGGCCTATATCAACGACATGACCAAGACAAAAAGGTGGTCGCATACGCCAGCAAAACGCTTCTCCCACCAGAGTGCAAGTTCTCAGACTGTGAAAAAGCTCTGTTCTGCACGGTGTGGGCCATTCAGCGATTCTCCAATTACATTGGGGCACAGAAAGTTATCATTGAGACTTGCCACCAGCCCGTAATGTTCCTCAACAGCCAACGCATCCGAGATGGCGTCGTCACAAATTCACGTATAGCCACGTGGTTGATGGCCCTCCAGGGACGCAACGTTGAGGCACGGTACGCACAGAATCACAAGTCTGCACTGGGCAATGGCCTGGCTGCATGCCAAAACTGCTCTGATAACACGCCTGCTGCTGCAGCGGATGCACAAGAACCCCAACAACAACAACTGACCTGCCACAGATACTTCGAACCGAATGCGTGCCAGGACATGCCCACGGCCTACGTCGATGGGTGCTCCTACAACCATGACGGCATCCTAAAAGCAGGTGCAGGAGTGCTGTGGGTGAACGATCAGCCGTGCCCACCACAACACTTCAAGTTGGGCCCCCAGTCATCGCAATATGCAGAGATAGCAGCTATTCTCATAGCCCTACAGATCGCATCAGCCAATGACATCAGAGAACTGCTCATCTGCTCAGACTCTAACTATGCCAGACTCAGTTTCGTGTGCCACCTTCCAAGCTGGAAACAGAATGGTTTCAAGACCGCTAACAACAAGCCAGTCAAACACCAACACCTGTTCCAGGAATGTGACAACATCACAAGAACACATGACCTGACAGTGTACTGGAAGAAGGTAAAAGCACACTCGAAGCTACCAGGTCTCGACAAAGACTTGAATGACCAAACAGACGCCCTCGCCAAGACGGGCGCACTACACGGCGACATGTGGGTACCCCCAAACCCCACATCCAGCCCCAACGTTGCAGTGCTAACCCGCAGCAAGCGACCGGCACCGGCTACAATGCCCGCCTCGCAGCCGCTATCGCTAACTCCACAGATTTCCAACAACGACATCGCGGATATGCAAGCCTCTGACACTGCAATTAAGACAATTCTTGACCACCTCTCTGACCCCTCCTGCCACCCTATCACTGACTCTGAGCTCACTGATGACTCAAGCCTCAGACATCTACATAACTCCAGACACATGTTGCGTATACAGGACAACATTCTGTGGTTTGCGCCCGATGACAGCACAGCGCCAAGGCTTGTGGTGCCACGGTCGCAAAGGGGGGTCATGCTAATGTATGCCCACGACACACCATGTGCTGGACACCACGGCACCAGAGCCACGTATGACACACTGAAACAGGTGGCATATTGGCCCGGGATGCAACAAGATGTGGCAGAGTATGTCAGAGAATGCCTGGTTTGCTGCCAGTTCCAACCAGCAAACCCGAACCACAGAGCCCCACTGCAACGCAGAGGGATCACGTTCCCGTGGTCAGACCTACAAATCGACTGGGTGGGACCCCTGCCCAGGTCCGCAAGAGGCAACAAGTACTTCCTCACGGTGGTGTGCCAGTTTACCAAATGGGTAGAGTGCCTGCCAGCACCCAATGACACCGCCCAAACCACAGCATACCTCCTGATGAACCACATCTTCTCCCGGTTTGGATTGCCACTGAAAGTCAACTCAGACAGAGGCACTCATTTCACGGCCGAGATCATGCAACAGATCTGGAAATGCCTAGGGGTACGGGCTAGACTTCACGTCAGCCACCATCCAATCTCGTCCGGCCAGGTTGAAAGATCCAACCGAACGGTGGTCGCCATGTTGAAAAAGTATGTGTCTGCTAACCAGAAAGACTGGGATATGAAACTCCCCCTCGTTCTGATGGCTCTCAGAGCGACCCCGCAGGAATCGACAAGGGTGTCCCCCTTTGAGCTCATGACTGGGCGGCAGATGACTCTGCCACTCCACTTGCTGTACCAACCCGGAGACTCCAATCTTGTCACCGCGTACACCACATTCCAGTACCTCGAGGAGCTCCATAGACACTTAAAAGCAACCTTCGCGTTTGCCCAACAACACCTGCAGAAAAGCGCTGAAGGTCAGAAAGCATACTACGACCGGAAAGCATCACACCAGGAACTGGATGTGGGCGACAAGGTCTTGTACTACAGCTTCAATCCGCCACCTTTGACAGGCCCCCGGCGGTTGTCAAAGAAATTTCTGCCTCACTGGACGGGACCCCATGAGATTATGAACAAACTCTCCCCCGTAGCGTACCAAAATCCAGCTAAACCGGGGACACAGAGAACCAGTTCTCAAATGGGTCCACCGGAACCAGATTAAGAGACATGTAGCCACTAGCATAGAAAGACAGGGAGGGGCCAATGCAAGCTAAAACTCAACCGCCGTCACCGAAGCGAAAAGACTGTCCCATCCAACCCGGGACAAACCTTGCTGACCTGTTCCTTTTCTCTCTCCCCTGCTCCTCCCTACCTCTCTCACTCTCCTGCCTGTAATAGGATGCGGCTGTGGATCACCCTCCTGTGCCTCCTGTCAACCAGAGGCCAGCCGCCACCCGACCTCATCACACCAGGCCCCGCCTCGGGCATTGTATTGAGAGAACAACCGGGGCTCCTGATCACCAATTGCCGGACGCACACCCAGAAAGTGTACGTTCGACTCGACCCTCGCAACGTCTACAGAGCACACTACCCCAAAGCAGTAGCCCAGTACAGCTGGGCCGGTGCCCGATGGACAGAAGACTCTCTCCTCCATGACGAGGCCGATGTCAAGCACATGCTCAACCAACTGGAGAAGATGACAGTCACCCAAGCGGAGTTAGGAACGGTGGTAATTCTGAACACCCACAGTGTCCTGTTGAACCAGACCGTGAACTCCATGAAACAGCTGTTTACAGTCTTCCAGAATGACTTTGCTCAAACGCAGCTGGTCACAGCCTTAATGACTGACATGCTACGGGAAATAAGCTCCTCCATCGACAGCTTAGCCATGGGTAGAATACCACCATACCTCATACCCTTAAGCCTGGTGCTCTGGGTAGCGCCATTCCCCTTTATGTGGACCCCGAGCAGAAGGAGATGGGTTTCCTTCTTAACTTACCCATCATCGAGTCGAGCCGAATCTACCGACTCAAAGACATTGTCAATGTGGGCTTTTGGAAGGGTAACACACACCTTAAGGTGCGCACTCCTGAGGTGGTCGCCTACCACGACAGCGATACACAGCTGTACTTGGCCCCAAACCTGCACATGTGTACCCTGACTAAAGACATTCACTACCTCTGCCCTAGCAAGCCCTTCCTCAGAGACAACACCGAAGGAATCTGCGGACTGCAACCGATGATCAGCAACACCCGCTGCCCTACTGATGCCACGCCTCGTACCCAAGTCACCGAGACGCAGGCAGAGATCGTAGGTGACAGGTGGCTCGTCAACACTCCGGTGCGTACTGCTATGCTGATCTACGACCAGCATGACACCGCCACCCGCATCAACTTGCTGGACCAGAGCATGTGGATCCAAGTACCACGAGGGGCCATCCTCCACCTGGACGATTTGGCTTTGTACCATCTCCCAAGTGAAGAGTATCAGTCAGAGCTAGAAATCCCAGCCTTTTTCAAGGACCACAACTTCACCCTAGCTCCAGAACTAGAACGGTGGATTGAAAAAGGGGGGCCTCAGCTCATTGACATTGTTCCCCTCGACACAGCCCTCCAAGCATTGTCTCGACTACCTATCCTGAATACCTCACCTGTTGTCCAAACCTGGACCGCCGCTGACACTGCACTATGTATCTCCATGATCATCGGCAATACCCTAACCCTGGGCATAGCCTTTCTCCTGTACAGGAAGTTCAACGAGATGAAAACCTCTACAGCCAAACTCACGACAGCAGTGTCTGGAGGTCTCAGATGGAAATCCCGGAAGGAGGTTCCTACGCTAGAAGCAGATGCGAACCTCATCGAGCTGGCTCCTCAGCCATAACAAACCTCTGCTCTCCAACCGTCCCGATTCACCTGCCATCCGACCACTGTGATGAGGGGTTGTCCGATAATGTCCATCGGACATCATCCGACAAAAAGGGGGACTGTAACAGCATTGATTCACTCAAGCCAGATGGCAGGAAGTCCAAATCTTGGACTCATCATCATTATCTCATGACGTTGCTAATCAGATCACACTGAATAAAGGGTCTGTGTTATGCGGCTATCTTAAGTTAATGAACAACTCAAGAGTTGAATAGTTCTTCACAAACTTCACAGCCTTAGGCGGTCATGTGACTCCTCAAACGAACATACATATCCTGTGTGCAATAGGCAAACAATACACACACAGATGACCACGTGAAGTTTCGAAACAATACACACACATAGTCTTTTGTGCGAAGGAGCACACACACACATAGTTGAACACACTGAACTTTCGGACCCATCTCACATACACATACATATGGACTAAAAACAGCCTCAATAACGTTTAAATATATATATTTTGTTGTGGTAATATCTTCATAGGATGGATTAGAATAGCTAGGATGTCTACTGTATGTAAAATTGATTTGGTATGCCACTAATTGTAAAAATGCTTGTGCCTCTGTATTCTAAAATCACAGAACGATAGTGTTTGGTATCATCTCGATCGCAGAAACCCGAATGTACCGAATATCGTTCACAGATTACTACAAGATGCATTATTACAAAAATACCAGCTTTCTGAAGAAATAGAGGCTTTAGAATTTCCACCCTACTGATTAACTCAGAGCAGGGGGGGGTGTCCACGAACAAAGGACAATGAAAAACTCGCGCCTTTGGTCTCCCGTGCGCGATTGGATCACTCCAGGATAAGGGCGTTGGTCATTGTGTCCATAAAAACGGGAACTGACCTTAACTCTTTGCATTCCGCCACAACGAGAGAGCCCCCTTGGCATTCTGCCACTGAGAGGAAGGGCCACTTGGCGCTCCGCCATTCCGAGAAGACCTCCCTGGCCCTTTGACCTTCCCTGGAGAGAGAGAGATTCCTTTGGCACCCAGCCAAGACTGAGAGACTTGCAACTTCTGGAGCGACTTTCCTGAACTTCACAGAAATTCTCCGGACTCACCTCCTTAGCGAACTTCCACGACGATTCGAACTCAGACACGTACACGAGAGAGCCTAATGCAAGTATTATATTTACCTTTAACTGCTTGTACGAGGTTGTCTTAATTAATCCTGATTCACGAAATCATAAATGTCTGAAGGGTTTTGGTGAACTGTCTCTCTCTCTCTCTCTCTCTCTCTCTCTCTCTCTCCCTCGTGAATTCTCTCTTTCCATCATTCTTTTCCTTTTTGATTTGATTCTATTGTTTGATTTTTCCTTGTTTGTACCATATCATTTTGTTTCTCCTATATATATATATGCATATTTACCCCCGTGTGATTCGTAGCTTTGTATTCTGTAGTTGTTTTATTAAAACCCAATAATTGCATTAAATTGAATCCGTATTGTTTTGCTCACAAATCTCGAAGTCACTGAAGCGTAAGATCTAAGCTACCCATTTAAGCTTGATTTTCATTTATATTACTTTAGTAATATAAATTGTGCAACCATAAGAGATATTATTTGTCCTGATCAAACAAGTCAATGTTTCTTAAGGTTTGTAAGATTGATAATTGATGAAGAAATCAATTTGGATAAAGGTTACTTTTAAATGATTAAAGGTTCCGTTATACGTTAATTTTTCTGTACAACAAGCTAATAATATTCATAAACTCATGAATATTCATACCATTTGAGTTAATTATTCCCCAGAAGTTATTGTTGTTACATTGCAATGCAAAAGCACTAATCTCTTCAATGCAAAACTAGATTCGTTTGCATCGCAATGCAAAAGCACTAATCTTATATGCTTTGCAATGCAACAGCACTGCTTTCTTCAATGCACAAGTTTTTGTATGCATTGCAAAAAGCAGTTGTCACTTCAATACACAAGAAGTTATTGAATGCAATGCAAAAACGCACTTATCTCGTCAATTACAAGTTAATGTATGCAATGCAATGCAAACGCACTAATATCTTGATTGCACGAGTTCTTTATACATTGTAATTTAAAAGCTCTAATTTCTTCAATGCAAAACTAGATTCGTATGCATCGCAATGCAAAAGCACTAATTTCTTCGATGCACAACAAATTAATGTATGCAATGCAAAAGCAGTTGTCTCTTCAATACACAAGGAGTTATTGAATGCAATGCAAAAACGCACTTATCTCGTCAATTCACAAGTTATTGTATGCAATGCGATGCAATACAAAAGCAATTATCTCTTCAGCGCACAAGTAGTTCTTGTATGTATTGAAATGCAAAAACACTAATTTCTTTCATGCAAAACAAGTTTTGTACTCATTGCAGTGCAAAAGCACTAATCTCTTCAATGCAAAACTAGATTCGTTTGCATTGCAATGCAACAGCACTAATATCTTGATTGCACGAGTTCTTTATACATTGTAATTTAAAAGCTCTAATTTCTTCAATGCAAAACAAGTTTTGTACTCATTGCAATGCAAAAGCACTAATCTCTTCAATGCAAAACTAGATTCGTTTGCATTGCAATGCAACAGCACTGCTTTCTTCAATGCACAAGTTTTTGTATGCATTGCAAAAAGCAGTTGTCACTTCAATACACAAGGATTATTGAATGCAATGCAATGCAATGCAAAAACGCACTTATCTCGTCAATTACAAGTTAATGTATGCAATGCAATGCAAACGCACTGATATATCTTGATTGCACGAGTTCTTATATAAATTGTAATTTAAAAGCTCTAATTTCTTCAATGCAAAACAAGTTTTGTACTCATTGCAATGCAAAAGCACTAATCTCTTCAATGCACAACCAATTAACGTATGCAATGCAATGCAAACGCACTAATATCTTGATTGCACGAGTTCTTTATACATTGTAATTAAAAAGCTCTAATTTCTTCAATGCACAACGATTTCTTATATGCATTGCAATTTAAAAGCACTAATTTTTCAATGCAAAACAAGTTTTGTACTCATTGCAATGCAAAAGCACTAATCTCTTCAATGCAAAACTAGATTCGTTTGCATCGCAATGCAAAAGCACTAATCTTATATGCTTTGCAATGCAACAGCACTGCTTTCTTCAATGCACAAGTTTTTGTATGCATTGCAAAAAGCAGTTGTCACTTCAATACACAAGGAGTTATTGAATGCAATGCAATGCAAAAACGCACTTATCTCGTCAATTACAATTAATGTATGCAATGCAATGCAAACGCACTAATATCTTGATTGCACGAGTTCTTTATACATTGTAATTTAAAAGCTCTAATTTCTTCAATGCAAAACTAGATTCGTATGCATCGCAATGCAAAAGCACTAATTTCTTCGATGCACAACAAATTAATGTATGCAATGCAAAAGCAGTTGTCTCTTCAATACACAAGGAGTTATTGAATGCAATGCAAAAACGCACTTATCTCGTCAATTCACAAGTTATTGTATGCAATGCGATGCAATACAAAAGCAATTATCTCTTCAGCGCACAAGTAGTTCTTGTATGTATTGAAATGCAAAAACACTAATTTCTTTCATGCAAAACAAGTTTTGTACTCATTGCAGTGCAAAAGCACTAATCTCTTCAATGCAAAACTAGATTCGTTTGCATTGCAATGCAACAGCACTGCTTTCTTCAATGCACAAGTTTTTGTATGCATTGCAAAAAGCAGTTGTCACTTCAATACACAAGGATTATTGAATGCAATGCAATGCAATGCAAAAACGCACTTATCTCGTCAATTACAAGTTATTGTATGCAATGCAATGCAAACGCACTGATATATCTTGATTGCACGAGTTCTTATATAAATTGTAATTTAAAAGCTCTAATTTCTTCAATGCAAAACAAGTTTTGTACTCATTGCAATGCAAAAGCACTAATCTCTTCAATGCACAACCAATTAACGTATGCAATGCAATGCAAACGCACTAATATCTTGATTGCACGAGTTCTTTATACATTGTAATTAAAAAGCTCTAATTTCTTCAATGCACAACGATTTCTTATATGCATTGAAGCACTAAATATGCAAATAATATGCAAAAAATATGCAAAAAATATGCATAAAAGCACTAATTTTTCAATGCAAAACAAGTTTTGTACTCATTGCAATGCAAAAGCACTAATCTCTTCAATTCAAAACTAGATTCGTTTGCATCGCAATGCAAAAGCACTAATCTTATATGCTTTGCAATGCAACAGCACTGCTTTCTTCAATGCACAAGTTTTTGTATGCATTGCAAAAAGCAGTTGTCACTTCAATACACAAGGAGTTATTGAATGCAATGCAATGCAATGCAAAAACGCACTTATCTCGTCAATTACAAGTTAATGTATGCAATGCAATGCAAACGCACTAATATCTTGATTGCACGAGTTCTTTATACATTGTAATTTAAAAGCTCTAATTTCTTCAATGCAAAACAAGTTTTGTACTCATTGCAATGCAAAAGCAATAATCTCTTCAATGCAAAACAAGTTTTGTACTCATTGCAATGCAAAAGCACTAATTTCTTCGATGCACAACAAATTAATGTATGCAATGCAAAAGCCGTTGTCTCTTCAATACACAAGTTATTGTATGCAATGCGATGCAATACAAAGCAATTATCTCTTCAGCGCACAAGTAGTTCTTGTATGTATTGAAATGCAAAAACACTAATTTCTTTCATGCAAAACAAGTTTTGTACTCATTGCAATACAAAGCCCTAATTTCTTCGATGCACAACAAATTAATGTATGCAATGCAATGCAAACGCACTAATATCTTGATTGCACGAGTTCTTTATACATTGTAATTTAAAAGCTCTAATTTCTTCAATGCAAAACAAGTTTTGTACTCATTGCAGTGCAAAAGCACTAATCTCTTCAATGCGCAACGATTTCTTATATGCATTGCAATGCAAAAGCACTAATTTCTTCGATGCACAAGTTTTTGTATGCATTGCAAAAAGCAGTTGTCACTTCAATACACAAGGAGTTATTGAATGCAATGCAATGCAAAAACGCACTTATCTCGTCAATTACAAGTTAATGTATGCAATGCAATGCAAACGCACTGATATATCTTGATTGCACGAGTTCTTATATAAATTGTAATTTAAAAGCTCTAATTTCTTCAATGCAAAACAAGTTTTGTACTCATTGCAATGCAAAAGCACTAATCTCTTCAATGCACAACAAATTAACGTATGCAATGCAATGCAAACGCACTAATATCTTGATTGCACGAGTTCTTTATACATTGTAATTTAAAAGCTCTAATTTCTTCAATGCAAAACAAGTTTTGTACTCATTGCAGTGCAAAAGCACTAATCTCTTCAATGCGCAACGATTTCTTATATGCATTGCAATGCAAAAGCACTAATTTCTTCGATGCACAAGTTTTTGTATGCATTGCAAAAAGCAGTTGTCACTTCAATACACAAGGAGTTATTGAATGCAATGCAATGCAAAAACGCACTTATCTCGTCAATTACAAGTTAATGTATGCAATGCAATGCAAACGCACTGATATATCTTGATTGCACGAGTTCTTATATAAATTGTAATTTAAAATCTCTAATTTCTTCAATGCAAAACAAGTTTTGTACTCATTGCAATGCAAAAGCACTAATCTCTTCAATGCACAACAAATTAACGTATGCAATGCAATGCAAACGCACTAATATCTTGATTGCACGAGTTCTTTATACATTGTAATTAAAAAGCTCTAATTTCTTCAATGCACAACGATTTCTTATATGCATTGCAATTTAAAAGCACTAATTTTTCAATGCAAAACAAGTTTTGTACTCATTGCAATGCAAAAGCACTAATCTCTTCAATGCAAAACTAGATTCGTTTGCATCGCAATGCAAAAGCACTAATCTTATATGCATTGCAATGCAACAGCACTGCTTTCTTCAATGCACAAGTTTTTGTATGCATTGCAAAAAGCAGTTGTCACTTCAATACACAAGGAGTTATTGAATGCAATGCAATGCAAAAACGCACTTATCTCGTCAATTACAAGTTAATGTATGCAATGCAATGCAAACGCACTGATATATCTTGATTGCACGAGTTCTTATATAAATTGTAATTTAAAAGCTCTAATTTCTTCAATGCAAAACAAGTTTTGTACTCATTGCAATGCAAAAGCACTAATCTCTTCAATGCACAACAAATTAATGTATGCAATGCAAAAGCAGTTGTCTCTTCAATACACAAGGAGTTATTGAATGCAATGCAAAAACGCACTTATCTCGTCAATTCACAAGTTATTGTATGCAATGCGATGCAATGCAAAAACACTAATTTCTTTCATGCAAAACAAGTTTTGTACTCATTGCAATACATTGCCCAAAATCGTCCCGGGGACCCCCGGTGTGACGTGTCAGCCAATATGTTGCCCAAAATCGTCCCGGGGACCCCCGGTGTGAAGTGTCAGCCAACGTTGCCCAAAATCGTCCCGGGGACCCCCGGTGTGACGTGTCAGCCAACGTTGCCCAAAATCGTCCCGGGGAACCCGTTTGTTACGTGTCAACCCATTTTGCCCAAAATCGTCCCGGGGACCCCCGGTGTGACGTGTCAGCCCATTTTGCCCAAAATCGTCCCGGGGACCCCCGGTGTGACGCGTCAGCCAACGTTGCCCAAAATCGTCCCGGGGACCCCCGGTGTGACGCGTCAGCCAACGTTGCCCAAAATCGTCCCGGGGACCCCCGGTGTGACGCGTCAGCCAACGTTGCCCAAAATCGTCCCGGGGACCCCCGGTGTGACGTGTCAGCCAATATGTTGCCCAAAATCGTCCCGGGGACCCCCGGTGTGAAGTGTCAGCCAACGTTGCCCAAAATCGTCCCGGGGACCCCCGGTGTGACGTGTCAGCCAACGTTGCCCAAAATCGTCCCGGGGACCCCCGGTGTGACGTGTCAGCCAACGTTGCCCAAAATCGTCCCGGGGACCCCCGGTGTGACGCGTCAGCCAATATGTTGCCCAAAATCGTCCCGGGGACCCCCGGTGTGAAGTGTCAGCCAACGTTGCCCAAAATCGTCCCGGTGACCCCCGGTGTGACGTGTCAGCCAACGTTGCCCAAAATCGTCCCGGGGGCCCCCGGTGTGACGTGTCAGCCAACGTTGCCCAAAATCGTCCCGGGGACCCCGTTTGTTACGTGTCAGCCCATTTTGCCCAAAATCGTCCCGGGGACCCCCGGTGTGACGTGTCAGCCAACGTTGCCCAAAATCGTCCCGGGGACCCCCGGTGTGACGTGTCAGCCAACTTTGCCCAAAATCGTCCCGGGGGCCCCCGGTGTGACTTGTCAGCCAACTTTGCACAAAATCGTCCCGGGGGCCCCCGGTGTGACGCGTCAGCCAACGTTGCCCAAAATCGTCCCGGGGACCCCCGGTGTGACGTGTCAGCCCATTTTGCCCAAAATCGTCCCGGGGACCCCCGGTGTGACGTGTCAGCCAACGTTGCCCAAAATCGTCCCGGGAACCCCCGGTGTGACGTGTCAGCCAACGTTGCCCAAAATCGTCCCGGGGACCCCCCGGTGTGACGTGTCAGCCAACGTTGCCCAAAATCGTCCCGGGGACCCCCGGTGTGACGTGTCAGCCAATATGTTGCCCATGATGTTGCCCAAAATCGTCCCGTCATATCGGGAGTCCTCCAGACGATTTTGGGCAAAATTGGCTGAAAAGTCATATATATATCCTTAAATTTCTTCGATGCGCAACAAATCAATGTATGCAATACAATGCAAACGCACTAATATCTTGATTGCACGAGTTCTTTATACATTGTAATTTAAAAGCTCTATTTTCTTCAATGCAAAACAAGTTTTGTACTCATTGCAATGCAAAAGCACTAATCTCTTCAATGCAAAACTAGATTCGTTTGCATCGCAATGCAAAAGATTCAAGATTCAAGAGAGTTTTATTTGTCACATACACAGTTATATACAATATACAGCTGGCAGTGAAATGTGTTTTGGTGTTGTGCGAGTAACACCGAGTCGCCATCGCGCGGCGCCTTCTTGAGTTGGACAGAAAATACAGCATAACATGAGGATAGGTAGGGAGGGGTGAGGAGATGAAAAAAAGCAACCCCCAGACTATGCTCCTACGGGAGCACAGTTTGAGAACAGTAAAAAAACATCTCAGCAACATGAGCACACATTACAACATGAAACACGACTTGCAACAGGGGAGAGGAGTGGGGGGTTGAGGTGTCCCAGCACAGCCAGGCGTCCCGGTCCTGCAGCCATTTCAGGCGCTGGTCACAGACCCGCTTGTCAGACTGGGGGTACAAAGCGGCGAAGGTGAGAGATGGGTGTGTGCATAAGTGTGTGTGTGTCTGTAAAGTTCATGTGCATGTTTGTGTAGGCCTGGAGAGTCATGCCTGGCACCGTAATCTCGGTGCTCCAGTCCGCAAGTTGCTATGGAGACAACCTTGATCAGATCCCAGTCCGAGTCAGCAGGTGGTGGGGGATGAGTGCAAGAGCGTCTTCCTGCAGTGCTCTTCTGGGGGAGTTGTTGTCTCAGCAGCGGCCTTGGCCAAGACCGTGCTGGTTGAGGGAGCCGAAAGCAGATAAGATTGGAATTTGTTTGGTCTGGGAGCGAGTAGCCACAATTTATGATTACTCTCTTAGTTCGTTCTGGTCTCTGAAACCATTTTGCAGAGCAGTGAGCTTTACCGTGATGATATCCACCTTGCGTTGCAACTCCATTATGTTATCCATGTTGCGGTTAGTAGTCCCAGTTTGGGAGATGACCGCTCTGCCCACTGCTTCAATCATGACGGGCAGCCTTGTGGAGCTTTGAATAGCTGTCACCGCTTCCTGAATTCTTCGATATCCCAGGGCAATGCCTGATCCAATCAGCAGAAACCCTGTTACCATGAAACCGAATAGGTAGATGTCTTCAATGTCCTCTACGGAAAGTGCCGCTAGACACACAACATGCCACCTCTCCCACGCGTCCATCGTGTAGCCAGCAGCAAACGTTCCGGCAGGGCAGTCAGGTTCCCCCGAACCCAAGCTTCTCGTCGAGAAGATGGTGTCAATTGCGTTGAGAGACCAGTTGATCAAATCCATAATTTTAGTTCGAGAGCAGTGCGTGGAGAGTCTCTCAAGTTTAAGACAGTAGACTAGACGAGACGAGAGTAGCAAGCAGGGAGGAGGGAGGAGGAAGACGAGAGGAGAGAGGAGAGAATGCGACCGCCTTCGCTGAGAGCCAGAGGGAAGGAGCACTAATCTTATATGCATTGCAATGCAACAGCACTGCTTTCTTCAATGCACAAGTTTTTGTATGCATTGCAAAAAGCAGTTGTCACTTCAATACAAAAGGAGTTATTGAATGCAATGCAAAAACGCACTTATCTCGTCAATTACAAGTTAATGTATGCAATGCAATGCAAACGCACTTATCTCGTCAATTACAAGTTAATGTATGCAATGCAATGCAAACGCACTGATATATCTTGATTGCACGAGTTCTTATATACATTGTAATTTAAAAGCTCTAATTTCTTCAATGCAAAACAAGTTTTGTACTCATTGCAATGCAAAAGCAATAATCTCTTCAATGCAAAACAAGTTTTGTACTCATTGCAATGCAAAAGCACTAATTTCTTCGATGCACAACAAATTAATGTATGCAATGCAAAAGCCGTTGTCTCTTCAATACACAAGTTATTGTATGCAATGCGATGCAATACAAAGCAATTATCTCTTCAGCGCACAAGTAGTTCTTGTATGTATTGAAATGCAAAAACACTAATTTCTTTCATGCAAAACAAGTTTTGTACTCATTGCAATGCAAAAGCACTAATCTCTTCAATGCACAACAAATTAATGTATGCAATGCAAAAGCAGTTGTCTCTTCAATACACAAGGAGTTATTGAATGCAATGCAAAAACGCACTTATCTCGTCAATTCACAAGTTATTGTATGCAATGCGATGCAATGCAATAACACTAATTTCTTTCATGCAAAACAAGTTTTGTACTCATTGCAATACATTGCCCAAAATCGTCCCGGGGACCCCCGGTGTGACGTGTCAGCCCATTTTGCCCAAAATCGTCCCGGGGACCCCCGGTGTGACGTGTCAGCCAACGTTGCCCAAAATCGTCCCGGGGACCCCCGGTGTGACGTGTCAGCCAACGCTGCCCAAAATCGTCCCGGGGACCCCCGGTGTGACGCTTCAGCCAACGTTGCCCAAAATCGTCCCGGGGACCCCCGGTGTGACGTGTAAGCCAATATGTTGCCCAAAATCGTCCCGGGGACCCCCGGTGTGACGTGTCAGCCCATTTTGCCCAAAATCGTCCCGGGGACCCCGTTTGTTACGTGTCAGCCAATATGTTGGCCAAAATCGTCCCGGGGACCCCCGGTGTGACGTGTCAGCCCATTTTGCCCAAAATCGTCCCGGGGACCCCCGGTGTGACGTGTCAGCCCATTTTGCCCAAAATCGTCCCGGGGACCCCCGTGACCCCCGTGTGACGTGTCAGCCAACTTTGCCCAAAATCGTCCCGGGGACCCCCGGTGTGACGTGTAAGCCAATATGTTGCCCAAAATCGTCCCGGGGACCCCCGGTGTGACGTGTCAGCCCATTTTGCCCAAAATCGTCCCGGGGACCCCGTTTGTTACGTGTCAGCCAATATGTTGGCCAAAATCGTCCCGGGGACCCCCGGTGTGACGTGTCAGCCCATTTTGCCCAAAATCGTCCCGGGGACCCCCGGTGTGACGTGTCAGCCCATTTTGCCCAAAATCGTCCCGGGGACCCCCGTGACCCCCGTGTGACGTGTCAGCCAACTTTGCCCAATATCGTCCCGGGGACCCCCGGTGTGACGTGTCAGCCAACGTTGCTCAAAATCGTCCCGGGGAACCCGTTTGTTACGTGTCAACCCATTTTGCCCAAAATCGTCCCGGGGACCCCCGGTGTGACGTGTCAGCCCATTTTGCCCAAAATCGTCCCGGGGACCCCCGGTGTGACGCGTCAGCCAACGTTGCCCAAAATCATCCCGGGGACCCCCGGTGTGACGTGTCAGCCAACGTTGCCCAAAATCGTCCCGGGGACCCCCGGTGTGACGCGTCAGCCAACGTTGCCCAAAATCGTCCCGGGGGCTCCCGGTGTGACGCGTCAGCCAATATGTTGCCCAAAATCGTCCCGGGGACCCCCGGTGTGAAGTGTCAGCCAACGTTGCCCAAAATCGTCCCGGGGACCCCCGGTGTGACGTGTCAGCCAACGTTGCCCAAAATCGTCCCGGGGACCCCCGGTGTGACGTGTCAGCCAACGTTGCCCAAAATCGTCCCGGGGACCCCCGGTGTGACGTGTCAGCCAACGTTGCCCAAAATCGTCCCGGGGACCCCCGGTGTGACGTGTCAGCCAATATGTTGCCCATGATGTTGCCCAAAATCGTCCCGTCATATCGGGAGTCCTCCAGACGATTTTGGGCAAAATTGGCTGAAAAGTCATATATATATCCTTAAATTTCTTCGATGCGCAACAAATCAATGTATGCAATACAATGCAAACGCACTAATATCTTGATTGCACGAGTTCTTTATACATTGTAATTTAAAAGCTCTAATTTCTTCAATGCAAAACAAGTTTTGTACTCATTGCAATGCAAAAGCACTAATCTCTTCAATGCAAAACTAGATTCGTTTGCATCGCAATGCAAAAGCACTAATCTTATATGCATTGCAATGCAACAGCACTGCTTTCTTCAATGCACAAGTTTTTGTATGCATTGCAAAAAGCAGTTGTCACTTCAATACAAAAGGAGTTATTGAATGCAATGCAAAAACGCACTTATCTCGTCAATTACAAGTTAATGTATGCAATGCAATGCAAACGCACTGATATATCTTGATTGCACGAGTTCTTATATACATTGTAATTTAAAAGCTCTAATTTCTTCAATGCAAAACAAGTTTTGTACTCATTGCAATGCAAAAGCAATAATCTCTTCAATGCAAAACAAGTTTTGTACTCATTGCAATGCAAAAGCACTAATTTCTTCGATGCACAACAAATTAATGTATGCAATGCAAAAGCCGTTGTCTCTTCAATACACAAGTTATTGTATGCAATGCGATGCAATACAAAGCAATTATCTCTTCAGCGCACAAGTAGTTCTTGTATGTATTGAAATGCAAAAACACTAATTTCTTTCATGCAAAACAAGTTTTGTACTCATTGCAATGCAAAAGCACTAATCTCTTCAATGCACAACAAATTAATGTATGCAATGCAAAAGCAGTTGTCTCTTCAATACACAAGGAGTTATTGAATGCAATGCAAAAACGCACTTATCTCGTCAATTCACAAGTTATTGTATGCAATGCGATGCAATGCAATAACACTAATTTCTTTCATGCAAAACAAGTTTTGTACTCATTGCAATACATTGCCCAAAATCGTCCCGGGGACCCCCGGTGTGACGTGTCAGCCCATTTTGCCCAAAATCGTCCCGGGGACCCCCGGTGTGACGTGTCAGCCAACGTTGCCCAAAATCGTCCCGGGGACCCCCGGTGTGACGTGTCAGCCAACGCTGCCCAAAATCGTCCCGGGGACCCCCGGTGTGACGCTTCAGCCAACGTTGCCCAAAATCGTCCCGGGGACCCCCGGTGTGACGTGTAAGCCAATATGTTGCCCAAAATCGTCCCGGGGACCCCCGGTGTGACGTGTCAGCCCATTTTGCCCAAAATCGTCCCGGGGACCCCGTTTGTTACGTGTCAGCCAATATGTTGGCCAAAATCGTCCCGGGGACCCCCGGTGTGACGTGTCAGCCAACGTTGGCCAAAATCGTCCCGGGGACCCCCGGTGTGACGTGTCAGCCAACGTTGCCCAAAATCGTCCCGGGGACCCCCGGTGTGACGTGTCAGCCAACGTTGCCCAAAATCGTCCCGGGGACCCCCGGTGTGACGTGTCAGCCAACGTTGCCCAAAATCGTCCCGGGGACCCCCGGTGTGACGTGTCAGCCAACTTTGCCCAAAATCGTCCCGGGGACCCCCGGTGTGACGTGTCAGCCAACTTTGCCCAAAATCGTCCCGGGGACCCCCGGTGTGACGTGTCAGCCAACTTTGCCCAAAATCGTCCCGGGGACCCCCGGTGTGACGTGTCAGCCAACTTTGCCCAAAATCGACCCGGGGGCCCCCGGTGTGACGTGTCAGCCAACTTTGCCCAAAATCGTCCCGGGGGCCCCCGGTGTGACGTGTCAGCCAACTTTGCCCAAAATCGTCCCGGGGGCCCCCGGTGTGACGTGTCAGCCAACTTTGCCCAAAATCGTCCCGGGGACCCCCGGTGTGACGTGTCAGCCAACTTTGCCCAAAATCGTCCCGGGGACCCCCGGTGTGACGTGTCAGCCCATTTTGCCCAAAATCGTCCCGGGGACCCCGTTTGTTACGTGTCAGCCCATTTTGCCCAAAATCGTCCCGGGGACCCCCGGTGTGACGTGTCAGCCAACGTTGCCCAAAATCGTCCCGGGGACCCCCGGTGTGACGTGTCAGCCAACGTTGCCCAAAATCGTCCCGGGGACCCCCGGTGTGACGTGTCAGCCCATTTTGCCCAAAATCGTCCCGGGGACCCCGTTTGTTACGTGTCAGCCCATTTTGCCCAAAATCGTCCCGGGGACCCCCGGTGTGACGTGTCAGCCAACGTTGCCCAAAATCGTCCCGGGGACCCCCGGTGTGACGTGTCAGCCAACGCTGCCCAAAATCGTCCCGGGGACCCCCGGTGTGACGTGTCAGCCAATATGTTGCCCATGATGAAAAGGAATTTGGAAAAAAATCCAAGTCAAGGCACTCAATAGGATGCAAAAGTAAAAAGCCTTTATTAGTAGGGCTAAAACATTAAAACACCAACGCGTATCGGCCCATTGGCCTTCATCAGGGTGTTGGTAACAAACAGACAGGATCAAGCAATACTTATAGTTGCATTGGTTTCAGGTGTGCCACTCTGGCACTTGCAACACAATTTTTGGCCACTAGAGGCAATCATTCAGATAATGGCTATTGCCAAAGGTTAGATTATACAAATACAAGGTAAAATAAGAGATCTCCAAGTGGAAAAAATAGGAGTGACACCAATACATACATCTTGTGTACTCCACACAATTATGTCCCTGAAGTCAAGAAATGTCAATATGCTAGTTACCCATCTTACTTCTGAATTCATTGTCAAGAAAGTTCTAAAACAACAGAAGAAAAAATGTTATGGGCATTACAGTACATTCAGAGAATAGTCAACATTCACGGACAACAATAAACTGTCCCTAATGAGACACAGCCATTACAAAAAAGGTGAGAGGTCAAAATCTTCATTGAGACCTGGATGGCTGGTGGCCCTCAAGGAATAGATCCAATATGTCTCCCTTTGTTTAAGGCGTTTGATGATATCCCCACCCCTGGCATCAAGGCGAATAGCCTCAATGCCCACTACTCTTAGGGTCGAATCACTCCCATGTTTTGCGTCTATATAATGTTTGGCCATTGGATAGTTCATATTTCCAGTCCGAATGGCATATCTATGTTCAGCTACCCTGTCTCTTAGTCTCCTTTTAGTTAGGCCTATATAAAAACAACCACAAGTACACTCTAAACGATAAACAACATGGGTAGTATTGCAATTTATAAAACTATTAATAGTGTAAGTCTTATTGCTAAAAACATCCATAAATTTGTCAGTTTTAGCAATATTCTCACAATAATTACAATTACCACAAGGAAAGTTTCCCTTGGGTTGACGAAGCCAAGTTTCACGTTTAGGAGCAGGGAGGTAACTTCTTACTAACTTGTCTTTAAGTGTGGGGGCCCTCCTAAAGCACCCTGATGAAGGCCAATGGGCCGATACGCGTTGGTGTTTTAATGTTTTAGCCCTACTAATAAAGGCTTTTTACTTTTGCATCCTATTGAGTGCCTTGACTTGGATTTTTTTCCAAATTCCTTTTCAACATTCAACCCTTCCAAGAGCACCAGAGGATACAAGGGATTCCAGCAGCGCTCCAGTTCTTTTTTGTCTATGTTGCCCATGATGTTGCCCAAAATCGTCCCGTCATATCGGGAGTCCTCCAGACGATTTTGGGCAAAATTGGCTGAAAAGTCATATATATATCCTTAAATTTCTTCGATGCGCAACAAATCAATGTATGCAATACAATGCAAACGCACTAATATCTTGATTGCACGAGTTCTTTATACATTGTAATTTAAAAGCTCTAATTTCTTCAATGCAAAACAAGTTTTGTACTCATTGCAGTGCAAAAGCACTAATCTCTTCAATGCGCAACGATTTCTTATATGCATTGCAATGCAAAAACACTAATTTCTTTCATGCAAAACAAGTTTTGTACTCATTGCAATACAAAGCCCTAATTTCTTCGATGCACAACAAATTAATGTATGCAATGCAATGCAAACGCACTAATATCTTGATTGCACGAGTTCTTTATACATTGTAATTTAAAAGCTCTAATTTCTTCAATGCAAAACAAGTTTTGTACTCATTGCAGTGCAAAAGCACTAATCTCTTCAATGCGCAACGATTTCTTATATGCATTGCAATGCAAAAGCACTAATTTCTTCGATGCACAAGTTTTTGTATGCATTGCAAAAAGCAGTTGTCACTTCAATACACAAGGAGTTATTGAATGCAATGCAATGCAAAAACGCACTTATCTCGTCAATTACAAGTTAATGTATGCAATGCAATGCAAACGCACTGATATATCTTGATTGCACGAGTTCTTATATAAATTGTAATTTTAAAGCTCTAATTTCTTCAATGCAAAACAAGTTTTGTACTCATTGCAATGCAAAAGCACTAATCTCTTCAATGCACAACAAATTAACGTATGCAATGCAATGCAAACGCACTAATATCTTGATTGCACGAGTTCTTTATACATTGTAATTTAAAAGCTCTAATTTCTTCAATGCAAAACAAGTTTTGTACTCATTGCAGTGCAAAAGCACTAATCTCTTCAATGCGCAACGATTTCTTATATGCATTGCAATGCAAAAGCACTAATTTCTTCGATGCACAAGTTTTTGTATGCATTGCAAAAAGCAGTTGTCACTTCAATACACAAGGAGTTATTGAATGCAATGCAATGCAAAAACGCACTTATCTCGTCAATTACAAGTTAATGTATGCAATGCAATGCAAACGCACTGATATATCTTGATTGCACGGGTTCTTATATAAATTGTAATTTTAAAGCTCTAATTTCTTCAATGCAAAACAAGTTTTGTACTCATTGCAATGCAAAAGCACTAATCTCTTCAATGCACAACAAATTAATGTATGCAATGCAAAAGCAGTTGTCTCTTCAATACACAAGGAGTTATTGAATGCAATGCAAAAACGCACTTATCTCGTCAATTCACAAGTTATTGTATGCAATGCGATGCAATGCAAAAACACTAATTTCTTTCATGCAAAACAAGTTTTGTACTCATTGCAATACATTGCCCAAAATCGTCCCGGGGACCCCCGGTGTGACGTGTCAGCCCATTTTGCCCAAAATCGTCCCGGGGACCCCCGGTGTGACGTGTCAGCCAACGCTGCCCAAAATCGTCCCGGGGACCCCCGGTGTGACGCTTCAGCCAACGTTGCCCAAAATCGTCCCGGGGACCCCCGGTGTGACGTGTCAGCCAATATGTTGCCCAAAATCGTCCCGGGGACCCCCGGTGTGACGTGTCAGCCCATTTTGCCCAAAATCGTCCCGGGGACCCCCGGTGTGACGTGTCAGCCAACGTTGCCCAAAATCGTCCCGGGGACCCCCGGTGTGACGTGTCAGCCAACGCTGCCCAAAATCGTCCCGGGGACCCCCGGTGTGACGCTTCAGCCAACGTTGCCCAAAATCGTCCCGGGGACCCCCGGTGTGACGTGTAAGCCAATATGTTGCCTAAAATCGTCCCGGGGACCCCCGGTGTGACGTGTCAGCCCATTTTGCCCAAAATCGTCCCGGGGACCCCCGGTGTGACGTGTCAGCCAACGCTGCCCAAAATCGTCCCGGGGACCCCCGGTGTGACGCTTCAGCCAACGTTGCCCAAAATCGTCCCGGGGACCCCCGGTGTGACGTGTCAGCCAATATGTTGCCCAAAATCGTCCCGGGGACCCCCGGTGTGACGTGTAAGCCAATATGTTGCCCAAAATCGTCCCGGGGACCCCCGGTGTGACGTGTCAGCCAACGTTGCCCAAAATCGTCCCGGGGACCCCCGGTGTGACGTGTCAGCCAACGCTGCCCAAAATCGTCCCGGGGACCCCCGGTGTGACGCTTCAGCCAACGTTGCCCAAAATCGTCCCGGGGACCCCCGGTGTGACGTGTAAGCCAATATGTTGCCCAAAATCGTCCCGGGGACCCCCGGTGTGACGTGTCAGCCCATTTTGCCCAAAATCGTCCCGGGGACCCCGTTTGTTACGTGTCAGCCAACTTTGCCCAAAATCGTCCCGGGGACCCCCGGTGTGACGTGTCAGCCAATATGTTGCCCAAAATCGTCCCGGGGACCCCCGGTGTGAAGTGTCAGCCAACGTTGCCCAAAATCGTCCCGGGGACCCCCGGTGTGACGTGTCAGCCAACGTTGCCCAAAATCGTCCCGGGGACCCCCGGTGTGACGTGTCAGCCAACGTTGCCCAAAATCGTCCCGGGGAACCCGTTTGTTACGTGTCAACCCATTTTGCCCAAAATCGTCCCGGGGACCCCCGGTGTGACGTGTCAGCCAATATGTTGCCCAAAATCGTCCCGGGGACCCCCGGTGTGACGTGTCAGCCCATTTTGCCCAAAATCGTCCCGGGGACCCCGTTTGTTACGTGTCAGCCAACTTTGCCCAAAATCGTCCCGGGGACCCCCGGTGTGACGTGTCAGCCAATATGTTGCCCAAAATCGTCCCGGGGACCCCCGGTGTGAAGTGTCAGCCAACGTTGCCCAAAATCGTCCCGGGGACCCCCGGTGTGACGTGTCAGCCAACGTTGCCCAAAATCGTCCCGGGGAACCCGTTTGTTACGTGTCAACCCATTTTGCCCAAAATCGTCCCGGGGACCCACGGTGTGACGTGTCAGCCCATTTTGCCCAAAATCGTCCCGGGGACCCCCGGTGTGACGCGTCAGCCAACGTTGCCCAAAATCGTCCCGGGGACCCCCGGTGTGACGCGTCAGCCAACGTTGGCCAAAATCGTCCCGGGGACCCCCGGTGTGACGCTTCAGCCAACGTTGCCCAAAATCGTCCCGGGGACCCCCGGTGTGACGTGTAAGCCAATATGTTGCCCAAAATCGTCCCGGGGACCCCCGGTGTGACGTGTCAGCCCATTTTGCCCAAAATCGTCCCGGGGACCCCCGGTGTGACGTGTCAGCCAACGCTGCCCAAAATCGTCCCGGGGACCCCCGGTGTGACGCTTCAGCCAACGTTGCCCAAAATCGTCCCGGGGACCCCCGGTGTGACGTGTAAGCCAATATGTTGCCCAAAATCGTCCCGGGGACCCCCGGTGTGACGTGTCAGCCCATTTTGCCCAAAATCGTCCCGGGGACCCCCGGTGTGACGCTTCAGCCAACGTTGCCCAAAATCGTCCCGGGGACCCCTGGTGTGACGTGTAAGCCAATATGTTGCCCAAAATCGTCCCGGGGACCCCCGGTGTGACGTGTCAGCCCATTTTGCCCAAAATCGTCCCGGGGACCCCGTTTGTTACGTGTCAGCCAACTTTGCCCAAAATCGTCCCGGGGACCCCCGGTGTGACGTGTCAGCCCATTTTGCCCAAAATCGTCCCGGGGACCCCGTTTGTTACGTGTCAGCCAACTTTGCCCAAAATCGTCCCGGGGACCCCCGGTGTGACGTGTCAGCCAACGTTGCCCAAAATCGTCCCGGGGAACCCGTTTGTTACGTGTCAACCCATTTTGCCCAAAATCGTCCCGGGGACCCCCGGTGTGACGTGTCAGCCCATTTTGCCCAAAATCGTCCCGGGGACCCCCGGTGTGACGCGTCAGCCAACGTTGCCCAAAATCGTCCCGGGGACCCCCGGTGTGACGCGTCAGCCAACGTTGCCCAAAATCGTCCCGGGGACCCCCGGTGTGACGTGTCAGCCAATATGTTGCCCAAAATCGTCCCGGGGACCCCCGGTGTGAAGTGTCAGCCAACGTTGCCCAAAATCGTCCCGGGGACCCCCGGTGTGACGTGTCAACCCATTTTGCCCAAAATCGTCCCGGGGACCCCCGGTGTGACGTGTCAGCCAACGTTGCCCAAAATCGTCCCGGGGACCCCCGGTGTGACGCGTCAGCCAATATGTTGCCCAAAATCGTCCCGGGGACCCCCGGTGTGAAGTGTCAGCCAACGTTGCCCAAAATCGTCCCGGGGACCCCCGGTGTGACGTGTCAGCCAACGTTGCCCAAAATCGTCCCGGGGGCCCCCGGTGTGACGTGTCAGCCAACGTTGCCCAAAATCGTCCCGGGGGCCCCCGGTGTGACGTGTCAGCCAACTTTGCCCAAAATCGTCCCGGGGGCCCCCGGTGTGACGTGTCAGCCAACGTTGCCCAAAATCGTCCCGGGGACCCCGTTTGTTACGTGTCAGCCCATTTTGCCCAAAATCGTCCCGGGGACCCCCGGTGTGACGTGTCAGCCAACGTTGCCCAAAATCGTCCCGGGGACCCCCGGTGTGACGTGTCAGCCAACTTTGCCCAAAATCGTCCCGGGGGCCCCCGGTGTGACGTGTCAGCCAACTTTGCACAAAATCGTCCCGGGGGCCCCCGGTGTGACGCGTCAGCCAACGTTGCCCAAAATCGTCCCGGGGACCCCCGGTGTGACGCGTCAGCCAACGTTGGCCAAAATCGTCCCGGGGACCCCCGGTGTGACGCTTCAGCCAACGTTGCCCAAAATCGTCCCGGGGACCCCCGGTGTGACGTGTAAGCCAATATGTTGCCCAAAATCGTCCCGGGGACCCCCGGTGTGACGTGTCAGCCCATTTTGCCCAAAATCGTCCCGGGGACCCCCGGTGTGACGTGTCAGCCAACGCTGCCCAAAATCGTCCCGGGGACCCCCGGTGTGACGCTTCAGCCAACGTTGCCCAAAATCGTCCCGGGGACCCCCGGTGTGACGTGTAAGCCAATATGTTGCCCAAAATCGTCCCGGGGACCCCCGGTGTGACGTGTCAGCCCATTTTGCCCAAAATCGTCCCGGGGACCCCCGGTGTGACGCTTCAGCCAACGTTGCCCAAAATCGTCCCGGGGACCCCTGGTGTGACGTGTAAGCCAATATGTTGCCCAAAATCGTCCCGGGGACCCCCGGTGTGACGTGTCAGCCCATTTTGCCCAAAATCGTCCCGGGGACCCCGTTTGTTACGTGTCAGCCAACTTTGCCCAAAATCGTCCCGGGGACCCCCGGTGTGACGTGTCAGCCCATTTTGCCCAAAATCGTCCCGGGGACCCCGTTTGTTACGTGTCAGCCAACTTTGCCCAAAATCGTCCCGGGGACCCCCGGTGTGACGTGTCAGCCAACGTTGCCCAAAATCGTCCCGGGGAACCCGTTTGTTACGTGTCAACCCATTTTGCCCAAAATCGTCCCGGGGACCCCCGGTGTGACGTGTCAGCCCATTTTGCCCAAAATCGTCCCGGGGACCCCCGGTGTGACGCGTCAGCCAACGTTGCCCAAAATCGTCCCGGGGACCCCCGGTGTGACGCGTCAGCCAACGTTGCCCAAAATCGTCCCGGGGACCCCCGGTGTGACGTGTCAGCCAATATGTTGCCCAAAATCGTCCCGGGGACCCCCGGTGTGAAGTGTCAGCCAACGTTGCCCAAAATCGTCCCGGGGACCCCCGGTGTGACGTGTCAACCCATTTTGCCCAAAATCGTCCCGGGGACCCCCGGTGTGACGTGTCAGCCAACGTTGCCCAAAATCGTCCCGGGGACCCCCGGTGTGACGCGTCAGCCAATATGTTGCCCAAAATCGTCCCGGGGACCCCCGGTGTGAAGTGTCAGCCAACGTTGCCCAAAATCGTCCCGGGGACCCCCGGTGTGACGTGTCAGCCAACGTTGCCCAAAATCGTCCCGGGGGCCCCCGGTGTGACGTGTCAGCCAACGTTGCCCAAAATCGTCCCGGGGGCCCCCGGTGTGACGTGTCAGCCAACTTTGCCCAAAATCGTCCCGGGGGCCCCCGGTGTGACGTGTCAGCCAACGTTGCCCAAAATCGTCCCGGGGACCCCGTTTGTTACGTGTCAGCCCATTTTGCCCAAAATCGTCCCGGGGACCCCCGGTGTGACGTGTCAGCCAACGTTGCCCAAAATCGTCCCGGGGACCCCCGGTGTGACGTGTCAGCCAACTTTGCACAAAATCGTCCCGGGGGCCCCCGGTGTGACGCGTCAGCCAACGTTGCCCAAAATCGTCCCGGGGACCCCCGGTGTGACGTGTCAGCCCATTTTGCCCAAAATCGTCCCGGGGACCCCCGGTGTGACGTGTCAGCCAACGTTGCCCAAAATCGTCCCGGAAACCCCCGGTGTGACGTGTCAGCCAACGTTGCCCAAAATCGTCCCGGGGACCCCCGGTGTGACGTGTCAGCCAATATGTTGCCCATGATGTTGCCCAAAATCGTCCCGTCATATCGGGAGTCCTCCAGACGATTTTGGGCAAAATTGGCTGAAAAGTCATATATATATCCTTAAATTTCTTTGATGCGCAACAAATCAATGTATGCAATACAATGCAAACGCACTAATATCTTGATTGCACGAGTTCTTTATACATTGTAATTTAAAAGCTCTAATTTCTTCAATGCAAAACAAGTTTTGTACTCATTGCAATGCAAAAGCACTAATCTCTTCAATGCAAAACTAGATTTGTTTGCATCGCAATGCAAAAGCACTAATCTTATATGCATTGCAATGCAACAGCACTGCTTTCTTCAATGCACAAGTTTTTGTATGCATTGCAAAAAGCAGTTGTCACTTCAATACACAAGGAGTTATTGAATGCAATGCAATGCAAAAACGCACTTATCTCGTCAATTACAAGTTAATGTATGCAATGCAATGCAAACGCACTGATATATCTTGATTGCACGAGTTCTTATATAAATTGTAATTTTAAAGCTCTAATTTCTTCAATGCAAAACAAGTTTTGTACTCATTGCAATGCAAAAGCACTAATCTCTTCAATGCACAACAAATTAATGTATGCAATGCAAAAGCAGTTGTCTCTTCAATACACAAGGAGTTATTGAATGCAATGCAAAAACGCACTTATCTCGTCAATTCACAAGTTATTGTATGCAATGCGATGCAATGCAAAAACACTAATTTCTTTCATGCAAAACAAGTTTTGTACTCATTGCAATACATTGCCCAAAATCGTCCCGGGGACCCCCGGTGTGACGTGTCAGCCCATTTTGCCCAAAATCGTCCCGGGGACCCCCGGTGTGACGTGTCAGCCAATGTTGCCCAAAATCGTCCCGGGGACCCCCGGTGTGACGTGTCAGCCAACGCTGCCCAAAATCGTCCCGGGGACCCCCGGTGTGACGCTTCAGCCAACGTTGCCCAAAATCGTCCCGGGGACCCCCGGTGTGACGTGTAAGCCAATATGTTGCCCAAAATCGTCCCGGGGACCCCCGGTGTGATGTGTCAGCCAATATGTTGCCCAAAATCGTCCTGGGGACCCCCGGTGTGACGTGTAAGCCAATATGTTGCCCAAAATCGTCCCGGGGACCCCCGGTGTGACGTGTCAGCCAGCGTTGCCCAAAATCGTCCCGGGGACCCCCGGTGTGACGTGTCAGCCAACGCTGCCCAAAATCGTCCCGGGGACCCCCGGTGTGACGCTTCAGCCAACGTTGCCCAAAATCGTCCCGGGGACCCCCGGTGTGACGTGTAAGCCAATATGTTGCCCAAAATCGTCCCGGGGACCCCCGGTGTGACGTGTCAGCCCATTTTGCCCAAAATCGTCCCGGGGACCCCGTTTGTTACGTGTCAGCCAACTTTGCCCAAAATCGTCCCGGGGACCCCCGGTGTGACGTGTCAGCCAATATGTTGCCCAAAATCGTCCCGGGGACCCCCGGTGTGAAGTGTCAGCCAACGTTGCCCAAAATCGTCCCGGGGACCCCCGGTGTGACGTGTCAGCCAACGTTGCCCAAAATCGTCCCGGGGAACCCGTTTGTTACGTGTCAACCCATTTTGCCCAAAATCGTCCCGGGGACCCCCGGTGTGACGTGTCAGCCCATTTTGCCCAAAATCGTCCCGGGGACCCCCGGTGTGACGCGTCAGCCAACGTTGCCCAAAATCGTCCCGGGGACCCCCGGTGTGACGCGTCAGCCAACGTTGCCCAAAATCGTCCCGGGGACCCCCGGTGTGACGTGTCAGCCAACGTTGCCCAAAATCGTCCCGGAAACCCCCGGTGTGACGTGTCAGCCAACGTTGCCCAAAATCGTCCCGGGGACCCCCGGTGTGACGTGTCAGCCAATATGTTGCCCATGATGTTGCCCAAAATCGTCCCGTCATATCGGGAGTCCTCCAGACGATTTTGGGCAAAATTGGCTGAAAAGTCATATATATATCCTTAAATTTCTTTGATGCGCAACAAATCAATGTATGCAATACAATGCAAACGCACTAATATCTTGATTGCACGAGTTCTTTATACATTGTAATTTAAAAGCTCTAATTTCTTCAATGCAAAACAAGTTTTGTACTCATTGCAATGCAAAAGCACTAATCTCTTCAATGCAAAACTAGATTTGTTTGCATCGCAATGCAAAAGCACTAATCTTATATGCATTGCAATGCAACAGCACTGCTTTCTTCAATGCACAAGTTTTTGTATGCATTGCAAAAAGCAGTTGTCACTTCAATACACAAGGAGTTATTGAATGCAATGCAATGCAAAAACGCACTTATCTCGTCAATTACAAGTTAATGTATGCAATGCAATGCAAACGCACTGATATATCTTGATTGCACGAGTTCTTATATAAATTGTAATTTTAAAGCTCTAATTTCTTCAATGCAAAACAAGTTTTGTACTCATTGCAATGCAAAAGCACTAATCTCTTCAATGCACAACAAATTAATGTATGCAATGCAAAAGCAGTTGTCTCTTCAATACACAAGGAGTTATTGAATGCAATGCAAAAACGCACTTATCTCGTCAATTCACAAGTTATTGTATGCAATGCGATGCAATGCAAAAACACTAATTTCTTTCATGCAAAACAAGTTTTGTACTCATTGCAATACATTGCCCAAAATCGTCCCGGGGACCCCCGGTGTGACGTGTCAGCCCATTTTGCCCAAAATCGTCCCGGGGACCCCCGGTGTGACGTGTCAGCCAATGTTGCCCAAAATCGTCCCGGGGACCCCCGGTATGACGTGTCAGCCAACGCTGCCCAAAATCGTCCCGGGGACCCCCGGTGTGACGCTTCAGCCAACGTTGCCCAAAATCGTCCCGGGGACCCCCGGTGTGACGTGTAAGCCAATATGTTGCCCAAAATCGTCCCGGGGACCCCCGGTGTGATGTGTCAGCCAATATGTTGCCCAAAATCGTCCTGGGGACCCCCGGTGTGACGTGTAAGCCAATATGTTGCCCAAAATCGTCCCGGGGACCCCCGGTGTGACGTGTCAGCCAGCGTTGCCCAAAATCGTCCCGGGGACCCCCGGTGTGACGTGTCAGCCAACGCTGCCCAAAATCGTCCCGGGGACCCCCGGTGTGACGCTTCAGCCAACGTTGCCCAAAATCGTCCCGGGGACCCCCGGTGTGACGTGTAAGCCAATATGTTGCCCAAAATCGTCCCGGGGACCCCCGGTGTGACGTGTCAGCCCATTTTGCCCAAAATCGTCCCGGGGACCCCGTTTGTTACGTGTCAGCCAACTTTGCCCAAAATCGTCCCGGGGACCCCCGGTGTGACGTGTCAGCCAATATGTTGCCCAAAATCGTCCCGGGGACCCCCGGTGTGAAGTGTCAGCCAACGTTGCCCAAAATCGTCCCGGGGACCCCCGGTGTGACGTGTCAGCCAACGTTGCCCAAAATCGTCCCGGGGAACCCGTTTGTTACGTGTCAACCCATTTTGCCCAAAATCGTCCCGGGGACCCCCGGTGTGACGTGTCAGCCCATTTTGCCCAAAATCGTCCCGGGGACCCCCGGTGTGACGCGTCAGCCAACGTTGCCCAAAATCGTCCCGGGGACCCCCGGTGTGACGCGTCAGCCAACGTTGCCCAAAATCGTCCCGGGGACCCCCGGTGTGACGCGTCAGCCAACGTTGCCCAAAATCGTCCCGGGGACCCCCGGTGTGACGTGTCAGCCAATATGTTGCCCAAAATCGTCCCGGGGACCCCCGGTGTGAAGTGTCAGCCAACGTTGCCCAAAATCGTCCCGGGGACCCCCGGTGTGACGTGTCAGCCAACGTTGCCCAAAATCGTCCCGGGGACCCCCGGTGTGACGTGTCAGCCAACGTTGCCCAAAATCGTCCCGGGGACCCCCGGTGTGACGCGTCAGCCAATATGTTGCCCAAAATCGTCCCGGGGACCCCCGGTGTGAAGTGTCAGCCAACGTTGCCCAAAATCGTCCCGGTGACCCCCGGTGTGACGTGTCAGCCAACGTTGCCCAAAATCGTCCCGGGGGCCCCCGGTGTGACGTGTCAGCCAACGTTGCCCAAAATCGTCCCGGGGACCCCGTTTGTTACGTGTCAGCCCATTTTGCCCAAAATCGTCCCGGGGACCCCCGGTGTGACGTGTCAGCCAACGTTGCCCAAAATCGTCCCGGGGACCCCCGGTGTGACGTGTCAGCCAACTTTGCCCAAAATCGTCCCGGGGACCCCCGGTGTGACGCGTCAGCCAATATGTTGCCCAAAATCGTCCCGGGGACCCCCCGGTGTGACGTGTCAGCCAACGTTGCCCAAAATCGTCCCGGGGACCCCCGGTGTGATGTGTCAGCCAATATGTTGCCCAAAATCGTCCTGGGGACCCCCGGTGTGACGTGTAAGCCAATATGTTGCCCAAAATCGTCCCGGGGACCCCCGGTGTGACGTGTCAGCCAGCGTTGCCCAAAATCGTCCCGGGGACCCCCGGTGTGACGTGTCAGCCAACGCTGCCCAAAATCGTCCCGGGGACCCCCGGTGTGACGCTTCAGCCAACGTTGCCCAAAATCGTCCCGGGGACCCCCGGTGTGACGTGTAAGCCAATATGTTGCCCAAAATCGTCCCGGGGACCCCCGGTGTGACGTGTCAGCCCATTTTGCCCAAAATCGTCCCGGGGACCCCGTTTGTTACGTGTCAGCCAACTTTGCCCAAAATCGTCCCGGGGACCCCCGGTGTGACGTGTCAGCCAATATGTTGCCCAAAATCGTCCCGGGGACCCCCGGTGTGAAGTGTCAGCCAACGTTGCCCAAAATCGTCCCGGGGACCCCCGGTGTGACGTGTCAGCCAACGTTGCCCAAAATCGTCCCGGGGAACCCGTTTGTTACGTGTCAACCCATTTTGCCCAAAATCGTCCCGGGGACCCCCGGTGTGACGTGTCAGCCCATTTTGCCCAAAATCGTCCCGGGGACCCCCGGTGTGACGCGTCAGCCAACGTTGCCCAAAATCGTCCCGGGGACCCCCGGTGTGACGCGTCAGCCAACGTTGCCCAAAATCGTCCCGGGGACCCCCGGTGTGACGCGTCAGCCAACGTTGCCCAAAATCGTCCCGGGGACCCCCGGTGTGACGTGTCAGCCAATATGTTGCCCAAAATCGTCCCGGGGACCCCCGGTGTGAAGTGTCAGCCAACGTTGCCCAAAATCGTCCCGGGGACCCCCGGTGTGACGTGTCAGCCAACGTTGCCCAAAATCGTCCCGGGGACCCCCGGTGTGACGTGTCAGCCAACGTTGCCCAAAATCGTCCCGGGGACCCCCGGTGTGACGCGTCAGCCAATATGTTGCCCAAAATCGTCCCGGGGACCCCCGGTGTGAAGTGTCAGCCAACGTTGCCCAAAATCGTCCCGGTGACCCCCGGTGTGACGTGTCAGCCAACGTTGCCCAAAATCGTCCCGGGGGCCCCCGGTGTGACGTGTCAGCCAACGTTGCCCAAAATCGTCCCGGGGACCCCGTTTGTTACGTGTCAGCCCATTTTGCCCAAAATCGTCCCGGGGACCCCCGGTGTGACGTGTCAGCCAACGTTGCCCAAAATCGTCCCGGGGACCCCCGGTGTGACGTGTCAGCCAACTTTGCCCAAAATCGTCCCGGGGGCCCCCGGTGTGACTTGTCAGCCAACTTTGCACAAAATCGTCCCGGGGGCCCCCGGTGTGACGCGTCAGCCAACGTTGCCCAAAATCGTCCCGGGGACCCCCGGTGTGACGTGTCAGCCCATTTTGCCCAAAATCGTCCCGGGGACCCCCGGTGTGACGTGTCAGCCAACGTTGCCCAAAATCGTCCCGGGAACCCCCGGTGTGACGTGTCAGCCAACGTTGCCCAAAATCGTCCCGGGGACCCCCCGGTGTGACGTGTCAGCCAACGTTGCCCAAAATCGTCCCGGGGACCCCCGGTGTGACGTGTCAGCCAATATGTTGCCCATGATGTTGCCCAAAATCGTCCCGTCATATCGGGAGTCCTCCAGACGATTTTGGGCAAAATTGGCTGAAAAGTCATATATATATCCTTAAATTTCTTCGATGCGCAACAAATCAATGTATGCAATACAATGCAAACGCACTAATATCTTGATTGCACGAGTTCTTTATACATTGTAATTTAAAAGCTCTATTTTCTTCAATGCAAAACAAGTTTTGTACTCATTGCAATGCAAAAGCACTAATCTCTTCAATGCAAAACTAGATTCGTTTGCATCGCAATGCAAAAGATTCAAGATTCAAGAGAGTTTTATTTGTCACATACACAGTTATATACAATATACAGCTGGCAGTGAAATGTGTTTTGGTGTTGTGCGAGTAACACCGAGTCGCCATCGCGCGGCGCCTTCTTGAGTTGGACAGAAAATACAGCATAACATGAGGATAGGTAGGGAGGGGTGAGGAGATGAAAAAAAGCAACCCCCAGACTATGCTCCTACGGGAGCACAGTTTGAGAACAGTAAAAAAACATCTCAGCAACATGAGCACACATTACAACATGAAACACGACTTGCAACAGGGGAGAGGAGTGGGGGGTTGAGGTGTCCCAGCACAGCCAGGCGTCCCGGTCCTGCAGCCATTTCAGGCGCTGGTCACAGACCCGCTTGTCAGACTGGGGGTACAAAGCGGCGAAGGTGAGAGATGGGTGTGTGCATAAGTGTGTGTGTGTCTGTAAAGTTCATGTGCATGTTTGTGTAGGCCTGGAGAGTCATGCCTGGCACCGTAATCTCGGTGCTCCAGTCCGCAAGTTGCTATGGAGACAACCTTGATCAGATCCCAGTCCGAGTCAGCAGGTGGTGGGGGATGAGTGCAAGAGCGTCTTCCTGCAGTGCTCTTCTGGGGGAGTTGTTGTCTCAGCAGCGGCCTTGGCCAAGACCGTGCTGGTTGAGGGAGCCGAAAGCAGATAAGATTGGAATTTGTTTGGTCTGGGAGCGAGTAGCCACAATTTATGATTACTCTCTTAGTTCGTTCTGGTCTCTGAAACCATTTTGCAGAGCAGTGAGCTTTACCGTGATGATATCCACCTTGCGTTGCAACTCCATTATGTTATCCATGTTGCGGTTAGTAGTCCCAGTTTGGGAGATGACCGCTCTGCCCACTGCTTCAATCATGACGGGCAGCCTTGTGGAGCTTTGAATAGCTGTCACCGCTTCCTGAATTCTTCGATATCCCAGGGCAATGCCTGATCCAATCAGCAGAAACCCTGTTACCATGAAACCGAATAGGTAGATGTCTTCAATGTCCTCTACGGAAAGTGCCGCTAGACACACAACATGCCACCTCTCCCACGCGTCCATCGTGTAGCCAGCAGCAAACGTTCCGGCAGGGCAGTCAGGTTCCCCCGAACCCAAGCTTCTCGTCGAGAAGATGGTGTCAATTGCGTTGAGAGACCAGTTGATCAAATCCATAATTTTAGTTCGAGAGCAGTGCGTGGAGAGTCTCTCAAGTTTAAGACAGTAGACTAGACGAGACGAGAGTAGCAAGCAGGGAGGAGGGAGGAGGAAGACGAGAGGAGAGAGGAGAGAATGCGACCGCCTTCGCTGAGAGCCAGAGGGAAGGAGCACTAATCTTATATGCATTGCAATGCAACAGCACTGCTTTCTTCAATGCACAAGTTTTTGTATGCATTGCAAAAAGCAGTTGTCACTTCAATACAAAAGGAGTTATTGAATGCAATGCAAAAACGCACTTATCTCGTCAATTACAAGTTAATGTATGCAATGCAATGCAAACGCACTTATCTCGTCAATTACAAGTTAATGTATGCAATGCAATGCAAACGCACTGATATATCTTGATTGCACGAGTTCTTATATACATTGTAATTTAAAAGCTCTAATTTCTTCAATGCAAAACAAGTTTTGTACTCATTGCAATGCAAAAGCAATAATCTCTTCAATGCAAAACAAGTTTTGTACTCATTGCAATGCAAAAGCACTAATTTCTTCGATGCACAACAAATTAATGTATGCAATGCAAAAGCCGTTGTCTCTTCAATACACAAGTTATTGTATGCAATGCGATGCAATACAAAGCAATTATCTCTTCAGCGCACAAGTAGTTCTTGTATGTATTGAAATGCAAAAACACTAATTTCTTTCATGCAAAACAAGTTTTGTACTCATTGCAATGCAAAAGCACTAATCTCTTCAATGCACAACAAATTAATGTATGCAATGCAAAAGCAGTTGTCTCTTCAATACACAAGGAGTTATTGAATGCAATGCAAAAACGCACTTATCTCGTCAATTCACAAGTTATTGTATGCAATGCGATGCAATGCAATAACACTAATTTCTTTCATGCAAAACAAGTTTTGTACTCATTGCAATACATTGCCCAAAATCGTCCCGGGGACCCCCGGTGTGACGTGTCAGCCCATTTTGCCCAAAATCGTCCCGGGGACCCCCGGTGTGACGTGTCAGCCAACGTTGCCCAAAATCGTCCCGGGGACCCCCGGTGTGACGTGTCAGCCAACGCTGCCCAAAATCGTCCCGGGGACCCCCGGTGTGACGCTTCAGCCAACGTTGCCCAAAATCGTCCCGGGGACCCCCGGTGTGACGTGTAAGCCAATATGTTGCCCAAAATCGTCCCGGGGACCCCCGGTGTGACGTGTCAGCCCATTTTGCCCAAAATCGTCCCGGGGACCCCGTTTGTTACGTGTCAGCCAATATGTTGGCCAAAATCGTCCCGGGGACCCCCGGTGTGACGTGTCAGCCAACGTTGGCCAAAATCGTCCCGGGGACCCCCGGTGTGACGTGTCAGCCAACGTTGCCCAAAATCGTCCCGGGGACCCCCGGTGTGACGTGTCAGCCAACGTTGCCCAAAATCGTCCCGGGGACCCCCGGTGTGACGTGTCAGCCAACGTTGCCCAAAATCGTCCCGGGGACCCCCGGTGTGACGTGTCAGCCAACTTTGCCCAAAATCGTCCCGGGGACCCCCGGTGTGACGTGTCAGCCCATTTTGCCCAAAATCGTCCCGGGGACCCCCGGTGTGACGTGTCAGCCAACGTTGCCCAAAATCGTCCCGGGGACCCCCGGTGTGACGTGTCAGCCAACGCTGCCCAAAATCGTCCCGGGGACCCCCGGTGTGACGCTTCAGCCAACGTTGCCCAAAATCGTCCCGGGGACCCCCGGTGTGACGTGTAAGCCAATATGTTGCCCAAAATCGTCCCGGGGACCCCCGGTGTGACGTGTCAGCCCATTTTGCCCAAAATCGTCCCGGGGACCCCGTTTGTTACGTGTCAGCCAATATGTTGGCCAAAATCGTCCCGGGGACCCCCGGTGTGACGTGTCAGCCCATTTTGCCCAAAATCGTCCCGGGGACCCCCGGTGTGACGTGTCAGCCCATTTTGCCCAAAATCGTCCCGGGGACCCCCGTGACCCCCGTGTGACGTGTCAGCCAACTTTGCCCAAAATCGTCCCGGGGACCCCCGGTGTGACGTGTAAGCCAATATGTTGCCCAAAATCGTCCCGGGGACCCCCGGTGTGACGTGTCAGCCCATTTTGCCCAAAATCGTCCCGGGGACCCCGTTTGTTACGTGTCAGCCAATATGTTGGCCAAAATCGTCCCGGGGACCCCCGGTGTGACGTGTCAGCCAACGTTGGCCAAAATCGTCCCGGGGACCCCCGGTGTGACGTGTCAGCCAACGTTGCCCAAAATCGTCCCGGGGACCCCCGGTGTGACGTGTCAGCCAACGTTGCCCAAAATCGTCCCGGGGACCCCCGGTGTGACGTGTCAGCCAACGTTGCCCAAAATCGTCCCGGGGACCCCCGGTGTGACGTGTCAGCCAACTTTGCCCAAAATCGTCCCGGGGACCCCCGGTGTGACGTGTCAGCCCATTTTGCCCAAAATCGTCCCGGGGACCCCCGGTGTGACGTGTCAGCCAACGTTGCCCAAAATCGTCCCGGGGACCCCCGGTGTGACGTGTCAGCCAACGCTGCCCAAAATCGTCCCGGGGACCCCCGGTGTGACGCTTCAGCCAACGTTGCCCAATATCGTCCCGGGGACCCCCGGTGTGACGTGTAAGCCAATATGTTGCCCAAAATCGTCCCGGGGACCCCCGGTGTGACGTGTCAGCCAATTTTGCCCAAAATCGTCCCGGGGACCCCGTTTGTTACGTGTCAGCCAATATGTTGGCCAAAATCGTCCCGGGGACCCCCGGTGTGACGTGTCAGCCCATTTTGCCCAAAATCGTCCCGGGGACCCCCGGTGTGACGTGTCAGCCCATTTTGCCCAAAATCGTCCCGGGGACCCCCGTGACCCCCGTGTGACGTGTCAGCCAACTTTGCCCAAAATCGTCCCGGGGACCCCCGGTGTGACGTGTAAGCCAATATGTTGCCCAAAATCGTCCCGGGGACCCCCGGTGTGACGTGTCAGCCCATTTTGCCCAAAATCGTCCCGGGGACCCTGTTTGTTACGTGTCAGCCAATATGTTGGCCAAAATCGTCCCGGGGACCCCCGGTGTGACGTGTCAGCCCATTTTGCCCAAAATCGTCCCGGGGACCCCCGGTGTGACGTGTCAGCCCATTTTGCCCAAAATCGTCCCGGGGACCCCCGTGACCCCCGTGTGACGTGTCAGCCAACTTTGCCCAATATCGTCCCGGGGACCCCCGGTGTGACGTGTCAGCCAACGTTGCCCAAAATCGTCCCGGGGAACCCGTTTGTTACGTGTCAACCCATTTTGCCCAAAATCGTCCCGGGGACCCCCGGTGTGACGTGTCAGCCCATTTTGCCCAAAATCGTCCCGGGGACCCCCGGTGTGACGCGTCAGCCAACGTTGCCCAAAATCGTCCCGGGGACCCCCGGTGTGACGTGTCAGCCAACGTTGCCCAAAATCGTCCCGGGGACCCCCGGTGTGACGCGTCAGCCAACGTTGCCCAAAATCGTCCCGGGGGCTCCCGGTGTGACGCGTCAGCCAATATGTTGCCCAAAATCGTCCCGGGGACCCCCGGTGTGAAGTGTCAGCCAACGTTGCCCAAAATCGTCCCGGGGACCCCCGGTGTGACGTGTCAGCCAACGTTGCCCAAAATCGTCCCGGGGACCCCCGGTGTGACGTGTCAGCCAACGTTGCCCAAAATCGTCCCGGGGACCCCCGGTGTGACGTGTCAGCCAACGTTGCCCAAAATCGTCCCGGGGACCCCCGGTGTGACGTGTCAGCCAATATGTTGCCCATGATGTTGCCCAAAATCGTCCCGTCATATCGGGAGTCCTCCAGACGATTTTGGGCAAAATTGGCTGAAAAGTCATATATATATCCTTAAATTTCTTCGATGCGCAACAAATCAATGTATGCAATACAATGCAAACGCACTAATATCTTGATTGCACGAGTTCTTTATACATTGTAATTTAAAAGCTCTAATTTCTTCAATGCAAAACAAGTTTTGTACTCATTGCAATGCAAAAGCACTAATCTCTTCAATGCAAAACTAGATTCGTTTGCATCGCAATGCAAAAGCACTAATCTTATATGCATTGCAATGCAACAGCACTGCTTTCTTCAATGCACAAGTTTTTGTATGCATTGCAAAAAGCAGTTGTCACTTCAATACAAAAGGAGTTATTGAATGCAATGCAAAAACGCACTTATCTCGTCAATTACAAGTTAATGTATGCAATGCAATGCAAACGCACTGATATATCTTGATTGCACGAGTTCTTATATACATTGTAATTTAAAAGCTCTAATTTCTTCAATGCAAAACAAGTTTTGTACTCATTGCAATGCAAAAGCAATAATCTCTTCAATGCAAAACAAGTTTTGTACTCATTGCAATGCAAAAGCACTAATTTCTTCGATGCACAACAAATTAATGTATGCAATGCAAAAGCCGTTGTCTCTTCAATACACAAGTTATTGTATGCAATGCGATGCAATACAAAGCAATTATCTCTTCAGCGCACAAGTAGTTCTTGTATGTATTGAAATGCAAAAACACTAATTTCTTTCATGCAAAACAAGTTTTGTACTCATTGCAATGCAAAAGCACTAATCTCTTCAATGCACAACAAATTAATGTATGCAATGCAAAAGCAGTTGTCTCTTCAATACACAAGGAGTTATTGAATGCAATGCAAAAACGCACTTATCTCGTCAATTCACAAGTTATTGTATGCAATGCGATGCAATGCAATAACACTAATTTCTTTCATGCAAAACAAGTTTTGTACTCATTGCAATACATTGCCCAAAATCGTCCCGGGGACCCCCGGTGTGACGTGTCAGCCCATTTTGCCCAAAATCGTCCCGGGGACCCCCGGTGTGACGTGTCAGCCAACGTTGCCCAAAATCGTCCCGGGGACCCCCGGTGTGACGTGTCAGCCAACGCTGCCCAAAATCGTCCCGGGGACCCCCGGTGTGACGCTTCAGCCAACGTTGCCCAAAATCGTCCCGGGGACCCCCGGTGTGACGTGTAAGCCAATATGTTGCCAAAAATCGTCCCGGGGACCCCCGGTGTGACGTGTCAGCCCATTTTGCCCAAAATCGTCCCGGGGACCCCGTTTGTTACGTGTCAGCCAATATGTTGGCCAAAATCGTCCCGGGGACCCCCGGTGTGACGTGTCAGCCAACGTTGGCCAAAATCGTCCCGGGGACCCCCGGTGTGACGTGTCAGCCAACGTTGCCCAAAATCGTCCCGGGGACCCCCGGTGTGACGTGTCAGCCAACGTTGCCCAAAATCGTCCCGGGGACCCCCGGTGTGACGTGTCAGCCAACGTTGCCCAAAATCGTCCCGGGGACCCCCGGTGTGACGTGTCAGCCAACTTTGCCCAAAATCGTCCCGGGGACCCCCGGTGTGACGTGTCAGCCAACTTTGCCCAAAATCGTCCCGGGGACCCCCGGTGTGACGTGTCAGCCAACTTTGCCCAAAATCGTCCCGGGGACCCCCGGTGTGACGTGTCAGCCAACTTTGCCCAAAATCGACCCGGGGGCCCCCGGTGTGACGTGTCAGCCAACTTTGCCCAAAATCGTCCCGGGGGCCCCCGGTGTGACGTGTCAGCCAACTTTGCCCAAAATCGTCCCGGGGGCCCCCGGTGTGACGTGTCAGCCAACTTTGCCCAAAATCGTCCCGGGGACCCCCGGTGTGACGTGTCAGCCAACTTTGCCCAAAATCGTCCCGGGGACCCCCGGTGTGACGTGTCAGCCCATTTTGCCCAAAATCGTCCCGGGGACCCCGTTTGTTACGTGTCAGCCCATTTTGCCCAAAATCGTCCCGGGGACCCCCGGTGTGACGTGTCAGCCAACGTTGCCCAAAATCGTCCCGGGGACCCCCGGTGTGACGTGTCAGCCAACGTTGCCCAAAATCGTCCCGGGGACCCCCGGTGTGACGTGTCAGCCCATTTTGCCCAAAATCGTCCCGGGGACCCCGTTTGTTACGTGTCAGCCCATTTTGCCCAAAATCATCCCGGGGACCCCCGGTGTGACGTGTCAGCCAACGTTGCCCAAAATCGTCCCGGGGACCCCCGGTGTGACGTGTCAGCCAACGTTGCCCAAAATCGTCCCGGGGACCCCCGGTGTGACGCGTCAGCCAATATGTTGCCCAAAATCGTCCCGGGGACCCCCGGTGTGAAGTGTCAGCCAACGTTGCCCAAAATCGTCCCGGTGACCCCCGGTGTGACGTGTCAGCCAACGTTGCCCAAAATCGTCCCGGGGACCCCCGGTGTGACGTGTCAGCCAACTTTGCCCAAAATCGTCCCGGGGGCCCCCGGTGTGACTTGTCAGCCAACTTTGCACAAAATCGTCCCGGGGGCCCCCGGTGTGACGCGTCAGCCAACGTTGCCCAAAATCGTCCCGGGGACCCCCGGTGTGACGTGTCAGCCCATTTTGCCCAAAATCGTCCCGGGGACCCCCGGTGTGACGTGTCAGCCAACGTTGCCCAAAATCGTCCCGGGAACCCCCGGTGTGACGTGTCAGCCAACGTTGCCCAAAATCGTCCCGGGGACCCCCCGGTGTGACGTGTCAGCCAACGTTGCCCAAAATCGTCCCGGGGACCCCCGGTGTGACGTGTCAGCCAATATGTTGCCCATGATGTTGCCCAAAATCGTCCCGTCATATCGGGAGTCCTCCAGACGATTTTGGGCAAAATTGGCTGAAAAGTCATATATATATCCTTAAATTTCTTCGATGCGCAACAAATCAATGTATGCAATACAATGCAAACGCACTAATATCTTGATTGCACGAGTTCTTTATACATTGTAATTTAAAAGCTCTATTTTCTTCAATGCAAAACAAGTTTTGTACTCATTGCAATGCAAAAGCACTAATCTCTTCAATGCAAAACTAGATTCGTTTGCATCGCAATGCAAAAGATTCAAGATTCAAGAGAGTTTTATTTGTCACATACACAGTTATATACAATATACAGCTGGCAGTGAAATGTGTTTTGGTGTTGTGCGAGTAACACCGAGTCGCCATCGCGCGGCGCCTTCTTGAGTTGGACAGAAAATACAGCATAACATGAGGATAGGTAGGGAGGGGTGAGGAGATGAAAAAAAGCAACCCCCAGACTATGCTCCTACGGGAGCACAGTTTGAGAACAGTAAAAAAACATCTCAGCAACATGAGCACACATTACAACATGAAACACGACTTGCAACAGGGGAGAGGAGTGGGGGGTTGAGGTGTCCCAGCACAGCCAGGCGTCCCGGTCCTGCAGCCATTTCAGGCGCTGGTCACAGACCCGCTTGTCAGACTGGGGGTACAAAGCGGCGAAGGTGAGAGATGGGTGTGTGCATAAGTGTGTGTGTGTCTGTAAAGTTCATGTGCATGTTTGTGTAGGCCTGGAGAGTCATGCCTGGCACCGTAATCTCGGTGCTCCAGTCCGCAAGTTGCTATGGAGACAACCTTGATCAGATCCCAGTCCGAGTCAGCAGGTGGTGGGGGATGAGTGCAAGAGCGTCTTCCTGCAGTGCTCTTCTGGGGGAGTTGTTGTCTCAGCAGCGGCCTTGGCCAAGACCGTGCTGGTTGAGGGAGCCGAAAGCAGATAAGATTGGAATTTGTTTGGTCTGGGAGCGAGTAGCCACAATTTATGATTACTCTCTTAGTTCGTTCTGGTCTCTGAAACCATTTTGCAGAGCAGTGAGCTTTACCGTGATGATATCCACCTTGCGTTGCAACTCCATTATGTTATCCATGTTGCGGTTAGTAGTCCCAGTTTGGGAGATGACCGCTCTGCCCACTGCTTCAATCATGACGGGCAGCCTTGTGGAGCTTTGAATAGCTGTCACCGCTTCCTGAATTCTTCGATATCCCAGGGCAATGCCTGATCCAATCAGCAGAAACCCTGTTACCATGAAACCGAATAGGTAGATGTCTTCAATGTCCTCTACGGAAAGTGCCGCTAGACACACAACATGCCACCTCTCCCACGCGTCCATCGTGTAGCCAGCAGCAAACGTTCCGGCAGGGCAGTCAGGTTCCCCCGAACCCAAGCTTCTCGTCGAGAAGATGGTGTCAATTGCGTTGAGAGACCAGTTGATCAAATCCATAATTTTAGTTCGAGAGCAGTGCGTGGAGAGTCTCTCAAGTTTAAGACAGTAGACTAGACGAGACGAGAGTAGCAAGCAGGGAGGAGGGAGGAGGAAGACGAGAGGAGAGAGGAGAGAATGCGACCGCCTTCGCTGAGAGCCAGAGGGAAGGAGCACTAATCTTATATGCATTGCAATGCAACAGCACTGCTTTCTTCAATGCACAAGTTTTTGTATGCATTGCAAAAAGCAGTTGTCACTTCAATACAAAAGGAGTTATTGAATGCAATGCAAAAACGCACTTATCTCGTCAATTACAAGTTAATGTATGCAATGCAATGCAAACGCACTTATCTCGTCAATTACAAGTTAATGTATGCAATGCAATGCAAACGCACTGATATATCTTGATTGCACGAGTTCTTATATACATTGTAATTTAAAAGCTCTAATTTCTTCAATGCAAAACAAGTTTTGTACTCATTGCAATGCAAAAGCAATAATCTCTTCAATGCAAAACAAGTTTTGTACTCATTGCAATGCAAAAGCACTAATTTCTTCGATGCACAACAAATTAATGTATGCAATGCAAAAGCCGTTGTCTCTTCAATACACAAGTTATTGTATGCAATGCGATGCAATACAAAGCAATTATCTCTTCAGCGCACAAGTAGTTCTTGTATGTATTGAAATGCAAAAACACTAATTTCTTTCATGCAAAACAAGTTTTGTACTCATTGCAATGCAAAAGCACTAATCTCTTCAATGCACAACAAATTAATGTATGCAATGCAAAAGCAGTTGTCTCTTCAATACACAAGGAGTTATTGAATGCAATGCAAAAACGCACTTATCTCGTCAATTCACAAGTTATTGTATGCAATGCGATGCAATGCAATAACACTAATTTCTTTCATGCAAAACAAGTTTTGTACTCATTGCAATACATTGCCCAAAATCGTCCCGGGGACCCCCGGTGTGACGTGTCAGCCCATTTTGCCCAAAATCGTCCCGGGGACCCCCGGTGTGACGTGTCAGCCAACGTTGCCCAAAATCGTCCCGGGGACCCCCGGTGTGACGTGTCAGCCAACGCTGCCCAAAATCGTCCCGGGGACCCCCGGTGTGACGCTTCAGCCAACGTTGCCCAAAATCGTCCCGGGGACCCCCGGTGTGACGTGTAAGCCAATATGTTGCCCAAAATCGTCCCGGGGACCCCCGGTGTGACGTGTCAGCCCATTTTGCCCAAAATCGTCCCGGGGACCCCGTTTGTTACGTGTCAGCCAATATGTTGGCCAAAATCGTCCCGGGGACCCCCGGTGTGACGTGTCAGCCAACGTTGGCCAAAATCGTCCCGGGGACCCCCGGTGTGACGTGTCAGCCAACGTTGCCCAAAATCGTCCCGGGGACCCCCGGTGTGACGTGTCAGCCAACGTTGCCCAAAATCGTCCCGGGGACCCCCGGTGTGACGTGTCAGCCAACGTTGCCCAAAATCGTCCCGGGGACCCCCGGTGTGACGTGTCAGCCAACTTTGCCCAAAATCGTCCCGGGGACCCCCGGTGTGACGTGTCAGCCCATTTTGCCCAAAATCGTCCCGGGGACCCCCGGTGTGACGTGTCAGCCAACGTTGCCCAAAATCGTCCCGGGGACCCCCGGTGTGACGTGTCAGCCAACGCTGCCCAAAATCGTCCCGGGGACCCCCGGTGTGACGTGTCAGCCAACGTTGCCCAAAATCGTCCCGGGGACCCCCGGTGTGACGTGTAAGCCAATATGTTGCCCAAAATCGTCCCGGGGACCCCCGGTGTGACGTGTCAGCCCATTTTGCCCAAAATCGTCCCGGGGACCCCGTTTGTTACGTGTCAGCCAATATGTTGGCCAAAATCGTCCCGGGGACCCCCGGTGTGACGTGTCAGCCCATTTTGCCCAAAATCGTCCCGGGGACCCCCGGTGTGACGTGTCAGCCCATTTTGCCCAAAATCGTCCCGGGGACCCCCGTGACCCCCGTGTGACGTGTCAGCCAACTTTGCCCAAAATCGTCCCGGGGACCCCCGGTGTGACGTGTAAGCCAATATGTTGCCCAAAATCGTCCCGGGGACCCCCGGTGTGACGTGTCAGCCCATTTTGCCCAAAATCGTCCCGGGGACCCCGTTTGTTACGTGTCAGCCAATATGTTGGCCAAAATCGTCCCGGGGACCCCCGGTGTGACGTGTCAGCCAACGTTGGCCAAAATCGTCCCGGGGACCCCCGGTGTGACGTGTCAGCCAACGTTGCCCAAAATCGTCCCGGGGACCCCCGGTGTGACGTGTCAGCCAACGTTGCCCAAAATCGTCCCGGGGACCCCCGGTGTGACGTGTCAGCCAACGTTGCCCAAAATCGTCCCGGGGACCCCCGGTGTGACGTGTCAGCCAACTTTGCCCAAAATCGTCCCGGGGACCCCCGGTGTGACGTGTCAGCCCATTTTGCCCAAAATCGTCCCGGGGACCCCCGGTGTGACGTGTCAGCCAACGTTGCCCAAAATCGTCCCGGGGACCCCCGGTGTGACGTGTCAGCCAACGCTGCCCAAAATCGTCCCGGGGACCCCCGGTGTGACGCTTCAGCCAACGTTGCCCAATATCGTCCCGGGGACCCCCGGTGTGACGTGTAAGCCAATATGTTGCCCAAAATCGTCCCGGGGACCCCCGGTGTGACGTGTCAGCCCATTTTGCCCAAAATCGTCCCGGGGACCCCGTTTGTTACGTGTCAGCCAATATGTTGGCCAAAATCGTCCCGGGGACCCCCGGTGTGACGTGTCAGCCCATTTTGCCCAAAATCGTCCCGGGGACCCCCGGTGTGACGTGTCAGCCCATTTTGCCCAAAATCGTCCCGGGGACCCCCGTGACCCCCGTGTGACGTGTCAGCCAACTTTGCCCAAAATCGTCCCGGGGACCCCCGGTGTGACGTGTAAGCCAATATGTTGCCCAAAATCGTCCCGGGGACCCCCGGTGTGACGTGTCAGCCCATTTTGCCCAAAATCGTCCCGGGGACCCCGTTTGTTACGTGTCAGCCAATATGTTGGCCAAAATCGTCCCGGGGACCCCCGGTGTGACGTGTCAGCCCATTTTGCCCAAAATCGTCCCGGGGACCCCCGGTGTGACGTGTCAGCCCATTTTGCCCAAAATCGTCCCGGGGACCCCCGTGACCCCCGTGTGACGTGTCAGCCAACTTTGCCCAATATCGTCCCGGGGACCCCCGGTGTGACGTGTCAGCCAACGTTGCCCAAAATCGTCCCGGGGAACCCGTTTGTTACGTGTCAACCCATTTTGCCCAAAATCGTCCCGGGGACCCCCGGTGTGACGTGTCAGCCCATTTTGCCCAAAATCGTCCCGGGGACCCCCGGTGTGACGCGTCAGCCAACGTTGCCCAAAATCGTCCCGGGGACCCCCGGTGTGACGTGTCAGCCAACGTTGCCCAAAATCGTCCCGGGGACCCCCGGTGTGACGCGTCAGCCAACGTTGCCCAAAATCGTCCCGGGGGCTCCCGGTGTGACGCGTCAGCCAATATGTTGCCCAAAATCGTCCCGGGGACCCCCGGTGTGAAGTGTCAGCCAACGTTGCCCAAAATCGTCCCGGGGACCCCCGGTGTGACGTGTCAGCCAACGTTGCCCAAAATCGTCCCGGGGACCCCCGGTGTGACGTGTCAGCCAACGTTGCCCAAAATCGTCCCGGGGACCCCCGGTGTGACGTGTCAGCCAACGTTGCCCAAAATCGTCCCGGGGACCCCCGGTGTGACGTGTCAGCCAATATGTTGCCCATGATGTTGCCCAAAATCGTCCCGTCATATCGGGAGTCCTCCAGACGATTTTGGGCAAAATTGGCTGAAAAGTCATATATATATCCTTAAATTTCTTCGATGCGCAACAAATCAATGTATGCAATACAATGCAAACGCACTAATATCTTGATTGCACGAGTTCTTTATACATTGTAATTTAAAAGCTCTAATTTCTTCAATGCAAAACAAGTTTTGTACTCATTGCAATGCAAAAGCACTAATCTCTTCAATGCAAAACTAGATTCGTTTGCATCGCAATGCAAAAGCACTAATCTTATATGCATTGCAATGCAACAGCACTGCTTTCTTCAATGCACAAGTTTTTGTATGCATTGCAAAAAGCAGTTGTCACTTCAATACAAAAGGAGTTATTGAATGCAATGCAAAAACGCACTTATCTCGTCAATTACAAGTTAATGTATGCAATGCAATGCAAACGCACTGATATATCTTGATTGCACGAGTTCTTATATACATTGTAATTTAAAAGCTCTAATTTCTTCAATGCAAAACAAGTTTTGTACTCATTGCAATGCAAAAGCAATAATCTCTTCAATGCAAAACAAGTTTTGTACTCATTGCAATGCAAAAGCACTAATTTCTTCGATGCACAACAAATTAATGTATGCAATGCAAAAGCCGTTGTCTCTTCAATACACAAGTTATTGTATGCAATGCGATGCAATACAAAGCAATTATCTCTTCAGCGCACAAGTAGTTCTTGTATGTATTGAAATGCAAAAACACTAATTTCTTTCATGCAAAACAAGTTTTGTACTCATTGCAATGCAAAAGCACTAATCTCTTCAATGCACAACAAATTAATGTATGCAATGCAAAAGCAGTTGTCTCTTCAATACACAAGGAGTTATTGAATGCAATGCAAAAACGCACTTATCTCGTCAATTCACAAGTTATTGTATGCAATGCGATGCAATGCAATAACACTAATTTCTTTCATGCAAAACAAGTTTTGTACTCATTGCAATACATTGCCCAAAATCGTCCCGGGGACCCCCGGTGTGACGTGTCAGCCCATTTTGCCCAAAATCGTCCCGGGGACCCCCGGTGTGACGTGTCAGCCAACGTTGCCCAAAATCGTCCCGGGGACCCCCGGTGTGACGTGTCAGCCAACGCTGCCCAAAATCGTCCCGGGGACCCCCGGTGTGACGCTTCAGCCAACGTTGGCCAAAATCGTCCCGGGGACCCCCGGTGTGACGTGTCAGCCAACGTTGCCCAAAATCGTCCCGGGGACCCCCGGTGTGACGTGTCAGCCAACGTTGCCCAAAATCGTCCCGGGGACCCCCGGTATGACGTGTCAGCCAACGTTGCCCAAAATCGTCCCGGGGACCCCCGGTGTGACGTGTCAGCCAACTTTGCCCAAAATCGTCCCGGGGACCCCCGGTGTGACGTGTCAGCCAACTTTGCCCAAAATCGTCCCGGGGACCCCCGGTGTGACGTGTCAGCCAACTTTGCCCAAAATCGTCCCGGGGACCCCCGGTGTGACGTGTCAGCCAACTTTGCCCAAAATCGACCCGGGGGCCCCCGGTGTGACGTGTCAGCCAACTTTGCCCAAAATCGTCCCGGGGGCCCCCGGTGTGACGTGTCAGCCAACTTTGCCCAAAATCGTCCCGGGGGCCCCCGGTGTGACGTGTCAGCCAACTTTGCCCAAAATCGTCCCGGGGACCCCCGGTGTGACGTGTCAGCCAACTTTGCCCAAAATCGTCCCGGGGACCCCCGGTGTGACGTGTCAGCCCATTTTGCCCAAAATCGTCCCGGGGACCCCGTTTGTTACGTGTCAGCCCATTTTGCCCAAAATCGTCCCGGGGACCCCCGGTGTGACGTGTCAGCCAACGTTGCCCAAAATCGTCCCGGGGACCCCCGGTGTGACGTGTCAGCCCATTTTGCCCAAAATCGTCCCGGGGACCCCCGGTGTGACGTGTCAGCCCATTTTGCCCAAAATCGTCCCGGGGACCCCGTTTGTTACGTGTCAGCCCATTTTGCCCAAAATCGTCCCGGGGACCCCCGGTGTGACGTGTCAGCCAACGTTGCCCAAAATCGTCCCGGGGACCCCCGGTGTGACGTGTCAGCCAACGTTGCCCAAAATCGTCCCGGGGACCCCCGGTGTGACGTGTCAGCCAATATGTTGCCCATGATGTTGCCCAAAATCGTCCCGTCATATCGGGAGTCCTCCAGACGATTTTGGGCAAAATTGGCTGAAAAGTCATATATATATCCTTAAATTTCTTCGATGCGCAACAAATCAATGTATGCAATACAATGCAAACGCACTAATATCTTGATTGCACGAGTTCTTTATACATTGTAATTTAAAAGCTCTAATTTCTTCAATGCAAAACAAGTTTTGTACTCATTGCAATGCAAAAGCACTAATCTCTTCAATGCAAAACTAGATTTGTTTGCATCGCAATGCAAAAGATTCAAGATTCAAGAGAGTTTTATTTGTCACATACACAGTTATCGTCGGCAGTGAAATGTGTTTTGGTGTTGTGCGAGTAACACCGAGTCGCCATCGCGCGGCGCCTTCTTGAGTTGGACAGAAAATACAGCATAACATGAGGATAGGTAGGGAGGGGTGAGGAGATGAAAAAAAGCAACCCCCAGACTATGCTCCTACGGGAGCACAGTTTGAGAACAGTAAAAAAACATCTCAGCAACATGAGCACACATTACAACATGAAACACGACTTGCAACAGGGGAGAGGAGTGGGGGGTTGAGGTGTCCCAGCACAGCCAGGCGTCCCGGTCCTGCAGCCATTTCAGGCGCTGGTCACAGACCCGCTTGTCAGACTGGGGGTACAAAGCGGCGAAGGTGAGAGATGGGTGTGTGCATAAGTGTGTGTGTGTCTGTAAAGTTCATGTGCATGTTTGTGTAGGCCTGGAGAGTCATGCCTGGCACCGTAATCTCGGTGCTCCAGTCCGCAAGTTGCTATGGAGACAACCTTGATCAGATCCCAGTCCGAGTCAGCAGGTGGTGGGGGATGAGTGCAAGAGCGTCTTCCTGCAGTGCTCTTCTGGGGGAGTTGTTGTCTCAGCAGCGGCCTTGGCCAAGACCGTGCTGGTTGAGGGAGCCGAAAGCAGATAAGATTGGAATTTGTTTGGTCTGGGAGCGAGTAGCCACAATTTATGATTACTCTCTTAGTTCGTTCTGGTCTCTGAAACCATTTTGCAGAGCAGTGAGCTTTACCGTGATGATATCCACCTTGCGTTGCAACTCCATTATGTTATCCATGTTGCGGTTAGTAGTCCCAGTTTGGGAGATGACCGCTCTGCCCACTGCTTCAATCATGACGGGCAGCCTTGTGGAGCTTTGAATAGCTGTCACCGCTTCCTGAATTCTTCGATATCCCAGGGCAATGCCTGATCCAATCAGCAGAAACCCTGTTACCATGAAACCGAATAGGTAGATGTCTTCAATGTCCTCTACGGAAAGTGCCGCTAGACACACAACATGCCACCTCTCCCACGCGTCCATCGTGTAGCCAGCAGCAAACGTTCCGGCAGGGCAGTCAGGTTCCCCCGAACCCAAGCTTCTCGTCGAGAAGATGGTGTCAATTGCGTTGAGAGACCAGTTGATCAAATCCATAATTTTAGTTCGAGAGCAGTGCGTGGAGAGTCTCTCAAGTTTAAGACAGTAGACTAGACGAGACGAGAGTAGCAAGCAGGGAGGAGGGAGGAGGAAGACGAGAGGAGAGAGGAGAGAATGCGACCGCCTTCGCTGAGAGCCAGAGGGAAGGAGCACTAATCTTATATGCATTGCAATGCAACAGCACTGCTTTCTTCAATGCACAAGTTTTTGTATGCATTGCAAAAAGCAGTTGTCACTTCAATACAAAAGGAGTTATTGAATGCAATGCAAAAACGCACTTATCTCGTCAATTACAAGTTAATGTATGCAATGCAATGCAAACGCACTTATCTCGTCAATTACAAGTTAATGTATGCAATGCAATGCAAACGCACTGATATATCTTGATTGCACGAGTTCTTATATACATTGTAATTTAAAAGCTCTAATTTCTTCAATGCAAAACAAGTTTTGTACTCATTGCAATGCAAAAGCAATAATCTCTTCAATGCAAAACAAGTTTTGTACTCATTGCAATGCAAAAGCACTAATTTCTTCGATGCACAACAAATTAATGTATGCAATGCAAAAGCCGTTGTCTCTTCAATACACAAGTTATTGTATGCAATGCGATGCAATACAAAGCAATTATCTCTTCAGCGCACAAAAGTTTCTTGTATGTATTGAAATGCAAAAACACTAATTTCTTTCATGCAAAACAAGTTTTGTACTCATTGCAATACAAAAGCCCTAATTTCTTCGATGCACAACAAATTAATGTATGCAATGCAATGCAAACGCACTAATATCTTGATTGCACGAGTTCTTATATAAATTGTAATTTAAAAGCTCTAATGTCTTCAATGCAAAACAAGTTTTGTACTCATTGCAATGCAAAAGCACTAATCTCTTCAATGCACAACAAATTAACGTATGCAATGCAATGCAAACGCACTAATATCTTGATTGCACGAGTTCTTTATACATTGTAATTAAAAAGCTCTAATTTCTTCAATGCACAACGATTTCTTATATGCATTGCAATTTAAAAGCACTAATTTTTCAATGCAAAACAAGTTTTGTACTCATTGCAATGCAAAAGCACTAATCTCTTCAATGCAAAACTAGATTCGTTTGCATCGCAATGCAAAAGCACTAATCTTATATGCATTGCAATGCAACAGCACTGCTTTCTTCAATGCACAAGTTTTTGTATGCATTGCAAAAAGCAGTTGTCACTTCAATACACAAGAAGTTATTGAATGCAATGCAAAAACGCACTTATCTCGTCAATTACAAGTTAATGTATGCAATGCAATGCAAACGCACTGATATATCTTGATTGCACGAGTTCTTATATAAATTGTAATTTAAAAGCTCTAATTTCTTCAATGCAAAACAAGTTTTGTACTCATTGCAATGCAAAAGCACTAATCTCTTCAATGCACAACAAATTAATGTATGCAATGCAAAAGCAGTTGTCTCTTCAATACACAAGGAGTTATTGAATGCAATGCAAAAACGCACTTATCTCGTCAATTCACAAGTTATTGTATGCAATGCGATGCAATGCAAAAACACTAATTTCTTTCATGCAAAACAAGTTTTGTACTCATTGCAATACATTGCCCAAAATCGTCCCAGGGACCCCCGGTGTGACGTGTCAGCCAATGTTGCCCAAAATCGTCCCGGGGACCCCCGGTGTGACGTGTCAGCCAATGTTGGCCAAAATCGTCCCGGGGACCCCCGGTGTGAAGTGTCAGCCAACGTTGCCCAAAATCGTCCCGGGGACCCCCGGTGTGACGTGTCAGCCAACGTTGCCCAAAATCGTCCCGGGGACCCCCGGTGTGACGTGTCAGCCCATTTTGCCCAAAATCATCCCGGGGACCCCGTTTGTTACGTATCAGCCAATATGTTGGGACCCCCGGTGTGACGTGTCAGCCAACTTTGCCCAAAATCGTCCCGGGGACCCCCGGTGTGACGTGTCAGCCAACTTTGCCCAAAATCGTCCCGGGGACCCCCGGTGTGACGTGTCAGCCAACTTTGCCCAAAATCGACCCGGGGGCCCCCGGTGTGACGTGTCAGCCAACTTTGCCCAAAATCGTCCCGGGGGCCCCCGGTGTGACGTGTCAGCCAACTTTGCCCAAAATCGTCCCGGGGGCCCCCGGTGTGACGTGTCAGCCAACTTTGCCCAAAATCGTCCCGGGGGCCCCCGGTGTGACGTGTCAGCCAACTTTGCCCAAAATCGTCCCGGGGACCCCCGGTGTGACGTGTCAGCCAACGTTGCCCAAAATCGTCCCAAGGGACCCCCGGTGTGACGTGTCAGCCAACTTTGCCCAAAATCGTCCCGGGGGCCCCCGGTGTGACGTGTCAGCAAACTTTGCCCAAAATCGTCCCGGGGACCCCCGGTGTGACGTGTCAGCCAACTTTGCCCAAAATCGTCCCGGGGGCCCCCGGTGTGACGTGTCAGCCAACTTTGCCCAAAATCGTCCCGGGGGTCCCCGGTGTGACGTGTCAGCCAACGTTGCCCAAAATCGTCCCGGGGACCCCCGGTGTGACGTGTCAGCCAACTTTGCCCAAAATCGTCCCGGGGACCCCCGGTGTGACGTGTCAGCCAACTTTGCCCAAAATCGTCCCGGGGACCCCCGGTGTGACGTGTCAGCCAACTTTGCCCAAAATCGTCCCGGGGACCCCCGGTGTGACGTGTCAGCCAACTTTGCCCAAAATCGTCCCGGGGACCCCCGGTGTGACGTGTCAGCCAACTTTGCCCAAAATCGTCCCGGGGGCCCCCGGTGTGACGTGTCAGCCAACTTTGCCCAAAATCGTCCCGGGGACCCCCGGTGTGACGTGTCAGCCAACTTTGCCCAAAATCGTCCCGGGGACCCCCGGTTTGACGTGTCAGCCAACTTTGCCCAAAATCGACCCGGGGGCCCCCGGTGTGACGTGTCAGCCAACTTTGCCCAAAATCGTCCCGGGGGCCCCCGGTGTGACGTGTCAGCCAACTTTGCCCAAAATCGTCCCGGGGACCCCCGGTGTGACGTGTCAGCCAACTTTGCCCAAAATCTTCCCGGGGACCCCCGGTGTGACGTGTCAGCCAACTTTGCCCAAAATCGTCCCGGGGGCCCCCGGTGTGACGTGTCAGCCAACTTTGCCCAAAATCGTCCCGGGGACCCCCGGTGTGACGTGTCAGCCAACTTTGCCCAAAATCGTCCCGGGGACCCCCGGTGTGACGTGTCAGCCAACTTTGCCCAAAATCGACCCGGGGGCCCCCGGTGTGACGTGTCAGCCAACTTTGCCCAAAATCGTCCCGGGGGCCCCCGGTGTGACGTGTCAGCCAACGTTGCCCAAAATCGTCCCGGGGACCCCCGGTGTGACGTGTCAGCCAACTTTGCCCAAAATCTTCCCGGGGACCCCCGGTGTGACGTGTCAGCCAACTTTGCCCAAAATCGTCCCGGGGGCCCCCGGTGTGACGTGTCAGCCAACTTTGCCCAAAATCGTCCCGGGGACCCCCGGTGTGACGTGTCAGCCAACTTTGCCCAAAATCGTCCCGGGGACCCCCGGTGTGACGTGTCAGCCAACTTTGCCCAAAATCGACCCGGGGGCCCCCGGTGTGACGTGTCAGCCAACTTTGCCCAAAATCGTCCCGGGGGCCCCCGGTGTGACGTGTCAGCCAACTTTGCCCAAAATCGTCCCGGGGGCCCCCGGTGTGACGTGTCAGCCAACTTTGCCCAAAATCGTCCCGGGGACCCCCGGTGTGACGTGTCAGCCAACGTTGCCCAAAATCGTCCCAAGGGACCCCCGGTGTGACGTGTCAGCCAACTTTGCCCAAAATCGTCCCGGGGACCCCCGGTGTGACGTGTCAGCCAACTTTGCCCAAAATCGTCCCGGGGACCCCCGGTGTGACGTGTCAGCCAACTTTGCCCAAAATCGTCCCGGGGGCCCCCGGTGTGACGTGTCAGCCAACTTTGCCCAATATCGTCCCGGGGACCCCCGGTGTGACGTGTCAGCCAACTTTGCCCAAAATCGTCCCGGGGGCCCCCGGTGAGACGTGTCAGCCAACTTTGCCCAAAATCGTCCCGGGGGCCCCCGGTGTGACGTGTCAGCCAACGTTGCCCAAAATCGTCCCGGGGACCCCGTTTGTTACGTGTCAGCCCATTTTGCCCAAAATCGTCCCGGGGACCCCCGGTGTGACGTGTCAGCCAACGTTGCCCAAAATCGTCCCGGGGACCCCCGGTGTGACGCTTCAGCCAACGTTGCCCAAAATCGTCCCGGGGACCCCCGGTGTGACGTGTCAGCCAATATGTTGCCCAAAATCGTCCCGGGGACCCCCGGTGTGACGTGTCAGCCAACGTTGGCCAAAATCGTCCCGGGGACCCCCGGTGTGACGTGTCAGCCAACGTTGCCCAAAATCGTCCCGGGGACCCCCGGTGTGACGTGTCAGCCAACGTTGCCCAAAATCGTCCCGGGGACCCCCGGTGTGACGTGTCAGCCCATTTTGCCCAAAATCGTCCCGGGGACCCCCGGTGTGACGTGTCAGCCAACTTTGCCCAATATCGTCCCGGGGACCCCCGGTGTGACGTTTCAGCCAACGTTGCCCAAAATCGTCCCGGGGAACCCGTTTGTTACGTGTCAACCCATTTTGCCCAAAATCGTCCCGGGGACCCCCGGTGTGACGTGTCAGCCCATTTTGCCCAAAATCGTCCCGGGGACCCCCGGTGTGACGCGTCAGCCAACGTTGCCCAAAATCGTCCCGGGGACCCCCGGTGTGACGTGTCAGCCAACGTTGCCCAAAATCGTCCCGGGGACCCCCGGTGTGACGCGTCAGCCAACGTTGCCCAAAATCGTCCCGGGGACCCCCGGTGTGACGTGTCAGCCAACGTTGCCCAAAATCGTCCCGGGGACCCCCGGTGTGACGTGTCAGCCAACGTTGCCCAAAATCGTCCCGGGGACCCCCGGTGTGACGTGTCAGCCAACGTTGCCCAAAATCGTCCCGGGGACCCCCGGTGTGACGTGTCAGCCAATATGTTGCCCATGATGTTGCCCAAAATCGTCCCGTCATATCGGGAGTCCTCCAGACGATTTTGGGCAAAATTGGCTGAAAAGTCATATATATATCCTTAAATTTCTTCGATGCGCAACAAATCAATGTATGCAATACAATGCAAACGCACTAATATCTTGATTGCACGAGTTCTTTATACATTGTAATTTAAAAGCTCTAATTTCTTCAATGCAAAACAAGTTTTGTACTCATTGCAATGCAAAAGCACTAATCTCTTCAATGCAAAACTAGATTCGTTTGCATCGCAATGCAAAAGCACTAATCTTATATGCATTGCAATGCAACAGCACTGCTTTCTTCAATGCACAAGTTTTTGTATGCATTGCAAAAAGCAGTTGTCACTTCAATACACAAGGAGTTATTGAATGCAATGCAAAAACGCACTTATCTCGTCAATTACAAGTTAATGTATGCAATGCAATGCAAACGCACTGATATATCTTGATTGCACGAGTTCTTATATACATTGTAATTTAAAAGCTCTAATTTCTTCAATGCAAAACAAGTTTTGTACTCATTGCAATGCAAAAGCAATAATCTCTTCAATGCAAAACAAGTTTTGTACTCATTGCAATGCAAAAGCACTAATTTCTTCGATGCACAACAAATTAATGTATGCAATGCAAAAGCCGTTGTCTCTTCAATACACAAGTTATTGTATGCAATGCGATGCAATACAAAGCAATTATCTCTTCAGCGCACAAAAGTTTCTTGTATGTATTGAAATGCAAAAACACTAATTTCTTTCATGCAAAACAAGTTTTGTACTCATTGCAATACAAAAGCCCTAATTTCTTCGATGCACAACAAATTAATGTATGCAATGCAATGCAAACGCACTAATATCTTGATTGCACGAGTTCTTTATACATTGTAATTTAAAAGCTCTAATTTCTTCAATGCAAAACAAGTTTTGTACTCATTGCAGTGCAAAAGCACTAATCTCTTCAATGCGCAACGATTTCTTATATGCATTGCAATGCAAAAGCACTAATTTCTTCGATGCACAAGTTTTTGTATGCATTGCAAAAAGCAGTTGTCACTTCAATACACAAGGAGTTATTGAATGCAATGCAATGCAAAAACGCACTTATCTCGTCAATTACAAGTTAATGTATGCAATGCAATGCAAACGCACTGATATATCTTGATTGCACGAGTTCTTATATAAATTGTAATTTAAAAGCTCTAATGTCTTCAATGCAAAACAAGTTTTGTACTCATTGCAATGCAAAAGCACTAATCTCTTCAATGCACAACAAATTAACGTATGCAATGCAATGCAAACGCACTAATATCTTGATTGCACGAGTTCTTTATACATTGTAATTAAAAAGCTCTAATTTCTTCAATGCACAACGATTTCTTATATGCATTGCAATTTAAAAGCACTAATTTTTCAATGCAAAACAAGTTTTGTACTCATTGCAATGCAAAAGCACTAATCTCTTCAATGCAAAACTAGATTCGTTTGCATCGCAATGCAAAAGCACTAATCTTATATTCATTGCAATGCAACAGCACTGCTTTCTTCAATGCACAAGTTTTTGTATGCATTGCAAAAAGCAGTTGTCACTTCAATACACAAGAAGTTATTGAATGCAATGCAAAAACGCACTTATCTCGTCAATTACAAGTTAATGTATGCAATGCAATGCAAACGCACTGATATATCTTGATTGCACGAGTTCTTATATAAATTGTAATTTAAAAGCTCTAATTTCTTCAATGCAAAACAAGTTTTGTACTCATTGCAATGCAAAAGCACTAATCTCTTCAATGCACAACAAATTAATGTATGCAATGCAAAAGCAGTTGTCTCTTCAATACACAAGGAGTTATTGAATGCAATGCAAAAACGCACTTATCTCGTCAATTCACAAGTTATTGTATGCAATGCGATGCAATGCAAAAACACTAATTTCTTTCATGCAAAACAAGTTTTGTACTCATTGCAATACATTGCCCAAAATCGTCCCAGGGACCCCCGGTGTGACGTGTCAGCCAATGTTGCCCAAAATCGTCCCGGGGACCCCCGGTGTGACGTGTCAGCCAATGTTGGCCAAAATCGTCCCGGGGACCCCCGGTGTGAAGTGTCAGCCAACGTTGCCCAAAATCGTCCCGGGGACCCCCGGTGTGACGTGTCAGCCAACGTTGCCCAAAATCGTCCCGGGGACCCCCGGTGTGACGTGTCAGCCCATTTTGCCCAAAATCATCCCGGGGACCCCGTTTGTTACGTATCAGCCAATATGTTGGGACCCCCGGTGTGACGTGTCAGCCAACTTTGCCCAAAATCGTCCCGGGGACCCCCGGTGTGACGTGTCAGCCAACTTTGCCCAAAATCGTCCCGGGGACCCCCGGTGTGACGTGTCAGCCAACTTTGCCCAAAATCGACCCGGGGGCCCCCGGTGTGACGTGTCAGCCAACTTTGCCCAAAATCGTCCCGGGGGCCCCCGGTGTGACGTGTCAGCCAACTTTGCCCAAAATCGTCCCGGGGGCCCCCGGTGTGACGTGTCAGCCAACTTTGCCCAAAATCGTCCCGGGGGCCCCCGGTGTGACGTGTCAGCCAACTTTGCCCAAAATCGTCCCGGGGACCCCCGGTGTGACGTGTCAGCCAACGTTGCCCAAAATCGTCCCAAGGGACCCCCGGTGTGACGTGTCAGCCAACTTTGCCCAAAATCGTCCCGGGGGCCCCCGGTGTGACGTGTCAGCAAACTTTGCCCAAAATCGTCCCGGGGACCCCCGGTGTGACGTGTCAGCCAACTTTGCCCAAAATCGTCCCGGGGGCCCCCGGTGTGACGTGTCAGCCAACTTTGCCCAAAATCGTCCCGGGGGTCCCCGGTGTGACGTGTCAGCCAACGTTGCCCAAAATCGTCCCGGGGACCCCCGGTGTGACGTGTCAGCCAACTTTGCCCAAAATCGTCCCGGGGACCCCCGGTGTGACGTGTCAGCCAACTTTGCCCAAAATCGTCCCGGGGACCCCCGGTGTGACGTGTCAGCCAACTTTGCCCAAAATCGTCCCGGGGACCCCCGGTGTGACGTGTCAGCCAACTTTGCCCAAAATCGTCCCGGGGACCCCCGGTGTGACGTGTCAGCCAACTTTGCCCAAAATCGTCCCGGGGGCCCCCGGTGTGACGTGTCAGCCAACTTTGCCCAAAATCGTCCCGGGGACCCCCGGTGTGACGTGTCAGCCAACTTTGCCCAAAATCGTCCCGGGGACCCCCGGTTTGACGTGTCAGCCAACTTTGCCCAAAATCGACCCGGGGGCCCCCGGTGTGACGTGTCAGCCAACTTTGCCCAAAATCGTCCCGGGGGCCCCCGGTGTGACGTGTCAGCCAACTTTGCCCAAAATCGTCCCGGGGACCCCCGGTGTGACGTGTCAGCCAACTTTGCCCAAAATCTTCCCGGGGACCCCCGGTGTGACGTGTCAGCCAACTTTGCCCAAAATCGTCCCGGGGGCCCCCGGTGTGACGTGTCAGCCAACTTTGCCCAAAATCGTCCCGGGGACCCCCGGTGTGACGTGTCAGCCAACTTTGCCCAAAATCGTCCCGGGGACCCCCGGTGTGACGTGTCAGCCAACTTTGCCCAAAATCGACCCGGGGGCCCCCGGTGTGACGTGTCAGCCAACTTTGCCCAAAATCGTCCCGGGGGCCCCCGGTGTGACGTGTCAGCCAACTTTTCCCAAAATCGTCCCGGGGGCCCCCGGTGTGACGTGTCAGCCAACTTTGCCCAAAATCGTCCCGGGGGCCCCCGGTGTGACGTGTCAGCCAACGTTGCCCAAAATCGTCCCGGGGACCCCCGGTGTGACGTGTCAGCCAACGTTGCCCAAAATCGTCCCGGGGACCCCCGGTGTGACGTGTCAGCCAACGTTGCCCAAAATCGTCCCGGGGACCCCCGGTGTGACGTGTCAGCCAACTTTGCCCAAAATCGTCCCGGGGGCCCCCGGTGTGACGTGTCAGCCAACTTTGCCCAAAATCGTCCCGGGGACCCCCGGTGTGACGTGTCAGCCAACTTTGCCCAAAATCGTCCCGGGGGCCCCCGGTGAGACGTGTCAGCCAACTTTGCCCAAAATCGTCCCGGGGGCCCCCGGTGTGACGTGTCAGCCAACGTTGCCCAAAATCGTCCCGGGGACCCCGTTTGTTACGTGTCAGCCCATTTTGCCCAAAATCGTCCCGGGGACCCCCGGTGTGACGTGTCAGCCAACGTTGCCCAAAATCGTCCCGGGGACCCCCGATGTGACGTGTCAGCCAACGTTGCCCAAAATCGTCCCGGGGACCCCCGGTGTGACGCTTCAGCCAACGTTGCCCAAAATCGTCCCGGGGACCCCCGGTGTGACGTGTCAGCCAACTTTGCCCAAAATCGTCCCGGGGACCCCCGGTGTGACGTGTCAGCCAACTTTGCCCAAAATCGTCCCGGGGGCCCCCGGTGTGACGTGTCAGCCAACTTTGCCCAAAATCGTCCCGGGGACCCCCGGTGTGACGTGTTAGCCAACTTTGCCCAAAATCGACCCGGGGGCCCCCGGTGTGACGTGTCAGCCAACTTTGCGCAAAATCGTCCCGGGGGCCCCCGGTGTGACGTGTCAGCCAACTTTGCCCAAAATCGTCCCGGGGGCCCCCGGTGTGACGTGTCAGCCAACTTTGCCCAAAATCGTCCCCGGGGCCCCCGGTGTGATGTGTCAGCCAACTTTGCCCAAAATCGTCCCGGGGGCCCCCGGTGTGACGTGTCAGCCAACTTTGCCCAAAATCGTCCCGGGGGCCCCCGGTGTGACGTGTCAGCCAACTTTGCCCAAAATCGTCCCGGGGGCCCCCGGTGTGACGTGTCAGCCAACGTTGCCCAAAATCGTCCCGGGGACCCCGTTTGTTACGTGTCAGCCCATTTTGCCCAAAATCGTCCCGGGGACCCCCGGTGTGACGTGTCAGCCAATATGTTGCCCAAAATCGTCCCGGGGACCCCCGGTGTGAAGTGTCAGCCAACGTTGCCCAAAATCGTCCCGGGGACCCCCGGTCTGACGTGTCAGCCCATTTTGCCCAAAATCGTCCCGGGGACCCCGTTTGTTACGTGTCAGCCAATATGTTGCCCAAAATCGTCCCGGGGACCCCCGGTGTGACGTGTCAGCCCATTTTGCCCAAAATCGTCCCGGGGACCCCCGGTGTGACGTGTCAGCCCATTTTGCCCAAAATCGTCCCGGGGAACCCCGGTGTGACGTGTCAGCCAACGTTGCCCAAAATCGTCCCGGGGACCCCCGGTGTGACGCGTCAGCCAACGTTGCCCAAAATCGTCCCGGGGACCCCCGGTGTGACGTGTCAGCCAACTTTGCCCAAAATCGTCCCGGGGGCCCCCGGTGTGACGTGTCAGCCAACGTTGCCCAAAATCGTCCCGGGGACCCCCGGTGTGATGTGTCAGCCCATTTTGCCCAAAATCGTCCCGGGGACCCCCGGTGTGACGTGTCAGCCAACGTTGCCCAAAATCGTCCCGGGGACCCCCGGTGTGACGTGTCAGCCAACGTTGCCCAAAATCGTCCCGGGGACCCCCGGTGTGACGTGTCAGCCAACGTTGCCCAAAATCGTCCCGGGGACCCCCGGGGTGTGACGTGTCAGCCAACGTTGCCCAAAATCGTCCCGGGGACCCCCGGTGTGAGGTGTCAGCCAACGTTGCCCAAAATCGTCCCGGGGACCCCCGGTGTGACGTGTCAGCCAACGTTGCCCAAAATCGTCCCGGGGACCCCCGGTGTGACGTGTCAGCCAATATGTTGATGTTGATGTTGCCCAAAATCGTCCCGTCATATCGGGAGTCCTCCAGACGATTTTGGGCAAAATTGGCTGAAACGTCATATATATATCCTTAAATTTCATCGATGCACAACAAATTATTGTATGCAATGCAATGCAAACGCACTAATTTATTCAATGCAAAACAAGTTTTGTATTCATTGCAATGCAAAAACACTAATTTCTTTCATGAAAAACAAGTTTTGTACTCATTGCAATACAAAAGCCCTAATCTCTTCAATGCACAACGATTTCTTATATGCATTGCAATTTAAAAGCACTAATTTTTCAATGCAAAACACGTTTTGTACTCATTGCAATGCAAAAGCACTAATCTCTTCAATGCAAAACTAGATTCGTTTGCATCACAATGCAAAATATACTAAATCTTAATTTAGTACAAATTTTAAAAAATATGCACTAATCTTATATGCATTGCAATGCAACAGCACTGCTTTCTTCAATGCACAAGTTTTTGTATGCATTGCAAAAAGCAGTTGTCACTTCAATACACAAGGAGTTATTGAATGCAATGCAAAAACGCACTTATCTCGTCAATTACAAGTTAATGTATGCAATGCAATGCAAACGCACTGATATATCTTGATTGCACGAGTTCTTTATACATTGTAATTTAAAAGCTCTAATACAAAAGCCCTAAATTCTTCGATGCACAACAAATTAATGTATGCAATGCAATGCAAACGCACTAATATCTTGATTGCACGAGTTCTTTATACATTGTAATTTAAAAGCTCTAATTTCTTCAATGCAAAACAGGTTTTGTACTCATTGCAATGCAAAAGCACTAATTTCTTCGATGCACAACAAATTAATGTATGCAATGCAAAAGCAATTATCTCTTCAGCGCACAAGTAGTTCTTGTATGTATTGCAATGCAAAAACACTAATTTCTTTCATGCAAAACAAGTTTTGTACTCATTGCAATACAAAAGCCCTAATCTCTTCAATGCACAACGATTTCTTATATGCATTGCAATGCAAAAGAACTAATTTCTTCGATGCACAACAAATTAATGTATGCAATGCAAAAGCAATTATCTCTTCAGCGCACAAGTAGTTCTTGTATGTATTGCAATGCAAAAACACTAATTTCTTTCATGCAAAACAAGTTTTGTACTCATTGCAATACAAAAGCCCTATCTCTTCAATTGCACAACGATTTCTTATATACAATGCAATGCAAAAGCACTAATTTCTTTCATGCAAAACAAGTTTTGTACTCATTACAATACAAAAGCCCTAATCTCTTCGATGCACAACAAATTAATGTATGCAATGCAAAAGCAGTTGTCTCTTCAATACACAAGGAGTTATTGAATGCAATGCAATACAATGCAATGCAAAAACGCACTTATCTCATCAATGTACAAGTTATTGTATGCATTACAATGCAAAAGCCCTAATCTTATATGCATTGCAATGCAACAGCACTGATTTCTTCAATGCACAAGTTTTTGTATGCATTGCAAAAGCAATTATCTCTTCAGTGCACAAGTAGTAATTGAATGTATTGCAATGCAAAAGCACTAATTTCTTCGATGCACAACAAATTAATGTATGCAATGCAATGCAAACGCACTAATATCTTGATTGCACGAGTTCTTTATACATTGTAATTTAAAAGCACTAATTTTTCAATGGAAAACAAGTTTTGTACTCATTGCAATGCAAAAGCACTAATCTCTTCAATGCAAAACTAGATTCGTATGCATTGCAATGCAACAACACTACTTTCTTAAATGCACAAGTTTTTGTATGCAATGCAAAAGCAGTTGTCACTTCAATACACAAGGAGTTATTGAATGCAATGCAATGCAAAAACGCACTTATCTCGTCAATTCACAAGTTATTGTATGCAATGCGATGCAATGCAAAAGCAATTATCTCTTCAGCGCACAAGTAGTTCTTGTATGTATTGCAATGCAAAAACACTAATTTCTTTCATGCAAAACAAGTTTTGTACTCATTGCAATGCAAAAGCACTAATCTCTTCAATGCACAACGATTTCTTATATGCATTGCAATGCAAAAGCACTAATTTCTTCGATGCACAACAAATTAATGTATGCAATGCAAAAGCAGTTGTCTCTTCAATACACAAGGAGTTATTGAATGCAATGCAATGCAAAAACGCACTTATCTCGTCAATTCACAAGTTATTGTATGCAATGCGATGCAATGCAAAAGCAATTATCTCTTCAGCGCACAAGTAGTTCTTGTATGTATTGCAATGCAAAAACACTAATTTCTTTCATGCAAAACAAGTTTTGTACTCATTACAATACAAAAGCCCTAATCTCTTCGATGCACAACAAATTAATGTATGCAATGCAAAAGCACTAATCTCTTCAATGCACAACGATTTCTTATATGCATTGCAATGCAAAAGCACTAATTTATTCGATGCACAACAAGTTAATGTATGCAATGCAATGCAAACGCACTAATATCTTGATTGCACGAGTTCTTTATACATTGTAATTTAAAAGCACTAATTTTTCAATGCAAAACAAGTTTTGTACTCATTGCAATGCAAAAGCACTAATCTCTTCAATGCACAACGATTTCTTATATGCATTGCAATGCAAAAGCACTAATTTATTCGATGCACAACAAGTTAATGTATGCAATGCAATGCAAAAGCACTAATCTTGTATGCATTGCAAAAGCAGTTGTCACTTCAATACACAAGGAGTTATTGAATGCAATACAATGCAATGCAAAAACGCACTTATCTCGTCAATGTACAAGTTATTGTATGCATTACAATGCAAAAGCCCTAATCTTATATGCATTGCAATGCAACAGCACTGATTTCTTCAATGCACAAGTTTTTGTATGCATTGCAAAAGCAATTATCTCTTCAGTGCACAAGTAGTAATTGAATGTATTGCAATGCAAAAGCACTAATTTCTTCGATGCACAACAAATTAATGTATGCAATGCAATGCAAACGCACTAATATCTTGATTGCACGAGTTCTTTATACATTGTAATTTAAAAGCACTAATTTTTCAATGGAAAACAAGTTTTGTACTCATTGCAATGCAAAAGCACTAATCTCTTCAATGCAAAACTAGATTCGTATGCATTGCAATGCAACAACACTACTTTCTTAAATGCACAAGTTTTTGTATGCAATACAAAAAAAAGAGCAGTTGTCACTTCAATACACAAGGAGTTATTGAATGCAATGCAATGCAAAAACGCACTTATCTCGTCAATTCACAAGTTATTGTATGCAATGCGATGCAATACAAAAGCAATTATCTCTTCAGCGCACAAGTAGTTCCTGTATGTATTGAAATGCAAAAGCACTAATTTCTTCGATGCACAACAAGTTAATGTATGCAATGCAATGCAAACGCACTAATATCTTGATTGCACGCATTGCATACACAAGTTATTGTATGCAATGCGATGCAATACAAAAAGCAATTATCTCTTCAGCGCACAAGTAGTTCCTGTATGTATTGAAATGCAAATACACTAATTTCTTTCATGCAAAACAAGTTTTGTACTCATTGCAGTGCAAAAGCACTAATCTCTTCAATGCACAACGATTTCTTATATGCATTGCAATGCAAAAGCACTAATTTATTCGATGCACAACAAGTTAATGTATGCAATGCAATGCAAAAGCACTAATCTTATATGCATTGCAACGCAACAGCACTACTTTCTTCAATGCACAAGTTTTTGTATGCATTGCAAAAGCAGTTGTCACTTCAATACACAAGGAGTTATTGAATGCAATGCAATGCAATGCAAAAACGCACTTATCTCGTCAATGCACAACGATTTCTTATATGCATTGCAATGCAAAAGCACTAATTTCTTCGATGCACAACAAGTTAATGTATGCAATGCAATGCAAACGCACTAATACTTGATTGCACGAGTTCTTATATACATTGCAATGCAAAAGCACTAATCTCTTCAATGCAAAACTAGATTCGTATGCATCGCAATGCGAAAGCACTAATCTTATATGCATTGCAATGCAACAGCACTTTCTTCAATGCACAAGATTTTGTATGCATTGCAAAAGCAGTTGTCACTTCAATACAGAAGGAGTTATTGAATGCAATGCAATGCAATGCAATGCAAAAACGCACTTATCTCGTCAATGTACAAGTTATTGTATGCATTACAATGCAAAAGCACTAATCTTATATGCATTGCAATGCAACAGCACTGATTTCTTCAATGCACAAGTTTTTGTATGCATTGCAAAAGCAATTATCTCTTCAGTGCACAAGTAGTTATTGAATGTATTGCAATGCAAAAGCACTAATTTATTCAATGCAAAACAAGTTTTGTATTCATTGCAATACAAAAGCCCTAATCTCTTCAATGCACAACGATTTCTTATATGCATTGCAATGCAAAAGCACTCATTTCTTCGATGCACAACAAATTAATGTATGCAATGCAAAACCAGTTGTCTCTTCAATACACAAGGAGTTATTGAATGCAATGCAATGCAAAAACGCACTTATCTCGTCAATTCACAAGTTATTGTATGCAATGCGATGCAATGCAAAAGCAATTATCTCTTCAGCGCACAAGTAGTTCTTGTATGTATTGCAATGCAAAAACACTAATTTCTTTCATGCAAAACAAGTTTTGTACTCATTGCAATACAAAAGCCCTATCTCTTCAATTGCACAACGATTTCTTATATACAATGCAATGCAAAAGCACTAATTTCTTTCATGCAAAACAAGTTTTGTACTCATTACAATACAAAAGCCCTAATCTCTTCGATGCACAACAAATTAATGTATGCAATGCAAAAGCACTAATCTCTTCAATGCACAACGATTTCTTATATGCATTGCAATGCAAAAGCACTAATTTATTCGATGCACAACAAGTTAATGTATGCAATGCAATGCAAAAGCACTAATCTTATATGCATTGCAACGCAACAGCACTACTTTCTTCAATGCACAAGTTTTTGTATGCATTGCAAAAGCAGTTGTCACTTCAATACACAAGGAGTTATTGAATGCAATGCAATGCAATGCAAAAACGCACTTATCTCGTCAATGCACAACGATTTCTTATATGCATTGCAATGCAAAAGCACTAATTTCTTCGATGCACAACAAGTTAATGTATGCAATGCAATGCAAACGCACTAATATCTTGATTGCACGAGTTCTTATATACATTGCAATGCAAAAGCACTAATCTCTTCAATGCAAAACTAGATTCGTATGCATCGCAATGCGAAAGCACTAATCTTATATGCATTGCAATGCAACAGCACTTTCTTCAATGCACAAGATTTTGTATGCATTGCAAAAGCAGTTGTCACTTCAATACAGAAGGAGTTATTGAATGCAATGCAATGCAATGCAATGCAAAAACGCACTTATCTCGTCAATGTACAAGTTATTGTATGCATTACAATGCAAAAGCACTAATCTTATATGCATTGCAATGCAACAGCACTGATTTCTTCAATGCACAAGTTTTTGTATGCATTGCAAAAGCAATTATCTCTTCAGTGCACAAGTAGTTATTGAATGTATTGCAATGCAAAAGCACTGATTTCTTCAATGCACAAGTTTTTGTATGCAATACAAAAAAAAGAGCAGTTGTCACTTCAATACACAAGGAGTTATTGAATGCAATGCAATGCAAAAACGCATTGCATATATAATAATATATTGATATATAATATCTCATTGATATATAATATCTCGTCAATTCACAAGTTATTGTATGCAATGCGATGCAATACAAAAGCAATTATCTCTTCAGCGCACAAGTAGTTCCTGTATGTATTGAAATGCAAAAGCACTCATTTCTTCGATGCACAACAAGTTAATGTATGCAATGCAATGCAAACGCACTAATATCTTGATTGCACGCATTGCATACACAAGTTATTGTATGCAATGCGATGCAATACAAAAGCAATTATCTCTTCAGCGCACAAGTAGTTCCTGTATGTATTGAAATGCAAAAACACTAATTTCTTTCATGCAAAACAAGTTTTGTACTCATTGCAATGCAAAAGCACTAATCTCTTCAATGCACAACGATTTCTTATATGCATTGCAATGCAAAAGCACTAATTTATTCGATGCACAACAAGTTAATGTATGCAATGCAATGCAAACGCACTAATATCTTGATTGCACGAGTTCTTTATACATTGTAATTTAAAAGCACTAATTTTTCAATGCAAAACAAGTTTTGTACTCATTGCAATGCAAAAGCACTAATCTCTTCAATGCACAACGATTTCTTATATGCATTGCAATGCAAAAGCACTAATTTATTCGATGCACAACAAGTTAATGTATGCAATGCAATGCAAAAGCACTAATCTTATATGCATTGCAAAGCAACAGCACTACTTTCTTCAATGCACAAGTTTTTGTATGCATTGCAAAAGCAGTTGTCACTTCAATACACAAGGAGTTATTGAATGCAATGCAATGCAATGCAAAAACGCACTTATCTCGTCAATGCACAACGATTTCTTATATGCATTGCAATGCAAAAGCACTAATTTCTTCGATGCACAACAAGTTAATGTATGCAATGCAATGCAAACGCACTAATATCTTGATTGCACGAGTTCTTATATACATTGTAATTAAAAAGCTCTAATTTCTTCAATGCAAAACTAGATTCGTATGCATCGCAATGCAAAAGCACTAATTTCTTCGATGCACAACAAATTAATGTATGCAATGCAATGCAAACGCACTAATATCTTGATTGCACGAGTTCTTTATACATTGTAATTTAAAAGCACTAATTGTTCAATGGAAAACAAGTTTTGTACTCATTGCAATGCAAAAGCACTAATCTCTTCAATGCAAAACTAGATTCGTATGCATTGCAATGCAACAACACTACTTTCTTAAATGCACAAGTTTTTGTATGCAATGCAAAAGCAGTTGTCACTTCAATACACAAGGAGTTATTGAATGCAATGCAATGCAAAAACGCACTTATCTCGTCAATTCACAAGTTATTGTATGCAATGCGATGCAATGCAAAAGCAATTATCTCTTCAGCGCACAAGTAGTTCTTGTATGTATTGCAATGCAAAAGCACTAATTTATTCAATGCAAAACAAGTTTTGTATTCATTGCAATACAAAAGCCCTAATCTCTTCAATGCACAACGATTTCTTATATGCATTGCAATGCAAACGCACTCATTTCTTCGATGCACAACAAATTAATGTATGCAATGCAAAACCAGTTGTCTCTTCAATAAACAAGGAGTTATTGAATGCAATGCAAAAACGCACTTATCTCGTCAATTCACAAGTTATTGTATGCAATGCAATGCAATACAAAAGCAATTATCTCTTCAGCGCACAAGTAGTTCTTGTATGTATTGAAATGCAAAAACACTAATTTCTTTCATGCAAAACAAGTTTTGTACTCATTGCAATACAAAAGCCCTAATTTCTTCGATGCACAACAAATTAATGTATGCAATGCAATGCAAACGCACTAATATCTTGATTGCACGAGTTCTTTATACATTGTAATTAAAAAGCTCTAATTTCTTCAATGTACAACGATTTCTTATATGCATTGCAATTTAAAAGCACTAATTTTTCAATGCAAAACAAGTTTTGTACTCATTGCAATGCAAAAGCACTAATCTCTTCAATGCAAAACTAGATTCGTTTGCATCGCAATGCAAAAGCACTAATCTTATATGCTTATCTTATATTCTTCAATGCACAAGTTTTTGTATGCATTGCAAAAAGCAGTTGTCACTTCAATACACAAGGAGTTATTGAATGCAATGCAAAAACGCACTTATCTCGTCAATTACAAGTTAATGTATGCAATGCAATGCAAACGCACTGATATATCTTGATTGCACGAGTTCTTATATACATTGTAATTTAAAAGCTCTAATTTCTTCAATGCAAAACAAGTTTTGTACTATTGCAATGCAAAAGCACTAATTTCTTCGATGCACAACAAATTAATGTATGAATTGCAAAAAGCAGTTGTCACTTCAATACACAAGGAGTTATTGAATGCAATGCAATGCAAAAACGCACTTATTTCGTCAATTCACAAGTTATTGTATGCAATGCGATGCAATGCAAAAACACCAATTTCTTTCATGCAAAACAAGTTTTGTACTCATTGCAATACATTGCCCAAAATCGTCCCGGGGACCCCCGGTGTGACGTGTCAGCCAATGTTGCCAAAATTCGTCCCGGGGACCCCCGGTGTGACGTGTCAGCCAAGGTTGGCCAAAATCGTCCCGGGGACCCCCGGTGTAAAGTGTCAGCCAACGTTGCCCAAAATCGTCCCGGGGACCCCAGGTGTGACGCGTCAGCCAACGTTGCCCAAAATCGTCCCGGGGACCCCCGGTGTGACGCGTCAGCCAACGTTGCCCAAAATCGTCCCGGGGACCCCCGGTGTGACGTGTCAGCCAATGTTGCCCAAAATCGTCCCGGGGACCCCCGGTGTGACGTGTCAGCCAAGGTTGGCCAAAATCGTCCCGGGGACCCCCGGTGTAAAGTGTCAGCCAACGTTGCCCAAAATCATGATAAGTATATATACTATAGTATGACAAAATGACTATTTAAGCCCAGCAAGTGGCAGCAGAGAACCACTCATTGGCTGATTTTAATTTTAAAAGAGTCTGTTTTTCATTTAATGGCCATATTTTGCAAGTTAATGCCTTCAAACGTGCTAACTGACATAAACATTTTGTTGGAGATATAGATATTTGAAATAAATGATAGGTAACAAATTGCTTATTCCAGGTTTTCCCATTTAAAACATATTTTCAGGCAGTATTTTAATTGTAATATAATAATTATTGTAAAAACATACATCAAATGAACAAATTAATTGGTAAATATTGACAAAATATGATTTGTAGTGTTATTATAATGATTTAATACAGTTTAAATATGATATATAATTATATAAGTGAGCATAATAAACCAATGAGTGGTCTTCTGCTGCCCTCTGGTGGTTCTGTAATTTTAAGGAATATGTAATAGACACATTTTCCATGTTAACTCATTTAAACTTTAATTTTGTTGCAGATATATTTGAAATAAATTATTTTGACAAAATGTGATTGTTAATATTGTAATAGTGACTTTATAATGTCTAAATAGGAATTATAGTACATGATAAGTATATACTATAGTATGACAAAATTACTATTTAAGCCCAGCAGGTGGCAGCAGAGAACCACTTAATGGCTCATTTTGATTTTAAAGGTCTGTTTTTGTATTTAATGGCACATTTTCCAAGTTAATGCCTTCAAACGTGCTAACTGACATAAACATTTTGTTGGAGATATAGATATTTGAAATAAATGATAGGTAACAAATTGCTTATTCCAGGTTTTCCCATTTAAAACATATTTTCAGGCAGTATTTTAATTGTAATATAATAATTATTGTAAAAACATACATCAAATGAACAAATTAATTGGTAAATATTGACAAAATATGATTTTGTGTTATTATAATGATTTTATACAGTTTAAATATGATATATAATTATATAAGTGAGCATAATAAACCAATGAGTGGTTTTCTGCTGCCCTCTGGTGGTTCTGTAATTAAGGAATATGTAATAGACACATTTTCCATGTTAACTCATTTAAACTTTAATTTTGTTGCAGATATATTTGAAATAAATTATTTTGACAAAATGTGATTGTTAATATTGTAATAGTGACTTTATAATGTCTAAATAGGAATTATAGTACATGATAAGTATATAGTATGACAAAATGACTATTTAAGCCCAGCAGGTGGCAGCAGAGAACCACTCAATGGCTCATTTTGATTTTAAAGGTCTGTTTTTGTATTTAATGGCACATTTTCCAAGTTAATGCCTTCAAACGGGCTAACTGACATAAACATTTTGTTGGAGATATAGATATTTGAAATAAATGATAGGTAACAAATTGCTTATTCCAGGTTTTCCCATTTAAAACATATTTTCAGGCAGTATTTTAATTGTAATATAATAATTATTGTAAAAACATACACCAAATGAACAAATTAATTGGTAAATATTGACAAAATATGATTTGTAGTGTTATTATAATGATTTTATACAGTTCAAATATGATATACATGTATAACTATATACATATATATATATATATGAGTGGTCTTCTGCTGCCCTCTGGTGGTTTTCCCCTAAAAAGATATTTTCAGGCAGTATTTTAATTGTAATATAATAATTATTGTAAAAACATACATCAAATGAACAAATTAATTGGTAAACATTGACAAAATATGATTTTTTAGTGTTATTATAATGATTTTATACAGTTTAAATATGATATATAATTATATAAGTGAGCATAATAAACCAATGAGTGGTCTTCTGCTGCCCTCTGGTGGTTCTGTAATTTTAAGGAATATGTAATAGACACATTTTCCATGTTAACTCATTTAAACTTTAATTTTGTTGCAGATATATTTGAAATAAATTATTTTGGCAAAATGTGATTGTTAATATTGTAATAGTGACTTTATAATGTCTAAATAGGAATTTTAGTACATGATAAGTATATAGTATGACAAAATGACTATTTAAGCCCAGCAGGTGGCAGCAGAGAACCACTCAATGGCTGATTTTAATTTTAAAAGAGTCTGTTTTTCATTTAATGGCCATATTTTGCAAGTTAATGCCTTCAAGCGTGCTAACTGACATAAACATTTTGTTGGAGATATAGATATTTGAAATAAATGATAGGTAACAAATTGCTTATTCCAGGTTTTCCCATTTAAAACATATTTTCAGGCAGTATTTTAATTGTAATATAATAATTATTGTAAAAACATACATCAAATGAACAAATTAATTGGTAAATATTGACAAAATATGATTTGTAGTGTTATTATAATGATTTAATACAGTTTAAATATGATATATAATTATATAAGTGAGCATAATAAACCAATGAGTGGTCTTCTGCTGCCCTCTGGTGGTTCTGTAATTTTAAGGAATATGTAAGACACATTTTCCATGTTAACTCATTTAAACTTTAATTTTGTTGCAGATATATTTGAAATAAATTATTTTGACAAAATGTGATTGTTAATATTGTAATAGTGACTTTATAATGTCTAAATAGGAATTATAGTACATGATAAGTATATACTATAGTATGACAAAATTACTATTTAAGCCCAGCAGGTGGCAGCAGAGAACCACTTAATGGCTCATTTTGATTTTAAAGGTCTGTTTTTGTATTTAATGGCACATTTTCCAAGTTAATGCCTTCAAACGTGCTAACTGACATAAACATTTTGTTGGTGTCAGGGTTCTGTCACTTCGGTCTAGTTTACTCTTGGTTTGTGACAGAGCCCTGACACTCCTGTATTGTTTGTCTTGTGTGAGCGCACAGCTTTGAGCATGCTCAAGCTGCGTGCTCTTCTGTCCTTGTGTTTTGTGTGCGGGGCGTGGTGTTCGGATCCCAGCACTTCGGTCTAGTTTGGGTTTCAGTTTTGTGTTGGGATTCGGACATTCATGCTCCGTGTGTTTGTTTTGTCATGTGAGCGTGTGCTCTTCTGTCTGTGTGTTCTGTGTAGCACACGGTTCATGTTTTCATCGGCCGTGTGCTTTCATGTTTTGTCTTATGTTGTGTAGCACGTGGTTGGTGTTTTTTCACTGGCTACGTGCTACGTCATGTTGTCATGTTTTGTGTGAACATGCAGCTGATGAGTTCTCATTAGTTGCATGTTCATGTCATGTTTGGCGTGAGCACATGTCTTGTTAAGTGTTTCTTTGTGCCATGTGCTCGTGTCCATTGTCTAACCCCGCCCACCTTGTTTCCTGATTATTGGTTCATTTGCCCCACCTGTCTTCCCTCGTTACCCTCCTTTGTTTGTTCCCTATTTAATATCCTTGTGTTTGCAGTCCAGTGCTGAATCGTCGTCGTATGTACCTCCTGTTTCCCTGCTCCCTTCAAGTCAAGTCAAGTCAAGTCAAGTCCAAGTCAAGTCCAAGTCAAGTCCAAGTCAAGTCCAAGTCAAGTCCAAGTCAAGTCCAAGTCAAGTCCAAGTCAAGTCCAAGTCAAGTCCAAGTCAAGTCCAAGTCAAGTCCAAGTCAAGTCAGTTTTTCCCCCTCGGGGTAGTTTTGTTTTGTCTTGTTTTTTGTTTTATTATTATCATTAAAAAGCCCTTTCCTCTGCATCCTTGAGTCCTCGCTCCTTCCCTTCACCAACCCTGACAGAACGATTCAGCCAAAAAGAGGACTCAGCAGACAATGGGCATCTTCCTTTTTCCTTCTCCCACCACTGTACCTTCCAACCGCCAGCTGTTGGTCCAGCATGTAAATGCCCATTACATCCGTCAGCAGGGGACTGACGTGAGAGACTTTGCGTGTGACTTCCTCATAGAAGTGGACCACCTGGCGTACAGTGAGGCTGAGATTAAGGAGGTATTTAACATCTGTCTTGATCAACCTCTCAGCCTGTGGGAGATGGAGAAGCTGGGGAGTCTTTGTTTTTGGGACTTCGTTTACCATGTTTTCCATCTTGGGGAGCCTGAACCTCCACCTCAAGCGGAGTCCCATCCCACTGACTGTTCCCCTCTTCCATCAGCAGTCAGTGGAAGCCCCAGCCCTCCGATGATCCGGAAACGGAGTAGGAGGAGGAAGAACCGGCCCGCCTCATCTGTCTCCTATCCAGTCGGGGAAACACACCCTGAAGATTTGCCCTGGTCAGGTGTGACTGCTGCAGCTCCCCCAGAGGCGGTCGAAGAGGCTGCAGCACCCCCAGAGGCGGCCATCAGCGCTGCAGCTCCCCCAGAGGCGGCCGAAGAGGCTGCAGCACCCCCAGAGGCGCCCATCCACACTGCAGCTCCCCCAGAGACGGCCGTAGAGGCTGCAGCACCCCCAGAGGCGCCCATCCACACTGCAGCACCCCCAGAGGCGCCCGTAGAGGCTGCAGCACCCCCAGAAGCGCCCGTAGAGGCTGCAGCTCCCCCAGAGACGGCCGAAGAGGCTGCAGATTCCCCGGAGGCGGTAAGCACCCGACCACCGCCTCGTTCTCGGAGGAGGAGGAGAAAGAAGGCTTCCTCCACCCTACATGGCCTGGAGGCCATCCCAGAGCCTGCTGCTGGCCCAGAGACGCCCCCCAGATGTCTTGCCCTGCCCGAGCCACCCAGGCGTCTTGCCCTGCCCGAGCCACCCAGGCGTCTTGCCCTGCCCGAGCCACCCAGGCGTCTTGCCCTGCCCGAGCCACCCAGGCGTCTTGCCCTGCCCGCGCCACCCAGGCGTCTTGCCCTGCCCGCGCCACCCAGGCGTCTTGCCCTGCCCGCGCCACCCAGGCGTCTTGCCCTGCCCGCGCCACCCAGGCGTCTTGCGCTGCCCGCGCCACCCATTCGCTTTGCCCTGCCAGCCACAGCCCCTGACCCGAGGCCGGTGAGGTCTCCGGCCCCTGATCAATGTCTGGTAATGACTCTGTCTCCCGTCCTGTGTCCTGTCCTGCCTCCGGCTCCTGTCCTGATTTCTGTGAGGGTCCCAGTCAGCCATCCAGACCCGCCAGAGCCCGCCTGGCCCGTCCGTCTGGCACCACCCTGGCCTTCAGCCAGGACTCCTGACCTGCCGGAGCCTGCCTGGTCCATCCCTCCAGCACCACCCTGGCCTTCAGCCAGGACTCCTGACCCGCTGGAGCCCGCCTGGTCCATCCCTCCGGCACCGCCTTGGTCCTCTGCCAGGACTCCAGATCTGCAGGAGCCACCCTGCCCTGTCCCTCCGGTCCTGCCCTGGCCCTCTGCCAGGACTCCAGATGCACTGGAGCCCGCCTGGACTGTCCCTCCGGCACCACCCTGGTCTGTCCCTCCAGCTCCGCCCTGGTCTTCTGCTGGGGTTCCAGGCCCGCCTGAGCCTCCCTGGCTCAACCCTCCCGTCCCTCCCTGGTCCACGCTGGAGACTTCCTGGACTGTCCTGCTGGCTCTGACTTGGCTCCCCTCCCTCCCTCCCCTCTTTGTCTCTGTGTTTTGATTTTCCTGTCTTGTGTTTGGTCTGTGTATCTGTCTTGTTATCTTGTTCCTGTCTTGTTTTGGTGTCCCTCGTTAGGGACGCCAGGTGGCGTCCCTTTTGATGGGGGGTAGTGTCAGGGTTCTGTCACTTCGGTCTAGTTTACTCTTGGTTTGTGACAGAGCCCTGACACTCCTGTATTGTTTGTCTTGTGTGAGCGCACAGCTTTGAGCATGCTCAAGCTGCGTGCTCTTCTGTCCTTGTGTTTTGTGTGCGGGGCGTGGTGTTCGGATCCCAGCACTTCGGTCTAGTTTGGGTTTCAGTTTTGTGTTGGGATTCGGACATTCATGCTCCGTGTGTTTGTTTTGTCATGTGAGCGTGTGCTCTTCTGTCTGTGTGTTCTGTGTAGCACACGGTTCATGTTTTCATCGGCCGTGTGCTTTCATGTTTTGTCTTATGTTGTGTAGCACGTGGTTGGTGTTTTTTCACTGGCTACGTGCTACGTCATGTTGTCATGTTTTGTGTGAACATGCAGCTGATGAGTTCTCATTAGTTGCATGTTCATGTCATGTTTGGCGTGAGCACATGTCTTGTTAAGTGTTTCTTTGTGCCATGTGCTCGTGTCCATTGTCTAACCCCGCCCACCTTGTTTCCTGATTATTGGTTCATTTGCCCCACCTGTCTTCCCTCGTTACCCTCCTTTGTTTGTTCCCTATTTAATATCCTTGTGTTTGCAGTCCAGTGCTGAATCGTCGTCGTATGTACCTCCTGTTTCCCTGCTCCCTTCAAGTCAAGTCTGTTTTTCCCCCTCGGGGTAGTTTTGTTTTGTCTTGTTTTTTGTTTTATTATCATTAAAAAGCCCTTTCCTCTGCATCCTTGAGTCCTCGCTCCTTCCCTTCACCAACCCTGACAGTTGGAGATATAGATATTTGAAATAAATGATAGGTAACAAATTGCTTATTCCAGGTTTTCCCATTTAAAACATATTTTCAGGACGTATTTTAATTGTAATATAATAATTATTGTAAAAACATACATCAAATGAACAAATTAATTGGTAAATATTGACAAAATATGATTTGTAGTGTTATTATAATGATTTTATACAGTTCAAATATGATATACATGTATAACTATATATATGAGTGGTCTTCTGCTGCCCTCTGGTGGTTTTCCCTTAAAAACATATTTTCAGGTGATATTTTAATTGTAATATAATATTATTGTAAAAACATACATCAAATGAACAAATTAATTGGTAAACATTGACAAAATATGATTTTGTGTTATTATAATGATTTTATACAGTTTAAATATGATATATAATTATATAAGTGAGCATAATAAACCAATGAGTGGTTTTCTGCTGCCCTCTGGTGGTTCTGTAATTAAGGAATATGTAATAGACACATTTTCCATGTTAACTCATTTAAACTTTAATTTTGTTGCAGATATATTTGAAATAAATTATTTTGACAAAATGTGATTGTTAATATTGTAATAGTGACTTTATAATGTCTAAATAGGAATTATAGTACATGATAAGTATATAGTATGACAAAATGACTATTTAAGCCCAGCAGGTGGGAGCAGAGAACCACTCAATGGCTCATTTTGATTTTAAAGGTCTGTTTTTGTATTTAATGGCACATTTTCCAAGTTAATGCCTTCAAACGTGCTAACTGACATAAACATTTTGTTGGAGATATAGATATTTGAAATAAATGATAGGTAACAAATTGCTTATTCCAGGTTTTCCCATTTAAAACATATTTTCAGGCAGTATTTTAATTGTAATATAATAATTATTGTAAAAACATACATCAAATTAACAAATTAATTGGTAAATATTGACAAAATATGATTTTGTGTTATTATAATGATTTTATACAGTTTAAATATGATATATAATTATATAAGTGAGCATAATAAACCAATGAGTGGTTTTCTGCTGCCCTCTGGTGGTTCTGTAATTAAGGAATATGTAATAGACACATTTTCCATGTTAACTCATTTAAACTTTAATTTTGTTGCAGATATATTTGAAATAAATTATTTTGACAAAATGTGATTGTTAATATTGTAATAGTGACTTTATAATGTCTAAATAGGAATTATAGTACATGATAAGTATATAGTATGACAAAATGACTATTTAAGCCCAGCAGGTGGCAGCAGAGAACCACTCAATGGCTCATTTTGATTTTAAAGGTCTGTTTTTGTATTTAATGGCACATTTTCCAAGTTAATGCCTTCAAACGTGCTAACTGACATAAACATTTTGTTGGAGATATAGATATTTAAAATAAATGATAGGTAACAAATTGCTTATTCCAGGTTTTCCCATTTAAAACATATTTTCAGGCAGTATTTTAATTGTAATATAATAATTATTGTAAAAACATACACCAAATGAACAAATTAATTGGTAAATATTGACAAAATATGATTTGTAGTGTTATTATAATGATTTTATACAGTTCAAATATGATATACATGTATAACTATATATATATATATATATATGAGTGGTCTTCTGCTGCCCTCTGGTGGTTTTCCCCTAAAAACATATTTTCAGGCAGTATTTTAATTGTAATATAATAATTATTGTAAAAACATACATCAAATGAACAAATTAATTGGTAAATATTGACAAAATATGATTTGTAGTGTTATTATAATGATTTTATACAGTTTAAATATGATATACATGTATAACTATATATATGAGTGGTCTTCTGCTGCCCTCTGGTGGTTTTCCCTTAAAAACATATTTTCAGGTGATATTTTAATTGTAATATAATATTATTGTAAAAACATACATCAAATGAACAAATTAATTGGTAAACATTGACAAAATATGATTTTGTGTTATTATAATGATTTTATACAGTTTAAATATGATATATAATTATATAAGTGAGCATAATAAACCAATGAGTGGTTTTCTGCTGCCCTCTGGTGGTTCTGTAATTAAGGAATATGTAATAGACACATTTTCCATGTTAACTCATTTAAACTTTAATTTTGTTGCAGATATATTTGAAATAAATTATTTTGACAAAATGTGATTGTTAATATTGTAATAGTGACTTTATAATGTCTAAATAGGAATTATAGTACATGATAAGTATATAGTATGACAAAATGACTATTTAAGCCCAGCAGGTGGCAGCAGAGAACCACTCAATGGCTCATTTTGATTTTAAAGGTCTGTTTTTGTATTTAATGGCACATTTTCCAAGTTAATGCCTTCAAACGGGCTAACTGACATAAACATTTTGTTGGAGATATAGATATTTGAAATAAATGATAGGTAACAAATTGCTTATTCCAGGTTTTCCCATTTAAAACATATTTTCAGGCAGTATTTTAATTGTAATATAATAATTATTGTAAAAACATACATCAAATGAACAAATTAATTGGTAAATATTGACAAAATATGATTTGTAGTGTTATTATAATGATTTTATACAGTTCAAATATGATATACATGTATAACTATATATATGAGTGGTCTTCTGCTGCCCTCTGGTGGTTTTCCCTTAAAAACATATTTTCAGGTGATATTTTAATTGTATAATATTATTGTAAAAACATACATCAAATGAACAAATTAATTGGTAAACATTGACAAAATATGATTTTGTGTTATTATAATGATTTTATACAGTTTAAATATGATATATAATTATATAAGTGAGCATAATAAACCAATGAGTGGTTTTCTGCTGCCCTCTGGTGGTTCTGTAATTAAGAAATATGTAATAGACACATTTTCCATGTTAACTCATTTAAACTTTAATTTTGTTGCAGATATATTTGAAATAAATTATTTTGACAAAATGTGATTGTTAATATTGTAATAGTGACTTTATAATGTCTAAATAGGAATTATAGTACATGATAAGTATATAGTATGACAAAATGACTATTTAAGCCCAGCAGGTGGCAGCAGAGAACCACTCAATGGCTCATTTTGATTTTAAAGGTCTGTTTTTGTATTTAATGGCACATTTTCCAAGTTAATGCCTTCAAACGTGCTAACTGACATAAACATTTTGTTGGAGATATAGATATTTGAAATAAATGATAGGTAACAAATTGCTTATTCTAGGTTTTCCCATTTAAAACATATTTTCAGGCAGTATTTTAATTGTAATATAATAATTATTGTAAAAACATACATCAAATGAACAAATTAATTGGTAAATATTGACAAAATATGATTTGTAGTGTTATTATAATGATTTTATACAGTTCAAATATGATATACATGTATAACTATATATATGAGTGGTCTTCTGCTGCCCTCTGGTGGTTTTCCCTTAAAAACATATTTTCAGGTGATATTTTAATTGTAATATAATATTATTGTAAAAACATACATCAAATGAACAAATTAATTGGTAAATATTGACAAAATATGATTTTGTGTTATTATAATGATTTTATACAGTTTAAATATGATATATAATTATATAAGTGAGCATAATAAACCAATGAGTGGTCTTCTGCTGCCCTCTGGCGGTTCTGTAATTTTAAGGAATATGTAATAGACACATTTTCCATGTTAACTCATTTAAACTTTAATTTTGTTGCAGATATATTTGAAATAAATTATTTTGGCAAAATGTGATTGTTAATCTTGTAATAGTGACTTTATAATGTCTAAATAGGAATTTTAGTACATGATAAGTATATATACTATAGTATGACAAAATGACTATTTAAGCCCAGCAAGTGGCAGCAGAGAACCACTCATTGGCTGATTTTAATTTTAAAAGAGTCTGTTTTTCATTTAATGGCACATTTTCCAAGTTAATGCCTTCAAACGTGCTAACTGACATAAACATTTTGTTGGAGATATAGATATTTGAAATAAATGATAGGTAACAAATTGCTTATTCCAGGTTTTCCCATTTAAAACAAATTTTCAGGCAGTATTTTAATTGTAATATAATAATTATTGTAAAAACATACATCAAATGAACAAATGAATTGGTAAATATTGACAAAATATGATTTGTAGTGTTATTATAATGATTTAATACAGTTTAAATATGATATATAATTATATTAGTGAGCATAATAAACCAATGAGTGGTCTTCTGCTGCCCTCTGGTGGTTCTGTAATTTTAAGGAATATGTAATAGACACATTTTCCATGTTAACTCATTTAAACTTTAATTTTGTTGCAGATATATTTGAAATAAATTATTTTGACAAAATGTGATTGTTAATATTGTAATAGTGACTTTATAATGTCTAAATAGGAATTATAGTACATGATAAGTATATAGTATGACAAAATGACTATTTAAGCCCAGCAGGTGGCAGCAGAGAACCACTCAATGGCTCATTTTGATTTTAAAGGTCTGTTTTTGTATTTAATGGCACATTTTCCAAGTTAATGCCTTCAAACGTGCTAACTGACATAAACATTTTGTTGGAGATATAGATATTTGAAATAAATGATAGGTAACAAATTGCTTATTCCAGGTTTTCCCATTTAAAACATATTTTCAGGACGTATTTTAATTGTAATATAATAATTATTGTAAAAACATACATCAAATGAACAAATTAATTGGTAAATATTGACAAAATATGATTTGTAGTGTTATTATAATGATTTTATACAGTTCAAATATGATATACATGTATAACTATATATATGAGTGGTCTTCTGCTGCCCTCTGGTGGTTTTCCCCTAAAAACATATTTTCAGGTGTTATTTGAATTGTAATATAATATTATTGTAAAAACAGCAGGTGGCAGCAGAGAACCACTCAATGGCTCATTTTGATTTTAAAGGTCTGTTTTTGTATTTAATGGGCACATTTTCCAAGTTAATGCCTTAAAATGTGCTAACTCACATGCACATTTTGTTGGAGATATAGATATTTGAAATAAATGATAGGTAACAAATTGCTTATTCCAGCTTTTCCCCTTTAAAACATATTTTCAGGCATTATTTTAATTGTAAAATAATAATTATTGTAAAAACATTAATCAAATGAACAAATTAATTGATAAACATTGACAAAATGTAATTTGCAATGCTTAATGTTTTTTTAGAGTCTATATATAGGCTTAGTGGACAGAATGAACCAATGAGTGGTCTTCTGCTGCCCTCTGCTGGACATCCTACTTATTAATAAAGTCTTTTCACAGTTGCTTTGCAATAGACAAAATAAAATCACTTATATATCAAATTGGTCTTTCATGTTAATTCCATTATGCATGCTTACACACACACACACACACACACACACACACACACACACACACACACACACACACACACACACACACACACACACACACACACACACACACACACACACACACACACACACACACACACACACACACACACACACACACACACACACACACACACACACACACACACACACAATGATGTTGCAGTAAACAAAATGTTTCCTGTAAGTCTCCTTCAAAATTCATATTTCTCAATGTGACACAATATTCAATAGTAATACTTAATAGATTAATTTTGACTAAATGTGATTGTAAATGTTAAAATAGTGATTTTTAAAGTCTAAATATGACTTATATATCAATATTTGTGTGTAGTACAATAAAATGAACAGCGGGGGGCAGCAAACGACCACTTATTGGCTTAATATACCATTATTTTTATATGAACTCTGTAATTTTCACATTTTTAACTGTTATAGAGGCAAATATTGTCCGATCTGTCTGAAATTTTTCATGCTTGTTTAGAGGCATAGTATACATGTTCTGACTTGTTTTTAAGTAGATCTGAGCATTCATTGAATAGATATAGGCATTCGGGGACACTTGGTCAAGGCCACATCTTGAAATTACTGTTATAACCATTCAGATGCAAAAGTTTAACTTTTTTTTAATATATAATTATTGATCTAGAGAGTCCAGAGAATTGTCCTAGACTGGTTTGGTTCCGATCGGGCAAAAAACCAGGGACTAGTTCGCAAAATTAGGTTTTTAACATAATCATGAATATTTAATGAACAATTTGATTGACAGCAATGATTCTAGAGGCAAAGTTGTTTAGTATGAGGAGATCTATCATATGATATCAATATTGTGGGAATATGTGAAACATCACGTGATTACAGAGCCGTAAATCTCGTTAGCGCCTACTAGTGGCCAATTTCTTTAAAAATTCTTACAGACCTCTAGGGCCATGAGTCAAACATACGCATCGAGTTTCGTTCTGATCGGCCTCCGTTAACCTTGTCTAATAGGTGCTCAAATTTAATTGGCTGTGGCGGCCATATTTTTTGAGATACGCCAATGTCCTCATAGACATACATGGTACCTTGGACCAAGACACTGCATACCAATTTTCAAGTCAATCGGACTAGCGGTCGGGTGGTTATAGCCATTTTCATGTTTTTTTCGTGTTATAGCGCCACCAAGTGTTCAATCGTCGCGATTTTTTTATCATGACCACAGACTGAGCCCTTGCACACGTGTACCAAGCTTGATGAAGATATCTCCTTTTGTTCTTGAGTTATAGCCATTCTAGTAAAATAGGCTCCTCCCACAACATTCATTTTCCACCCCTTAGCAACCGTGAATAGAAATTTCAACTTTTTTTCAATAATTATTGATATTCAGACTCCAGAGAACATTTTGGTTCCGATCAATCAAAAATCCTAGGACTAGTTCGCAAAAGTAGTTTTTTGACAAAATTCAAAATGGCGGAAAATGTATCATGGCGCAAATGAAATCGGAGATATACGTTTTGTTCGTCATTGACTCTCCTTTCCAATGATATAAGACACTTGAGTCTACGACATATGGTTTAGGAGTTATGAGCAGTTTCGCACAATTGATTGCTATAGCGCCACCTATAGGCCAATCTGGCTCAATTTGATAACCTCTCCTCGATTTCTGTACTACCATCTGACAAAGTTTCAAAGCTCCAGCCCTTACGGTTTGGGCTGCCCGATGCGTTTTAGCGGAGAATAATAATAATTAAAGCTGCAAGCAGCATTTATCGGGGTTCAAGCTTAAGGCCTTTAAGGCCTTGAAGCACACAAGCATCAAAAGACATTACGTTTTATTTAGCAAGCATTTAACAACTGCCGTAATAGATGAAAATGTCAATTTACAGCCAATACAGGCAGTTTACCATAGGAAATATATGGTTTTAAAGCGTTTTAACAGTTATAGCACATTTTGCCTGAGTCTTCTTATAGTCTTGCCTGATCTCCACCACTTTTATTAGTAGTACTCAAAGTGTGCCCATATATATATATATATGTGTCAAATTTGTTGTAAATATGTAATTTTGATTAGGAGTTTAGACAATTATATTCAGTGCCGTAACGAGCCAACACTGGGCCCTTAAGTAGGATTATCAAGGCGGGCCCCTTGATGACGCAATGTCCGCGAGTAGTCTACCATGAATAGGACAGGATATGATCATACACAGCATATAAGAGATAAGATGACTAACAAAATCAGGAGGAGCCTACGCTCACCAAAACCCCCCCCAAAAACCCCACTGGTGACAGCGCACCATAACACATTGTTAGGCCTAGGTCCAAATACATAAAAAAGATGCTCTCTTAAATTATAGCGGGATTTTCCAGGCTTTACTATGTACAACTGCAAAGTTGTCGATTAGATCAGGATTGTGCGCACGGGCATTCTCAATTGACCCTTTGCAGGGAGTTTGATTGACAGGCTATCTGACTAATCATAATCCGCCATTTTGTCCCACAAAGCAGTCAGGAGAGTTAGTAGATTAACATTGGAGGATTTAAATTTGAAAACCAAAGTGTGCTGACATCATAGCACTTTAAAACAACATTCCTTTTATGTTCATTCATGTTTATTTTAATGCTATAAATTAACTAGAAGGAAGAGATGATCGGTTCACGAGCAGCTTTAACTGAGCCTCCCCATACACAAAAAAAATATATGTAAATATATTTTAAAGTGTCAAAAATATATGTGGCATATATTCCAAATACATTGACGTTGTCCACTTATATTTTTGTTATATTTCAGAATATATTTCAAAATGATAAATATATGATGTTAAGTGTGAAATATATTTACATTTATAACATGTAATGTAAAATATATGACAAAATATATGGTCATAAAATGTTTAGCTTGCTAAAGAAGGGTCGAAAATGTATTTTGATCATAGTAATTCCTCTACCTTTTCCCCAATGAAAAAAAAACTCTGCATTCTGTGTGTTGTTTCCTACATAAAATTGTCATTTTAGGCCAATAAAGTGTGGGATAATTATGTTTTATGGGACAATTATGTGTTATCTAAAAAGGTTAACTATGTTTGGTATATTACAATATGTTTGGAATCTTTTAATATGCTTGTGTAACCACTTACAGCAGAGGCCTATGGTGACTAAAGCCAGTCACCATATGAATTAACTAAGAGGCATGCTCTGATAGCGAAAGTATTTGAAACCTTGAACTGGCAATGGCGGAGCGGCTGTGCTTGGTAAGTTTTTGTGTGCAGATGCCAAATAGGGGAGGTCGAGAGGAGCGAAGGCCATTGGAAGGTGTTCATCGAACCAGGAGAAAGGCGCCACCAACACAAGAATAAAAACTGCATACTTAGCCTTGCGAGACATTACGGACCGCCCGTATGTCAGTATTGATTTGCTGTTCTGTAATCCTGAGCTCAGAAGCTGATCTGATTTTGCTTTATTAAACTTTCAAGTTACTTTTATACTTTTACTGAATCTCTTGCGTCTACTTATTGACAAACCAAAGAACTGGGGAGGAAACGGCAATTTCCAACAAAAGTCAGTAAAGGGGCATCTGTGGCCTACTGGTTAGGGCTTCGGGCTTGTAATCGAAGGGTTGCCGGTTTGATCACCGACCAGTAGGAAAAATGTGGGTGGGTGAAGTAGAGCACTGCTCTCCCATGCCCACATCCATGGCTGAAGTGGTCTATCTAAAAAATAAATTGAAAATATGTTGTTTGTTTGTGAAAATGTTGACTTTTTAAATTTCTAAATATATTTACATATATTTAACTAAAATATATTTATTGGGCCAATTTCAAATATTTGTATATATTCCAAAAATATATTCAGAAAATATATTTCAAATACATTTCTTTTGTGTATGGGTCGAGTCTACAGCGATCTGTCAGACACATTAAAGAGTCATAAAACGGTTTTTATTGTTTAAATGTCTCTAAAAAATGACTACATTTGAAAGGTGAGACTTTTGGCGCTTTTCCATTACCAGTACCTGTACCAGCTCAACTCAACTCGACTCGGCTCGCTTTTCGCTCCGTTTTCCATTGGAGATAGTACCTCCACAATAGTACCTGATCGTCATAGTGACACCGCAGGAAACTGCCGTGACTTAATCTTCTAAGCGAGATACATCCGCTGCCACACACACAGGACAATGGAGGAAATCGAGAGTATGCTGTTTTTGGATGTTTTTGTTTTTGCTGTATTTTATTCAGGATACTCCGTCTGGCGTGTGCAATGATGACGCAGTGAATAGTGATGATTCTCTCTGACCAATCCGCAGTCTGCCGTGTTATCACGTCACATTTTAGTATCGCCTCAACTCGCTTAGAACCTCGCCGGAGGTGGTACGAAAAAAAGTACCTGGAAGTAGGTACAGGTACAACTTTTACACAGTGGAAAATCAAACAAAGTCGAGTCGAGTTGAGGCGAGCTGGTACTGTGTAGTGGAAAAGCGCCATTTGTTTCATATCAAAAGTACTTGTCTGACAGCGCGCAGTCTCCTCTCTGATCTGCAATGTATTTTTCACTGCGTGAGAACTTGGTGTGGTGTGAGAGTGGCGTCGCTTGTCAGACATAGCAATAGTAACTAAAGTGGGCGGGTCTTTGCGAATGGTCATTGACAGTATGGACGGGGATTCGCCAGTCCCAATTCAAAACAAATTTCATCACAATCCATCATTGTTCGTTTCAAACATGTGATAGCATCAAAATGATCCATGGGTGAAATTGATTGGATTTAATTTATTTTTTTGTCAGTTCCTATCATAATTTTAACATTTTGGCATTATTGTTTAGCTTATTTACCTATGTTTTCAAATTTCCTTTGTTTTTTTGTTGTTGTCTCGATCAGACTAATAGCTTTGAAGATAACCACAATTTTTTAAAGCTCTAAATGACGCTTACAAAAACCATAAGGCGAAACCTGGCATGTTTGGTATTGTTGGCAAGGATTCTTAGGAGGTCACTCCTGTGAAAAAAACACGGGCTTGAAACTTCTAAGGCTCCTTCAAGGCATTGTGCCAATGATGTATACTGAGTTTTTTGAGATACACCAATGTTTTCATAGACTATCATGGCACCCTGGACAAAGACACTGCATGCCAATTTTCAGTAGACTAACGGTTGGGTGCCCTTATAGCTATTTTCATGATTTTTTTCACTGTTATAGCGCCACCAAGTGGCCAATTGTCACGATTTTTTTCATGTCAACTCAGATTGAGCTTATGAACATGTGTCCCAAGTTTAACGAAAATATCTCTTTCCATTCACAAGTTATAACCATTTTATAGCGCCGCCAAGTGGCCAATTGTCATGATTTTTTTTCACGTGACCTCAGAATGAGCTCATGAACATGTGTCCCAAGTTTTGCGAAAATATCTCTTTCTGTTCAAGTTATAACCGTTTTATCTAGTGGCCAATTGTTGCGATTTTTTTCAAGTGATCTCAGATTGAGTTTACAAAGATGTATCCCAAGGTTAGAAAGAGAATAGTCTTGCAGTGGTTTGGTTCCGATCGGGCCAAAAACCTAGGAGAAGTCAGCAAAAATAGGTTTTTCAAAAAACTGCAATTTACTCGAAATTGGCGCCTGAAGGGCGAGCAAATCTGAGATAGCCATTTTGTCCGTGTATTGATAAAAATCAATACAATTACAATAGGGTTTCAGCACTTTGTGCTTGAACCCCTAATAATAATAAAAATCAGCACAAATACAATAGGGTTTCAGCACTTCGTGCTTGAACCCTTAACCAGTACAAATTACAATAGGGTTTCAGCACTTCGTGCTTGAACCCCTAATAAAAATCAGCACAAATACAATAGGGTTTCAGCCCTTCGTGCTTGAACCCCTAATAATAATAATAATAATAATAATAATAATAATAATAAAAATCAGTGCAATTACAATAGGGTTTCAGCACTTTGTGCTTGAACCCCTAAAAATCAATACAATTACAATAGGGTTTCAACACTTCGTGCTTGAACCCCTAATAATAATAATAATAATAATAATAATAATAAAAATCAGCACAAATACAATAGGGTTTCAGCACTTCGTGCTTGAACCCCTAAAAATAATAAATAAATAGAAAAAACTTTTGGCTAGTAATGGTAATCAGAAGGGAAGTTAATGAATATGTATAGTAAGTTAGTGTTCAAGGACCCTTGGGCTAAAAATATGTTCAATAGGTCAAATATAGACTTATATATATAACCAACTCTTTAATAATATAATTATGTTATAGAAAAGAACCATCATTACAGATATTCACAAATATATAAAGTGTAAGAAATAAAAAAGGTACAATTTGAGGCCAGAACATGCATCAAAAAAAGTTATATGTGAATTATTAACTAATTTCTGCATGCAATATGGCTGTCATGTCACGTGACAAAAGAACGAGACTAGGACCCAAAGACTGACTCGAGAGATGAACTAATCATTTCTGTTTCTGCATTCAGCCTATGGGGACTTGAACGAACGACTCAAAAGACTCTAGATGAACTGATCAAATCTGTTTCCGCCGGTACAGACTGCATATCCCTAATATGGGGCTGGGACTTGATGAACGAAGGACTCGAGAAATTAACTAATCATTCTGATTCCTGTAGTAGCCTATGAGATGTTGCGCCATGCGCATGCGCCGGGTCAATACAAAATGAATGAATCGCTCTCTGAGACGACTCGCCGTTCCCGAGTCATATTAAGGATTCATGAACGACACATCACTAGTAACAACAAACAGATCTACACTGTCCGTCATGAAAATGGAGAGATTATGCATCCAACCTTATGTTGCTTTTTTTGAGGAACAGCTAATTGTTTTGAGATTGGAAATGGACGCTTCTGAGTGGTAAGTTTAGCCTTATATTTTCAGTAAGACCTGCAAAACGTAACGTCATTACCAATAGCCTGACATGTGAACTAGCATATATAACATTAACTTTTTAACATGTTATCTCAACATCAGCACCCTGCGCGCGAGTCAATGCGATCATAGACGCGTATCAGTTCAACTTGCAGGCAGCGCGCGGCGCACAAGTCAATGCTATCATCTCTTCCTAAAGAATAAACATAAATTAATACATCTTAAGGTATGTTGAGGATACATTACAACTTACTGAAATGTATCATATGTCGTGTAATCGCTCCATCTGCGTTTCAACCGCGGAAAGACAATAAAACAGCATGTAAACAATGTCATGCAGAATCACGTTTACTCTGAAGTCATTCAGTGTCCACAGCTGTGAGCTCACTAGAGAAATCAACTCTTTCACTGAATACATGCACTATATTAGCCGTTATATTCATTATATTAGCCTATATATATTCATTATATACTACTAAGCCTGTTAGTGATGTCTTGTTTATTTAATGTATGTTTAAATAAACCTGTCATGAAAATTACAGCCACTAAATGATTATATTTCAACAACGAATAAAAATAATTAGATTTAGAAGTTAATGCAAAAACTGCCTTATGTGAAGCTTATGGCCCGGTTTCACAGACAGGGCTTAGACTAAACCAGGATTAGGCAATATTTATATTAGAGCATTTAAGTAGCTTTTATAAACGTGCCCTAAATAAAAACATTACTGGTCTGCATCTTGAGACAAAACAATGACATTGGCGTATTTTAAGATCTGTCAGTGCAAGTTGATTTGAGTTAAAACAGCTCAAACATGAATTTTAGTCTAGGACTAGCTTAAGCCTTGTCTGTGAAACCAGGGGTATGAGTGTTGATTATTATATCTAAAAATAAATAGCAACTGAATTTAGGCTAATAGTTTGGGCTCTGTTGTTAATCTTTAATAGCTATATGTAAGTAAGGGCTCCCTATATAGTTTACAGCATTATCTTTAAGAAACTTTTAGTTATAATTTAATTCATTTAAGGACAGACACCATTTTTTTTTCATTAAACCACTGTTGAATAAAAATTAATAAAAAGCAATTTTGTAAAACTGCTGTACCGAATCCATACCGAACCGGGACTTCAAAACCGAGGTACGTACCGAAACGTCAGTTTTGTGTACCGTTACACCCCTAATATATATATATATAATATATAATATACATTAATATATATATATATATATATATATATAATATATAATATATATATATATATATATATATATATATATATATATATATATATATATATGTAATAATATATATATATGTAGCGACAATGAGTCAGATTAAATAATAACTCAACGGGGAATTTGAATTAAAATGAAAAAGACTCGAATTACACTATAATTTATAAATAATTCAGAATTAATGTTTACACCTTAACTTATTCGTCCACCGATATGTAAGAACTTAAAGGGGAGTCTGTTAAAGGGAAACAGGTCTATGTAGCTCAAATGAATGAATTTAATGAATTCATAGGGAATTTTGAGAGAGTCTAGTTTACAGCCGAGCAAATGACTCTTCCAGCGTTCATTTGTAAGGCCGTAAATATTAGATTAGATTAGATTCAACTTTATTGTCATTACACAAGTACAAGTACAAGGCAACGAAATGCAGTTTAGGTCTAACCAGAAGTGCAATAGCAGCAAGTGCAGGATATATACAATGGTTGCGTAAGTGCAGGGCATAAAAATGTACTGAATATATATAAATATGTATAAGTAGAGAGATGCTTATTACTATAAACAGAACTGAATTTACAGATGAATATATACAGTGAATAAATATAAATATACAGATGGCTATTACTATAAACAGAATGTAAACAGAATGTACAGGTGAATATGTACTATGAATATAATATACAGATGGCTATTACTTTGAACAGAATTTTACAGATAGAGGTATACAATAATATGTTAGGCTAATATGAGGAATATAGCAGTGGATTAAGTTAGTGCAATAAATTATGGACAGAGCTATCCGAAAGAAAGTGTAAAAGTGCAGTGGAAAGTGGTTGCATATTACAGTTAGAAGTACGGTGCAAAATGCAAATGTAAACATTGTTACTGTAAATACAGTCGGCAGTGCAAATGAGCATAATCCAGTTAAGATATGGTGGTGCAAAATGCATAAGTAAACAGTTGTTACTGTAATAAACAGTCGGTAGTGCAAATAACAAAGTGAATGTAGGTGTGAGGTAGGAGAGTTTGCAGTTTATGAGGGGAGTGGATATCAACTCTGATATCAAATATCAACTCTGCAGCGGATATTAATATCCGAACAATAGTGAAACACTATTTAACAGCCAGGTAACTTAGATCGGCAGTTCAAGACATTAAATTCATAAGCACATAACACAAGAACAGTTATATTTGACTACAAACGAAACTTCATTGATTACTCTAACACATCAAACTAATATCTAACGTAAACACACGCACTCGCACATTCATACGTTGCAGAAAGGAAGAAAGTGAGGAAAGAATAAGTCTTAAGAGAAAGAAATTATGAAATCCCAAGCAATATACATTTATGACACATGACCTGAAGAAACCATTGATCAGTAATTTATCCTCCTATCGTTTCTTAGGCGGGGTTATTAAATTTGATCTAATGCACCACTTCAGCTTGAAATCTAGAGGTATTATTTGCGTTTGTCTCACGTGTCGTCTCTGACAAGGGGGATTCCCTTTTCCTCCTGGCTGGAGAGGGGTTCCCTCGGGTCTTTGATTCGCTGAAGGTCTGTTCGTGTCTTTGATCGACGTCTTGGGAAGCCAATCACGTGGTGTGTTGGCGGCTGGATGGAAGTCTTGTGGGCGTTGTTCGAAATTGAAGCGCGCTGTTAGAGACTCGTTGAGTAACTTTGCGGCTAAACTTAACAGAACCCGAGACTTAACGGAAAGAAAATAAACTTTAAGTAAAAGAAAGGAAAGTGAGAGAAGAGCAGATGGCCTGAATGAAATCTGTTAACCCATTTTCTTTGATGGTCTGCCACGATCGTCCGATCGTCGCCTTGGCGGATTCTGGAACCGCGCTGCGAACAGCTCTTGACTGAACAATGAACAGAAAGTGAACACACAGTCTTCGTCTGTGTTCTGAGGTTAAATTCAAATATTTGCGGGTGACTGTCTCCCCCCCCCCTCCCCCCTCCCATAAAATTGGGTTATCTGTAGTAATTTAGTTTCCTGCTCTTAAGCAGAGAGTACATTCAGACCTAATTTCTTACTATAAGGACATGATCAATTCTATAAAGATTTCATTCAGCTCATCATACGAGCACAAAGGTATCAAACACGGTGCCTTTTCATCCACTCATTCAATAGTTACATAATTGCATGACGTGAGAGTGATATACATGCATAATAGTCACGTTTATCAATTGTAACACACTAACAAGCTATGTCGAAGGCTATTTGAATGAAAGTCCAATAATCAGTGATCTTAGGCACTCCAATATGTAACATTTTCTGGGATTTTGCTTGGAGTTTTAGCTGTGTCACTTGGAGTTCATTTAACAGTCATTGAAAAGACAGAGATCTGGTTTGTTTCTTTGTCTTTCGATCACAACAAGTCTTTTGTCCTCTTTGTCTAAGTTTTGGTCAAAAGTCCATAGGATATCAAGTAATTATAATATAGAAGCAGTAGCCCCGGGCAGAATGGAGCCTTGTGATAGATTTGTCGATTCCCTGGGGTCTGGAGCTGAATTGGGGCTTTGTGGAAGGGATGTTCATTTGATGAATCATTTGGAAGATTCGTTCATCTATAAGGTCTGCGACCATAATCGCTACATATATATATATATATATATATTTTTTTTTTTTTACAAACTTTTGTGGAACTTTTGCCTAGTAATGTAAATCAGGCTGGAAGTCAATGAGAATGTATAGTAAGTTAGTGCTTAAGGACTCTTGGGCCAAAAATATGTTCAGTAGGTCAAATATGGACTTCAGTACAGCCGTAACATGCATATATATATATATATATATATATATATATATATATATATATATATATATATATATATATATAATATATATATATATATAAAAAAGTGTTTAAGAACTCTTGGGCCAAAAATATGTTCAGAAGGTCAAATATGGACTTCTGTACAGTCATAATATTGTTGGGGTAACAGCTTTGGACCCAGGACCAGTAGTGAGAAATGAAGACCAAGAGTCAGGAGTTAGATTAATTAAAGAAAAATTTACTGAAGAATAGTTTGCAGTTTCATCAGCAGAAGCCAGCTTCAAGTCTCTCAAGGAGTTCGTAGGCTGCGCTCCCTCTAACAGTCTCCCCACCTCCGCCTAACGTACATACAATTTCCTGAACAGTTATACTGTTTTCAAGGTCTAGACACGTCATTACTGCCATGTGGAATGATTCTGATTGGTTCTAACAACATGCAACGTAAGCAACTTTCCACACGTAAACAGATAGGAGCACATATCACTAAAAGTGCGTAGACTAGTTGTCGCCCAGGCCAAGATTTAGATCGTCATGACCTCGGAGGTCGCAGAATGGCGTCTCCACGTCACGCATCATCTGCAGAAAAGTCCATCTCCAATGCTGAACCTGCACAGATCATGCAACGCACATACACACCAAGCTCCAGAGAATAACAGCTTTTCCCAAGGTTTGAGAACATCTTAACTAACTATCAACAAAGTCCTTCTCCACAACAACTGATATGCCATCTAGTACAGAAGTGAATTTATTCTATTTAGTTAATAAAAGCACATAAAAAAAAAGAGAGGTACATTTGTCTGTTGTCTGAGTCCACAAAAAGTCACATAGCCCCCGGGACATGTGTGACCCTAGGGTCACGGAAGGATGATATATAACTAAACACATGCTGAGAGAGCCTCTTGAAGTGAAGGGTGTTTGCACACTACAAGGACGGTTGCATGTCAGCTTGACACAGACATCAGAGCTGGCACCTAAAAGAATGTGGATTCAAAAGCACACAGCAAATAATACTAAAATCTCCAAATATAGAGAGGTTATAGATTAACTGATTTATCCAATGTAGAAAATAGTTATAACTTGATTATCATTGATTCTTATTTTAATATTGAACATAAAATCATTCTTGAAGGATATGTGTCTGATGAAGAGACAAGTGATGTTTGGCTTGACCCTTGACCCTTCATTCCCCCCTTTTAGACCATATGTGGGTGGGGGTCCCATACCGCCACGTCTGGTCTACAAGTGAGGTCACTACGGAAGGTCAAGTGGTGACGCATGTTTCCCTTTAGGGTCACAATTGTCGCTTCACCTCATCACGGACATGCTGGCCACTAAAAAGACCAGTCCCCGTTTTGAGGCTCTTTTACCCCTTCCACTCACAAACAGGGCCCCAATGTTCTTCTTTTCTCAAAACTCCTGATCAACATACTGATAACGTGCTTTCTCTCATTGAGAGGGGAACAGACAATATAGTACAATAGTATTCATACAATTCTTTAGGGTTTCAGTAAAAGGAAATATAAAATAAAATAAAACAAAATGAAATAAAATAAAATAAAATATAAGACAAATCCATATTTAATCTCTGGAAGCCGGGCTAAACGAGCACTCACTGGCGCTGCATTTCCATCAAGTTAGAGGTGTGTGATGCCTCCAAAATCTGAACACATTACTGAAATTTGCAAGGTTAAAGTGTCCAGAATGATCTCAGCTGACCCTTGAATGCCAATCTTTAAGGTGTTTCCTGGCTCTCTATTATGCTGTATTTGGTTAGCGGTATAGAGGGGACAATATTAGGGCAGGGGCTGCCGTGTCCAGTCTTGACCTTGGCCCCTACGAAACACAGCTTCCCCTCCCAACAGAGATGCTGCTGGCCTCACAGACATCTGCCTCACCTCTCATACACACCTCACATAAAACACCCCCCTTCTTGGAGGTGCCCCAATGGCGGTGACCCCCATTGGCGTGGGTTGCCCTCTGCTGGCCACAAGAAGGTCTTACCCCTCATCGGGAAATCACCTCATTCTCATTGGTCATCGCAACAGGATCCAATATTTTTCTGGAACCTTTTGGAAAGTGCATTCAAGAGTCACCAGAGCCATCCGGTCTGCTTTCAAATTAGTAAAAACATGGAGACAGGTTAATTATAGCTCCTGATCACACAGTTTTCCTGATACAAGTGTTCTCGTGAGAAACATCACACACGTCTAGGATGGACCCTCAGTCACCCCTCAGAGACCAAATACAAACTTAGGAAAATATAAAGGAAGAAACAAAATCATACCTGGACAGGCTCATTAAATTCGTGACAATAATATAGAAAGATAAATATTGATTAAGTCTTTGATTATAAATTAAATTTTAGAACCCACCCTTCAAGCTTCTACCAATTTAGGCTTCTTCCTAATTTACAATGTCCCACCAAAAAGCACATATGCATCCTTACATATTCACTTAACCCCCATTTTCATCATTATCCAAGATATATCACCCAAAGATAGGGATTGTAATTAAAAGTTTTTCTTTTTTTTTTTTTTTTTTTTCTCAAAACAAATCTTTTTCAGGTATAAAACTCAATAGTGGCCTGAAATAGACATACAAATTAAATAAATAATAAAAAAAGATAAACCAACAATAAAAGGTAAATAAATAAAAATAAACAATGGAATAATCCATTCAATTTCATTCAGTCTCATATAGCATGTACCACCTTAATTGCATAACACATTATACATTTCTTTCTCAAAGAATAGAAAATAAAAGAAAACATTCATATCATCCATAACATTCTTTCCACTTAAAACATAAACTTGTTCCTAATTTTTACTCAAGAAACCTTTGGTTAAATGTACTATTTCCAACAGACCCATTCTTCACCCCTCATAGCCCACATGACCGTTGATGAACATATCCATAAAAATAAAAATAAAAGTTAATGTTAAAACCATTTCATCAAAAATGACTTAATTATCAATTCTTATTACACCCAATCAGCTTGTTGTTAGTAAAACATTCAAAATCATTCATCAGGGTTTTCTTTAAAGTACCCTTCTTTAAATTTTCTTGTATTTCTGTTCTCAATGTGTTGTCCATTAAAACTCTTCAGGTGTAAGCTCCAAATGACCAAAATCTTAAACCTCTTAATTCTTGTCACTTGGCAGTGATACTTCATCAAATCCTCACTAGCCTTATCTTGCCACTTACACCCAAAAGTGTCACAACTTTACCTAGAACACATTTTCATAATCTCCCATATTACTTTAAATTTGGACTATAAGACTATAAGTCATCATCAATTTCTTTAAAGCCGTTTTAAAATAATGTGTTCAGCCATATCTATATTGACTCCATTTAACTTTACAAGTGTTCCTAAATTCTGTCAGAAAATCAATTTTTCACAAAAAATCTATCTTTTGGGGCTATTTCTCATTATTCCTCTATCAAAAATATGGTCTGCAGATGCCACACAATATGATCATTATTGTTTCTTATCTCTACTGCTCTGCAGAAACCAAAATATTATATTCCTCTTATCTCAATCTCAGTCACACAGAAAGACTTAAAGACACTTGCTTCTTTAACATTAATTGTGGTTCTGTATAAATCAAAATATCATGAAAAATTTAAATAAAGTAAAAATAAAACTTTTCCTTTTAAAAGTTATCTCTTTGGTCGCCCTCCGGCCTTTCAGAATTTTGAGGGAGTCTCTGGATAATTTAGATAGTGACTTCAGCCAATTTGTCACTTTGTCTCTGCCATCAAGTCTATAATATTTTCGTTTACCATTTTTAATCAATTGACATGATTTAAATTTATGCCCTCAGTTGAATTTAGACAAGGATTTTAACCCATGATGGACGGCAATCTTTAACTTTACAATTCCACTTTAACTTATCCAGAGAGTAATTCAAATCCACATCATAAATGACAAAAGTCGTCATAACAGACAGAGCTGGATAACAATCCATTTAAAGCTCGTCCTGTGTTCTGGATCATCTTTTCACCAGATTCCTTCAAAATGATCAGTTTCTCTCAAGGTTGTCGTTTACCTTAACCAATCTGTAATGGTCAAACACTCATTCCAGAGGTTAATGACACCCAATCAGGACAGAACAGTTCTAGGAACAGACACATACAAAACATAAAGTGCAGTCACACCCACACATACATTAAACATGAATGGCTCATTCTCAAATTTTACTTTTAGTGTTAACTCAAATTATTATTAAAACTCAGCCTTTACGTCTGCTCATTATTAATTTGTCTCTACAAAAGTCAGCTGCGTGGTTTTGGTTCTGATATCATTTCTTTGTTTTGTTTCAGCTTTAGCAGGGCGATAACAAATTGTACCATCCCTGCTTCCACAAGCAGTCTCTCTCTCTCTCTCTCTCTCTCTCTCTCTCTCTCTCTCTCTCTGATAACTTTTTCAACAGTCTTCTAAGACTTTAACTTTAATGTTAAATTCATTCTCATTTAAAGTCTGTGTGTAAAAACATCTTATACCTTTTTACACACCATGTTTTCCTAAAACATGTCTTATTATTCTCAAGTGATGCCCTGTGCATTTACTCATCAATATCTTCGATCATCTGTGGCACAGGCTCAAACATCAGCCTTGAGCTGGTTTCCAAAATAGAGAGAGACTCTGAGGCATTCAGGACTGGTACTGCATTTTCATAAACTTTTAACTTGTCACTCTAGAACAGCATAAGACTTGGCTAGAGATTACATTTGTTTTGCAATAAACATCAGACATTATCCCTTTAACTCTATCCTTTGCCAGAAATTACGTTTTCAAATGATCATAATTTCATATTTGTCTTTTGCCCATACAATACATTTAAACTTCAAACATCCAAACTGAGTCGGAGTTACTCTTCTAATTTTAGCCACAGCACCAGAAATGACATGGTGGGCCAGATTCAGATAAGCGAATTGTTTTATTTCAGCTCAGCATGAGCTTATCTTTGGAAACCAAAACATCAGCTTCTAGGGTTTTTAGCTTTTAACACCAATTATTGTCTCACGAGCAGTGTTTTTACCAACATCCAGTCCAATAAACTTTATCAGAACAACAAAACAACTTCAAGTCCTTTACTCAGACTACACAGACCAAATCTTACATAATTTCCAGTGATTTCTGCCAATTTATCTCACAAACAATTTAGAAATTAAAATTTTTCCAGTCTTTTAGCTTTTCGCCAGTCAAGTTTCTGATTAACTTTTTCCACTTAGAATTAAAACCTTTGCCCATTTCCTTAATAATTCCTTCAAATTTCTTTGATGTCAGGGCTTCAGAGCAGAGCTGCTTACAGCGTTTGCTCTCTTTTGTCTCAAAATCTTTATCTGGACTGATCATGTCACAAATTGTTAGCCATCATTTTAGTCAAAGTTCATACTCACCTGAAATTATACCAGCGGAGATGGAGGCGGCGATCTTTAACCAACACAGCTGTGGCTTCTGCGTGATGAAACTGCAAAGTACACTTGTACGAAAAAGTCACTCATACTGGTCCATGCCAATTTGGGTCATACTTTACATTTTCCTCGGGATCGTTCCTGATGCATCCCTGGCAAACAACCCTGAATCTATTTTTATTTTGTTTAACTGATAACTTAATCCCTAACTGTCTATTTTCCTAAATTCGGGGGCCCCCTGTCTGAGTTGGAAGAGACGGAGAAGGTTTGCGGTGGTCACTGTTTACCCTTACCAGTGTGCCTGCCCCTGTAGGAGTGGTGTGGTCACAGAGATGCTCACAAGTCTCTGAGCTAGAGTCCAAGTCAAGTCTCAAGTCTCTGGGCTCGAGTCCAAGTCAAGTCTCAAGTCTCTGGGCTCGAGTCCAAGTCAAGTCTCAAGTCTCTGAGCTAGAGTCCAAGTCAAGTCTCAAGTCTCTTTATTATAATAAGTCTCTGGTTATAATAAGTGTTGCATCACATACGGTGACCCATCCAGGCTGTGTAGAACACTGCAAAGCTATATATAAGGAATTCAAAGCATGTAATAAGTTATTTTGACACCTTTCTCTATTAACATACCATATCAGCTCATTAAACCTGCAGTTGTCGATCAATGAATATGAAAAGACAACAAGTGAATATGAAAAGACAACAAGTAAGATGCTTATCTAATAGCTAACAATTTTATGTGCAACACAGCACATCTGAAACCACAAAGTTCTGGTACTCAGGGTATCACAAAAACATTGCAAAATGTATAAGCAATAACACACTTTTTTCCACTTAAAGAGAGCACACACTCAAGCAAACACACAGAAACACTCTCTCACAGTCACACACGCACTCAAGTGCACACACACTACCCACACGTGGTTTACGGGGACTCTCCATAGGTGTAATGGTTTTACTAATGTACAAATGGTATAATCTATCCACCTACACTAACCCTACCCCTAAACCTACCAATCACAGAAAACTTTTGGCCTTTTTTGAATTTAAAAAAAGCACCATTTAGTATGTTTTTTTAAGCCGTTTGGATTATCAACCATGATTAGGTTTTATTTGAATACCCATGTTGAAATATAATCTTAGTGACTGTCCTTTTCATGACAGATTTATCAAAACATAGCATTAAATAATCAAGACATCACTAACAGGTTAAGTAGAATTTATATATATATATATATATATATAGATAGATAGATAGTGAAAGAGTTGATTTCTCCAGTGAATTAACAGCTGTGGACTGAATGACTTCTGACTCTGAGGTAAATGATGCGGCGTGACATATGTTTCTCAAGCCGTTTGACATCTTTGCGCGATTGAAACACTGATTGAGCGATTACACGACATATAATACGTTTCAGTAAGTGTGTTTTCTCAACATACCTTAAGATATTAATTTATGTTTATTCTTCTGGAAGAGATGATCGCGTTCACTCGCGCGCGCGCGCCGCGGCCGCTTGAATTGACGCGCCTATACATGATTGCTCGTTGTCCTCTCATGTGTGGCCGCGAGCAGCAGATACGTAGTACGTAGGCAGGTTATAGGTACCGGAGGGAGGGGAATAACATCGAGCTCATCAGACGTTTCCTAAAAATAAACATTGTTCACGAGTCCCGCAGCTCGAGTCCGAGTCGAGTCTGAAGTCTTTTGAGGACGAGTCTGAAGTCGAGTCTGAAGTCACTGTGTGTGCGACTTAAGTCGCACTCGAGTCCGAGTCTCAAACTCGAGTCCCCATCTCTGTGTGGTCATCAAAGCCCCCTTTGAGCTCTCTCCTCTGTTTGGGCAGGACTCGCTTGCACCCACGGTACCACCTTATGGTTACCTGGGCGACTTCTTATACCCCTTTATGTTTCTCAAACGCTTTTACCTCTTTAACATGTAATGTTCAAGATCTCTAGCCGAAACATAACCCGTGGTATAATTATTCCTTATTCCCGTCGAAATAAAGCTCTGCCGTTCCCCTTACCCAGTCTCTTCCAGTCAGACAAGTCTAATAATAAAAATATACTACCTTATCTACTTATTTGCCAGAGGTGTACCAAGGACTGATTGCTCGCGCATCTCTCCACCAAAAACTGTTGGGGTAACAGCTTTGGACCCAGGACCAGTAGTGAGAAATGAAGACCAAGAGTCAGGAGGTAGATTAATTAAAGAAAAATTTACTGAAGAATAGTTTGCAGTTTCATCAGCAGAAGCCAGCTTCAAGTCTCTCAAGGAGTTCGTAGGCTGCGCTCCCTCTAACAGTCTCCCCACCTCCGCCTAACGTACATACAATTTCCTGAACAGTTATACTGTTTTCAAGGTCTAGACACGTCATTACTGCCATGTGGAATGATTCTGATTGGTTCTAACAACATGCAACGTAAGCAACTTTCCACACGTAAACAGATAGGAGCACATATCACTAAAAGTGCGTAGACTAGTTGTCGCCCAGGCCAAGATTTAGATCGTCATGACCTCGGAGGTCGCAGAATGGCGTCTCCACGTCTCGTATCATCTGCAGAAAAGTCCATCTCCAATGCTGAACCTGCACAGATCATGCAACGCACATACACACCAAGCTCCAGAGAATAACAGCTTTTCCCAAGGTTTGAGAACATCTTAACTAACTATCAACAAAGTCCTTCTCCACAACAACTGATATGCCATCTAGTACAGAAGTGAATTTATTCTATTTAGTTAATAAAAGCACATAAAAAAAAAGAGAGGTACATTTGTCTGTTGTCTGAGTCCACAAAAAGTCACATAGCCCCCGGGACATGTGTGACCCTAGGGTCACGGAAGGATGATATATAACTAAACACATGCTGAGAGAGCCTCTTGAAGTGAAGGGTGTTTGCACACTACAAGGACGGTTGCATGTCAGCTTGACACAGACATCAGAGCTGGCACCTAAAAGAATGTGGATTCAAAAGCACACAGCAAATAATACTAAAATCTCCAAATATAGAGAGGTTATAGATTAACTGATTTATCCAATGTAGAAAATAGTTATAACTTGATTATCATTGATTCTTATTTTAATATTGAACATAAAATCATTCTTGAAGGATATGTATCTGATGAAGAGACAAGTGATGTTTGGCTTGACCCTTGACCCTTCAATATATAAAATTAAAAGAATTTTTTGGAACTTTTGGCTAGTAGTGGGAATCAGAAGGGAATTCAAAGAGAATGTATAGTAAGTTATTGTTTAAGGACTCTTGGGCCAAAAATATGTTCAGTAAGCCAAATACGGACTTCTGTAGAGCCATAACATGATAAAACAAATTAATAGTTTTTTTGGCGAACTTTTGGCTTGTAATTGGAATCAGGTGGGAAGTCAACGAGTATGTATAGTAAGTTAGTGTTTAAGGACTCTTGGGCCAAAAACATGTTCAGTAGGTAAAATATGGACTTCTTTACAACCAAAACATATGTAAAAAAAAAAAAAAAAAAAAAAAAAAAAATATATATATATATATATATATATATATATATATATATACAAACTTTTGTGGACCTTTTGCCTAGTAATGGAAATCAGGCTGCAATTCAATGAGAATGTATAGTAAGTTTGTGTTTAAGGACTATTGGGCCAAAAATATATTCAGTAGGTCAAATATGGACTTCTGTACAGCCATAACATGTAAAAAACAAACAAAACAAAAAAAACATTTGAAAACCCTTTGTGGAACTTTTGGCTAGTAATGAGAATCAGAAGGGAAGTCAATAAGGATGTATGTTAAGTTAGTTTTTAAGGACTCTTGGGCCAAAACTGCTTTCAGTAGGTCAAATATGGACTTCTAAACAGCCATAATGTAAATATATAAATAAAAAACAAAATAAAATCCTTAAAAAAACCTTTTGTGGAACTTTTGGTTAGTAATGGGAATCAAAAGGGATGTCAATGAGTATGATAGTATGTTAGTGTTTAAGGACTCTTAGGCCAAAACATTTTCAGTAGGTCAAATATGGACTTCTGTACAGCCATGACGTAAAATAAACAAATAAAATAAAATCCTTAAAAAAAAACTTTTGTGGAACTTTTGGTTAGTAATGGGAATCAGAAGGGAAGTCAATAAGTATGTTTAGTAAGTTAGTGTTCAAGGACTCTTGGGCTAAAATATGTTCAGTAGGTCAAATATGGACTTCTGTACAGCCATAACATGTACAAAAGATAATAAATTAATAGAAAAAACTTTTGTGGAACTTTTGGCTAGTAATGGGAATCAGAAGGGAAGTCAATAAGTATGTTTAGTAAGTTAGTGTTCAAGGACTCTTGGGCTAAAATATGTTCAGTAGGTCAAATATGGACTTCTGTAGTGCCATAACATGTACAAAAAATTATAAATAAATAGAAAAAACTTTTGTGGAACTTTTGGCTAGTAATGGTAATCAGAAGGGAAGTTAATGAATATGTATAGTAAGTTAGTGCTCAAGAACTCTTTGGCCAAAAATATGTTCAGTAGGTCAAATATGGACTTCTGTACAGACATAACGTATAAAAAAGTAAATAAAATAAAAACCTTAAAAAACTTTTGTGGAACTTTTGGCTAGTAATGGGAATCAGAAGGAAAGTCAATGAGTATGTATAGTAAGTTAGTGCTCAAGAACTCTTTGGCCAAAAATATGTTCAGTAGGTCAAATATGGACTTCTGTACAGACATAGCATGTATAAAAAAATTAATAAAATAAAATCCTTAAAAAAACTTTTGTGGAACTTTTGGCTAGTTAATTGGAATCCGAAGGGAAGTCAATAAGTATAATAGTATGTTAGTGTTCAAGGACCCTTGGGCTAAAAATATGTTCAATAGGTCAAATATAGACTTCTGGACAGCCATAACATATAAATAAATAAAAAATAAAATAAAATCCTTAAAAAAAACTTTTGTGGAACTTTTGGTTAGTAATGGGAATCAGAAGGGAAGTTAATAAGTATAATAGTATGTTAGTGTTTAAGGACTCTTGGGCCAAAAATTGTTGAGTAGGTCAAATATGGACTTCTGTACAGACATAACGTATAAAAAAGTAAATAAAATAAAAACCTTAAAAAAACTTTTGTGAAACTTTTGGCTAGTAATGGTAATCAGAAGGGAAGTTAATGAATATGTAAGTTAGTGTTCAAGGACTCTTGGGCCAAAAGTGCTTTCAGTACGTCAAATATGGACTTCTAAACAGCCATAATGTAAATATATAAATAAAAAATAAAATAAAATCCTTAAAAAAAAAACCTTTTGTTGAACTTTTGGTTAGTAATGGGAATCAATAGGGATGTCAACGAGTATGATAGTATGTTAGTGTTTAAGGACTCTTGGGCCAAAAATTGTTCAGTAGGTCAAATATGGACTTCTGTACAGACATAACATGTATAAAAAAGTAAATAAAAACCTTAAAAAAACCTTTTGTGGAACTTTTGGCTAGTAATTGGAATCAGAAGGGAAGTCAATAAGTATGTATAGTAAGTTAGTGTTCAAGGACTCTTGGGCCAAAAATTGTTCAGTAGGTCAAATATGGACTTCTGTACAGCCATAACATGTATAAAAAAATAAATAAAATAAATCCTTAAAAAAACTTTTGTGGAACTTTTGGTTAGTAATGGGAATCTGAAGGGAAGTATATCACTATGATAGTATGTTAGTGTTCAAGGACTCTTGGGCTAAAATATGTTCAGTAGGTCAAATATGGACTTCTGTACAGCCATAACATGCACAAAAAATAATAAATTAATAGAAAAAACGTTTGTGGAACTTTTGGCTAGTAAAGGGAATCAGAAGTGAAGTCAATAAGGATGTATGTTAAGATAGTTTTTAAGGACTCTTGGGCCAAAAATTGTTCAGTAGGTCAAATATGGACTTCTGTACAGACATAACATGTATAAAAAAGTAAATAAAATAAAAACCTTAAAAAAAACTTTTGTGGAACTTTTGGCTAATAATGGGAATCAGAAGGGAAGTCAATAAGTATGTTTAGTAAGTTAGTGTTCAAGGACTCTTGGGCCAAAAATTGGTCAGTAGGTCAAATATGGACTTCTGTACAGCCATAACGTTAAAAAATAATAATAATTTAAAAAATCCTTTAAAAAAAACCTTTTGTGGAACTTTTGGTTAGTAATAGGAATCAGAAGTGAAGTCAATAAGGATGTATGTTAAGATAGTTTTTAAGGACTCTTGGGCCAAAACTGCTTTCAGTAGGTCAAATATGGGCTTCTAAACAGCCATAATGTAAATATATAAATAAAAAATAAAATAAAATCCTTAAAAAAACCTTTTGTGGAACTTTTGGTTAGTAATTGGAATCAGAAGGGAAGTCAATAAGAATGTATAGTAAGTTAGTGTTCAAGGACTCTTGGGCCAAAAGTGCTTTCAGTAGGTCAAATATGGACTTCTGTACAGCCATAATGTAAATATATATATAAAAAATAAAATAAAATCCTTAAAAAAACCTTTTGTGGAACTTTTGGTTAGTAATGGGAATCAAAAGAGATGTCAATGAGTATGATAGTATGCTAGTGTTTAAGGACTCTTAGGCCAAAACATTTTCAGTAGGTCAAATATGGACTTCTGTACAGCAATGACGTAAAATAAACAAATAAAATAAAATCCTTAAAAAAACCTTTTGTGGAACTTTTGGTTAGTAATTGGAATCAGAAGGGAAGTCAATAAGAATGTATAGTAAGTTAGTGTTCAAGGACTCTTGGGCCAAAAGTGCTTTCAGTAGGTCAAATATGGACTTCTGTACAGCCATAATGTAAATATATATATAAAAAATAAAATAAAATCCTTAAAAAAACCTTTTGTGGAACTTTTGGTTAGTAATGGGAATCAAAAGAGATGTCAATGAGTATGATAGTATGCTAGTGTTTAAGGACTCTTAGGCCAAAACATTTTCAGTAGGTCAAATATGGACTTCTGTACAGCCATGACGTAAAATAAACAAATAAAATAAAATCCTTAAAAAAAACTTTTGTGGACCTTTTGGCTAGTAATTGGAAACAGAAGGCAAGTCAATAAGAATGTATAGTAAGTTAGTGTTCAAGGACTCTTGGGCCAAAAGTGCTTTCAGTACGTCAAATATGGACTTCTAAACAGCCATAATGTAAATATATAAATAAAATAAAATCCTTAAAAAATCCTTTTGTGGAACTTTTGGCTAGTAATGGGAATCAGAAGGGAAGTCAATGAGTATGTATAGTAAGTTAGTGTTCAAGGACTCTTGGGCCAAAAATTGTTCAGTAGGTCAAATATGGACTTCTGTACAGCCATAACATGTATAAAAAAATAAATAAAATAAAATCCTTAAAAAAACTTTTGTGGAACTTTTGGTTAGTAATGGGAATCTGAAGGGAAGTATATCACTATGATAGTATGTTAGTGTTCAAGGACTCTTGGGCTAAAATATGTTCAGTAGGTCAAATATGGACTTCTGTACAGCCATAACATGTACAAAAAATAATAAATGAATAGAAAAAACTTTTGTGGAACTTTTGGCTAGTAATGGGAATCAGAAGTGAAGTCAATAAGGATGTATGTTAAGATAGTTTTTAATGACTCTTGGGCCAAAAATTGTTCAGTAGGTCAAATATGGACTTCTGTACAAACATAACATGTATTAAAAAAATTATAAAATAAAAACCTTAAAAAAACCTTTTGTGGACCTTTTGGCTAGTAACTGGAATCAGAAGGGAAGTCAATAAGAATGTATAGTAAGTTAGTGTTCAAGGACTCTTGGGCCAAAAATTGTTCAGTAGGTCAAATATGGACTTCTGTACAGCCATAACATGTATAAAAAAATAAATAAAATAAAATCCTTAAAAAAAACTTTTGTGGAACTTTTGGTTAGTAATGGGAATCAGAAGGGAAGTATATCACTATGATAGTATGTTAGTGTTTAAGGACTCTTGGGCCAAAAATTGTTCAGTAGGTCAAATATGGACTTCTGTACAGACATAACATGTATAAAAAAGTAAATAAAATAAACACCTTAAAAAAACTTTTGTGGAACTTTTGGCTAGTAATTGGAATCAGAAGGGAAGTCAATAAGTATGTATAGTAAGTTAGTGGTCAAGGACTCTTAGGCCCAAAATTGTTCAGTAGGTCAAATATGGACTCCGGTACAGCCGTAACATATATAAAAAAAATAAATAAATAAAAACCTTAAAAAAAACTTTTGTGGAACTTTTGGCTAGTAATGGGAATCAGAAGTGAAGTCAATAAGGATGTATGTTAAGATAGTTTTTAATGACTCTTGGGCCAAAAATTGTTCAGTAGGTCAAATATGGACTTCTGTACAAACATAACATGTATAAAGAAAATTTATAAAATAAAAACCTTAAAAAAAACTTTTGTGGACCTTTTGGCTAGTAATTGGAATCAGAAGGGAAGTCAATAAGAATGTATAGTAAGTTAGTGTTCAAGGACTCTTGGGCCAAAAGTGCTTTCAGTAGGTCAAATATGGACTTCTAAACAGCCATAATGTAAATATATAAATAAAAGATAAAATAAAATCCTTAAAAAAAACCTTTTGTTGAACTTTTGGTTAGTAATGGGAATCAATAGGGATGTCAACGAGTATGATAGTATGTTAGTGTTTAAGGACTCTTGGGCCAAAAATTGTTCAGTAGGTCAAATATGGACTTCTGTACAGACATAACATGTATAAAAAAAGTAAATAAAATAAAAACCTTAAAAAAAACTTTTGTGGACCTTTTGGCTAGTAATTGGAATCAGAAGAGAAGTCAATAAGAATGTATGTTAAGATAGTTTTTAATGACTCTTGGGCCAAAAATTGTTCAGTAGGTCAAATATGGACTTCTGTAAAGACATAACATGTATAAAAAAGTAAATAAAATAAAAACCTTAAAAAAAACTTTTGTGGAACTTTTGGCTAATAATGGGAATCAGAAGGGAAGTCAATAAGTATGTTTAGTAAGTTAGTGTTCAAGGACTCTTGGGCCAAAAATTGGTCAGTAGGTCAAATATGGACTTCTGTACAGCCATAACGTTAAATAATAATAATAATTTAAAAAATCCTTTAAAAAAAACCTTTTGTGGAACTTTTGGTTAGTAATAGGAATCAGAAGTGAAGTCAATAAGGATGTATGTTAAGATAGTTTTTAAGGACTCTTGGGCCAAAACTGCTTTCAGTAGGTCAAATATGGGCTTCTAAACAGCCATAATGTAAATATATAAATAAAAAATAAAATAAAATCCTTAAAAAAACCTTTTGTGGAACTTTTGGTTAGTAATTGGAATCAGAAGGGAAGTCAATAAGAATGTATAGTAAGTTAGTGTTCAAGGACTCTTGGGCCAAAAGTGCTTTTAGTAGGTCAAATATGGACTTCTGTACAGACATAACATGTATAAAAAATAAATAAAATAAAAAACTTAAAAAACCCTTTGTGGAACTTTTGGCTAGTAATTGGAATCAGAAGGAAAGTCAATGAGTATGTATAGTAAGTTAGTGTTCAAGTACTCTTGGGCCAAAAATATGTTCAGTCGGTCAAATATGGACTTCTGTACAGCCATAATGTAAATATATATATAAAAAATAAAATAAAATCCTTAAAAAAACCTTTTGTGGAACTTTTGGTTAGTAATGGGAATCAAAAGGGATGTCAATGAGTATGATAGTATGTTAGTGTTTAAGGACTCTTAGGCCAAAACATTTTCAGTAGGTCAAATATGGACTTCTGTACAGCCATGACGTAAAATAAACAAATAAAATAAAATCCTTAAAAAAAACTTTTGTGGACCTTTTGGCTAGTAATTGGAAACAGAAGGCAAGTCAATAAGAATGTATAGTAAGTTAGTGTTCAAGGACACTTGGGCCAAAAGTGCTTTCAGTAGGTCAAAAAAATGGACTTCTGTACAGACATAACATGTATAAAAAAGTAAATAAAATAAAAACCTTAAAAAAAACTTTTGTGGAACTTTTGGCTAATAATGGGAATCAGAAAGGAAGTCAATAAGAACGTATAGTAAGTTAGTGTTCAAGGACTCTTGGGCCAAAAGTGCTTTCAGTAGGTCAAATATGGACTTCTAAACAGCCATAATGTAAATATATAAATAAAAAATAAAATAAAATCCTTAAAAAAACCTTTTGTTGAACTTTTGGTTAGTAATGGGAATCAATAACATACTATCATACTCATTGACATCCCTAGTGTTTAAGGAAACTTAGGCCAAAACATTTTCACTAGGTCAAATATGGACTTCTGTACAGCCATAACGTAAAATAAACAAATAAAATAAAATCCTTAAAAAAAACTTTTGTGGAACTTTTGGCTAATAATGGGAATCAGAAGGGAAGTCAATAAGTATGTTTAGTAAGTTAGTGTTCAAGGACACTTGGGCCAAATGTGCTTTCAGTAGGTCAAATATGGACTTCTGTACAGCCATAACATGTATAAAAAAATAAATTAAATAAAAACCTTAAAAAACCTTTTGTGGAACTTTTGGTTAGTAATGGGAATCAATAGGGATGTCAACGAGTATGATAGTATGTTAGTGTTTAAGGACTCTTGGGCCAAAAATTGTTCAGTAGGTCAAATATGGACTTCTGTACAGACATAACATGTATAAAAAAGTAAATAAAATAAAAACCTTAAAAAAAACTTTTGTGGAACTTTTGGCTAGTAATTGGAATCAGAAGGGAAGTCAATAAGTATGTTTAGTAAGTTAGTGGTCAAGGACTCTTGGGCCAAAAATATGTTCAGTAGGTCAAATATGGACTTCTGTACAGACATAACATGTATAAAAAAATAAATTAAATAAAAACCTTAAAAAACCTTTTGTGGAACTTTTGGTTAGTAATGGGAATCAATAGGGATGTCAACGAGTATGATAGTATGTTAGTGTTTAAGGACTCTTGGGCCAAAAATTGTTCAGTAGGTCAAATATGGACTTCTAAACAGCCATAATGTAAATATATATATATATATATATATATATATATATATATATATATATATATATATATATATATATATATATATATATATATATATATATATATATATATATATATAAAAAAAAACTTAAAAAAACTTTTGTGGAACTTTTGGCTAGTAATGGGAATCAGAAGTGTAGTCAATAAGGATGTATGTTAAGATAGTTTTTAATGACTCTTGGGCCAAAAATTGTTCAGTAGGTCAAATATGGACTTCTGTACAAACATAACATGTATAAAAAAAATTTATAAAATAAAAACCTTAAAAAAAACTTTTGTGGACCCTTTGGCTAGTAATTGGAATCAGAAGAGAAGTCAATAAGAATTTATAGTAAGCTAGTGGTCAAGGACTCTTGGGCCAAAAATTGTTCAGTAGGTCAAATATGGACTCCGGTACAGCCATAACATATATAAAAAAAATAAATAAAATAAAAACCTTAAAAAAACCTTTTGGCTAGTAATGGGAATCAGAAGTGAAGTCAATAAGGATGTATGTTAAGATAGTTTTTAATGACTCTTGGGCCAAAAATTGTTCATTAGGTCAAATATGGACTTCTGTACAGACATAACATGTATAAAAAAGTAAATAAAATAAAAACCTTAAAAAAAACTTTTGGCTAGTAATGGGAATCAGAAGGGAAGTCAATAAGTATGTTTAGTAAGTTAGTGTTCAAGGACTCTTGGGCCAAAAATTGGTCAGTAGGTCAAATATGAACTTCTGTACAGCCATAATGTTAAAAAATAATAATAATTTAAAAAATCCTTTAAAAAAAACCTTTTGTGGAACTTTTGGTTAGTAATAGGAATCAGAAGTGAAGTCAATAAGGATGTATGTTAAGATAGTTTTTAAGGACTCTTGGGCCAAAACTGCTTTCAGTAGGTCAAATATGGGCTTCTAAACAGCCATAATGTAAATATATAAATAAAAAATAAAATAAAATCCTTAAAAAAACCTTTTGTGGAACTTTTGGCTAGTAATGGGAATCAGAAGGGAAGTCAATAAGTATGTTTAGTAAGTTAGTGTTCAAGGACTCTTGGGCCAAAAATATGTTCAGTAGGTCAAATATGGACTTCTGTACAGACATAACATGTATAAAAAAATAAATTAAATAAAAACCTTAAAAAACCTTTTGTGGACCTTTTGGCTAGTAATTGGAATCAGAAGGGAAGTCAATAAGAATGTATAGTAAGTTAGTGTTCAAGGACTCTTGGGCCAAAAGTGCTTTCAGTACGTCAAATATGGACTTCTAAACAGCCATAATGTAAATATATAAATAAAAAATAAAATAAAATCCTTAAAAAAACCTTTTGTTGAACTTTTGGTTAGTAATGGGAATCAATAGGGATGTCAACGAGTATGATAGTATGTTAGTGTTTAAGGACTCTTGGGCCAAAAATTGTTCAGTAGGTCAAATATGGACTTCTGTACAGACATAACATGTATAAAAAAGTAAATAAAATAAAAACCTTAAAAAAACTTTTGTGGAACTTTGGCTAGTAATTGGAATCAGAAGGGAAGTCAATAAGTATGTATAGTAAGTTAGTGTTCAAGAACTCTTTGGCCAAAAATATGTTCAGTAGATCAAATATGGACTTCTGTACAGACATAACGTATAAAAAAGTAAATAAAATAAAAACCTTAAAAAAACTTTTGTGGAACTTTTGGCTAGTAATGGGAATCAGAAGGAAAGTCAATAAGTATAATAGTATGTTAGTGTTCAAGAACTCTTTGACCGGCTTCCGGTAATGGCGGAGAGGCGAGTGGTCGCATAATTCTAAAGCTCCCGGCGGGGTTGAATCCCCCTCAAGGTTGAACGTTATATGATTGATATAAAAGTTACTAGAGATAATGCCAGGGGGACGGAAATCAAGAAACAAAGGAAAGACTTCGGTTAATTCAGAAGAGAACGTTTTATCACCGAGTGACAGCGAGGATAGCACCTCGTGCGCTGACAAGCTAACAAGCGCCGATAACATGGAGGATATGAAGGTCAGCATCATTGCCGAAATAAAACAAATACACACGGACATCTCTAAAGAGATCAACGAAGCAACGGACCAACTCAAAAGGGAGCTTGGTGATTTTAGAGGAGAAATGAACACCAAACTGAACGCTATTGAGACCGACATAAAAGACGTAACGACTAGAGTGGAGGCGGCTGAGGACAGAATCACTGAAATGGAGGCCTTTAACACGGATGCAAGAGATGTGCTATCCCACTCACTTGAACTACAGGAACAACTCCAGACACGGCTTGAAGACTTAGAGGCACGCTCACGTCGAAACAATTTACGGATTGAAGAAGAGGAGGCCGAAGGAGACGATATAACGGGTTTTGTGGAGAGATTTATCAAAACAGAGCTAGCTCTTCCCGACACCCCTCTCGGAATACAAAGGTGTCATCGCTCACTTGCTGCTAAACCTCCTCATGGGGCTAACCCGAGATCAATCGTCCTATGCTTTCTAGAGTTTCAAATCAAAGAACGGGTGCTTCAATCTGCTTGGAAGAGGAAAGATATTCAGTACAAAGGGAAACGCATCTTCTTCGAACAAGACTACACCAGTGACATTTTGGCAAAGAGGAAGGCCTATGCACCCATTAGAAGAGCTCTTAAAGAAAAAAATCTTCGCTGCCAGACGTTACACCCAGCGCGTCTCCGTGTTCACCTCCAAACCTGTACAGTGATTTACAGAGATCTTCAAGAAGCCGCGAACGACCTGAAGGGAAGAGGAGTTATTAATACCGAAACTTTCAACCAAGTGACTAAATACAAGGACCCTTCTGGACCAAGGATGGTGAAATCGGCGTGGCAAATTGCGGGTACCTCACGACGTCAGCGGGAGAGGATCAAAGACATTCAAGAAAAATTAAAAAAATGTCACCGCAACGTAGACGCCACTAGCTAAGGTCAATATCATGATGTTCACCGGTGAGATTTTTCTGAACAGCTTTCCTTAACTCTAAGTGTAATCTGGACCTTGCCGCTGGGAAATGCATGCTTGTTTTCTCTACCACGCGAGCTGCTCTGAATTAAGTCAGAGGATACGACTCGCATTGAGAGGGACTCCTTTGGTTTTAGAGGATTCCACTTTCAGCTTAGAAGTGATTATGGCACTTCACCTTTGGAAGTTGATTTTGTTCCTGTTCATTTGTTCTTTACGTTTTATTTTAGATAGACCGACATTTTATACTTTTTTTCTTAGCCATTCAAGCTGTTCAATAATAATAATGTTCCCTAAAAAATAAAATGACTAGAGAAAAATATAACTTTATTACTCTTAATGTAAATGGCTTACACAATCCTGTAAAAAGGGGTAAAGTTATAGCTAAAATGAAGAGAGAAAAGCAGGATGTCATATTTTGGCAAGAAACGCACCTTTCAGACACTGAGCATGAGAAACGTAAAAAATGGTTTAAAAATTCGTATTATTCTTCGTTTAAACATGGCAATGCAAGAGGAGTTTCAATACTCATTTCAAATCATGTACATTTTCAGTTTACCTCACAGGTGGCAGATGCTGATGGACGATACATTTTAGTAAAAGGATTCATTGATCATAAAGAGATTGCTTACATTGGTGAACATTTATAGACCTCCTGGGCATAATAAGCAATTTACTAAGAAAGTTTTTGACTTGTTATGTATGGAAATGTCTGGGGTGGTGATATGCGGGGGGGACTGGAATATTCACTTGCATCCTTCACTGGACTCTTCATCTAAGGCGAAAAATATACAATCAGAGGCACTACATATTAAAAAAAGAATGAAAGAGCTAGGCATGATGGACGTTTGGAGAGACATACATCCACATGAAAAGGTTTATACATTTTTTTCCCACTCTCATTCTATTTTTTCTAGACTAGATTATTTTTTCATGCTCAATTCTGACAGACATAGGATTATTGACTGTAAAATAGGAGTCAAGAGACATCTCGGATCACGCTGGGGTTTACTTAATAATACATTTAGATATTAAACGAAAAGAAAGGATCTGGAGGTTAAACTCTAGTTTTCTTAACGAGACAGCATTTCAACAATACATTCAGAAGGAGTTTGAAGATTACATGTATCACAATAATAAAGAAAATATTTCACCAAGTGTATTATGGGATGCCGCTAAAGCAGTTCTCAGAGGTAAATTGATAATGTGGTCATCAAATAGGAAAAAGGAAAAAGAGAAAATAATTGCTGATAAGACTAGGGAACTTAAGATTTTGGAGGAGGAGCATCAAAGAAATAATAATGTAGATAGTTTAGAACAATTAAATTTGGCTCGAAAGACTTTAAATGAACTTTATGAAAATCAAGTGACCAAAAAAGCTAAATTTATCAAACAAACCTATTATGAGAATGGACCTAAAGCCAGAAGATTACTTGCGTGGAGAGCACGCAAACAAGAAGCTAGTCGTTACATACATAAAATAAAAAATCCGCAGACTAATGAGGTACAATATAATCTAGAAGATATACAAGAGTCTTTTGTATATTACTATTCAAATGTATATTCCCAGCCTCCAGCGGCAGACATAAATATAGTGGAAAGTTTCTTGGACTCATTGGATTTACCGTCTATAGGCACAGAACAGAATAAAAAACTCACACAACAAATAGCAGAGGAAGAAATAGGAAAAGCAATATCAAATTTAAAGGGGAATAAAGTGCCAGGTCCGGATGGGTTTCCATCGGAGTGGTACAAGTGCTTCAAGCAAATGATAGTACCGACTTTGAAAAGTTGTTTTAATCAGGTTTTGGAAGGCGGAGAAATCCCTATATCCTGGAATCAAGCCCTTATCTCAGTAATACTTAAACCAGGGAAGGATGCAACTGAATGTAGCTCTTATAGACCGGTATCAGTATTGAACATAGATTATAGAATATTTACCACAATAATGGCCAAACGTTTTGAAAACATATTACCAGATTTGATAGATACAGATCAGACAGGATTTATTAAAAATAGAACAACACATGACAACATACGAAGAGCGTTTAAAATCATAAATCATATGAAACCTACAGAATCTGTCGTCCTTAGCCTTGATGCAGAAAAGGCATTTGATTCTGTGAGATGGGAGTTTCTTTATATGTCTCTAAAACGATTCGGATTTAATTGTCAGATTATCAATTGTCTAAAATCCCTATACAAATCACCTACAGCAAGAATTAAAATTAATGGAGCTTTATCAGATGGTGTTTCCCTAAAACGAGGCTGTAGACAAGGATGCGCGATGAGCGCAACGCTATTTGTATTGTTTATTGAACCATTGGCACAAGCCATCAGAGAATCAGAAAAAAAATATTGGAGTCACTGTATACAATACAGAATACAAAATTTGTTTGTATGCAGACGACATTCTGATGACTCTGATGATATTAGTTTGACAACATTAATATCCCTACTTAAAAATATGGCTCTTATTCGGGATACAAATTAAACTTCCATAAAACTCAAATTTTAACTTTTAACTATAAACCAAGCAAACAGATACAAAAACATTTAAAATGTAACTGGAATAATAACATAATTAGATATTTAGGGGTTAATATTCCAAGAGAACTGACAGAAGTATATAAACACAATTATGTCCCCTTAACATGCAATATAAAACATGATATGGATCGGTGGCTTATACTCCCAATGAACATGTACAATAGAATAGAACTGGTCAAAATGATTATACTACCAAAACTACTGTATCTTTTCTTAGCATTACCAAATGAGGTGACCTCTAAGCAATTCAATGAATGGAACAAAATAATTTCTAATTTTATTTGGTGTAAACATAGGCCTAGAATAAAATTTGAGACATTGCAACTAACCAAAAAGGAAGGTGGTATGGCTCTCCCATGTTTACAGAGTTATTATAAATCAGCACAACTTAAGATTTTGATAGCATGGTGTGACCCGTCAAGTGATGCCAAGTGGAAAGAATTGGATCAGGCTGAGATCCGCTCTCCTCTCCCCTCCATTTTAGGGGACAAACAACTATTACAATCACTTTTACCTAAAGTATCCCTCGTGATAAAAACACCATTAAGCATTTGGCTTACGGAATTAAGAGTCAAGAGAGTTGAAAGAGTTGCAAAGATCTTACGCTGGCCAGCATATGACAGGGATTTCACACCTGCAAAAAATGATGCAAGATTCAAAAACTGGTGTAGTAAGGGTATTACGGCATATTGGAAAATAATTACAGATAATGGCCTAGAAACTTTTCAACAATTATCGGAAAAATATTACTTGAGGAAAGATGATTTCTTCAGGTATCTTCAATTAAGACACCATTTTAATGCAGATATCAGATCCAAAAACATGGAGAACAGCCCCTTAGTTATGCTTTTTATAAATATATGTAGGGGGAAGCTCACTAAAAAACATGTCTCCGCAATATATTCTCTTCTACAATCTGAGAAAAGGTTTTCCACCATGTATATTAAACAGAGATGGGAAAATGAGATTGGAATGAACATAACTGAGGATGATTGGTTAAATATATGTGAAACCATTGCTACTACTTCCAGCTCTGACTTATGGAGAGAATTTACTTGGAAAAATACATTAAGGTTCTTTATTACTCCAAAGATCAGAGAACAACAGACTAAAAATTCTCAACATGGCAATTGCTGAAGGAAATGTGGACAGAAATCAGCAGGGCATTTTCACATCTTTTGGGGATGTTCTAAGATCACCCCTTACTGGACAGATATTATTGGATATATAAAAATGATATTGGGACTACAACTAGAAGAGACCTTTTCTGTGTTTTACCTTGGAAATATGCCAAATGGGACAAGAAAGGAAGACAGATATCTGCTACAAATCTTACAAGCAGCAAGCAAGAAGGCCATTACATGTAAATGGCTGAACATAGACCCTCCTACCTCATCGCAGTGGATAGAAATTACAAACGAAATATGCAACATGGAGAAACTGACCTTTTCATTAAGACATGCTTCGGAAAAAGGGGAAGGTTACTGGAAGAAATGGAAAACTTTCTTCAATAAGTAGATGCCATTTATATTATAAAATACATATAAATATCTCATTTAACATGTGTCTAGGGAACATGTTTCATTGCATTATGGCTATCTGTCTGTTTGTTTATTTTATGTTCATTTTGGTTTAAATGTAAAAGAAAAATGTAAAACCTTTAAAAATAAAGTTAAAAAAAAAAGAACTCTTTGACCAAAAATATGTTCAGTAGGTCAAATATGGACTTCTGTACAGCCATAACATGTACAAAAAATTATAAATTAATAGAAAAAACTTTTGTGGAAGTTTTGGCTAGTAATGGGAATCAGAAGAGAAGTCAATAAGTATGTTTAATAAGTTAGTGTTCAAGGACTCTTGGGCCAAAACTGCTTTTAGTAGGTCAAATATGGACTTCTAAACAGCCATAATGTAAATATATAAATAAAAAACAAAATAAAATCCTTAAAAAACCCTTTTGTGGAACTTTTGGCTAGTAATGGGAATCAGAAGGGAAGTCAATAAGGATGTATGTTAAGATATTATACATACTATTATACATACGGACCATAGGTGGCGCTATAACTGGCAAAAAGCCTTCATTCTTATTAGGGGTTCAAGCATGAAACTTTTGCATTTGGGTGGCTGTAACAGGGTCATTTAGAAAAGGGGTGTGGCAAAATACACTAAAAAGCCTATAAATCCCAAATGAAAACTCAGAACTCCACCAAAATTGATGAGCATATGTGTCAGAACATGGTGAGGAAGCATGCAGAGTTTCATGGAGATTGGACCATAGGTGGCGCTATAACTGGCAAAATATACATATCGCGCGATCACACCAGAATTCGCGAGATTACATGGGGCCTCGTGACGTCAGCTGTCAGTCATGACCGCAGCCGTTCCGCAACAAATCCGGACCTGGTGGGTATTGACGGACGACGGAACACGGAGCTGTCACGCAGCGGAGCCGTTCCGCAGCCGTAACGCAGCCGGTGGAAATTGGGGGTTAGACTGTTTGTCCCAGGATCAAGTGTCTTATATCGTTGGAATCCTTGGCTCAAGGCGGACAAAATGGCTATCTCCGATTTTGATTTAGGCGGGGAACATTTTCTGCTATGTCGAAATTTGTCCAAAACCTACTTTTGCAAACTAGTCTCTGGTTTTTTGCCCGATCGGAACCAAACCAGTCTAGGACAATTCTATGGACTCTCTTGATCAATAATTATCAAAAAAAGTTGAACTTTTGCATTTGGGTGGCTGTAACAGGGTCATTTAGAAAAGGGGTGTGGCAAAATACACTAAAAAGCCTATAAATCCCAAATGAAAACTCAGAACTCCGCCAAAATTGATGAGCATATGTGTCAGAACATGGTGAGGAAGCATGCAGAGTTTCATGGAGATCGGACCATAGGTGGCGCTATAACTGGCAAAAAGCCTTCATTCTTATTAGGGGTTCAAGCATGAAATGCTGAAACCCTATTGTAATTGTAAGGTTTTGTAAAACGCATCGTGCAGGCCAAACCGTAAGGCCTAGAGACATGAAACCTGGCCAGATGGTAGGCCTCAGTTTGGGGACAACCTATCAGAGTATGACCCCGAATGGCCCATAGGTGGCGCTACAGCAACCAAAAGTTCAAAATTGCTCATAACTCTTACCCCCAATTTCCACCGGCTGCGTTACGGCTCCGTCACGGCAGCGGAGTCAATAGGTTTCCATTAAAGTCAATGAGTGTATTTCCACTGAATGCGTTACAGCTGCGTTCCGACTCCGGCGATCCGCAGCCCTCCGCATCAAATACGCAGAGCTTCTATTTTTGCCGGATGCCGGAGCGCTCCGCAGCACTACAGGGCAGAGTACGCAGGACAGGAAGTCGAGTGACAAAACAGAACAGCCAGAAACAAAATAAAAGATCCGTTTAATTTTCAAAATAAAATACACCGCGCTCATATTTCCCTACACTACACCTTGAAAACGTCATAATGGGCGGAGACAGGCTTGTTTTAACCCCGTTGACACGATGGATGAAGAAATGCTGATTATTGAGGTACAGAATCAACCCATCATCTATGACTCCTCACATCCTTTTTATAAGGACAACATTAAAAAGGATGGAAAACTGTTCCTGGTTTGGTAGTTCTGTTTATAGAAACTACATATCGCGCGATCACACCAGAATTCGCGAGATTACATGGGGCCTCGTGACGTCAGCTGTCAGTCATGACCGCAGCCGTTCCGCAACAAATCCGGACCTGGTGGGTATTGACGGACGACGGAACACGGAGCTGTCACGCAGCGGAGCCGTTCCGCAGCCGTAACGCAGCCGGTGGAAATTGGGGGTTAGACTGTTTGTCCCAGGATCAAGTGTCTTATATCGTTGGAATCCTTGGCTCAAGGCGGACAAAATGGCTATCTCCGATTTTGATTTAGGCAGGGAACATTTTCTGCTATGTCGAAATTTGTCCAAAACCTACTTTTGCAAACTAGTCTCTGGTTTTTTGCCCGATCGGAACCAAACCAGTCTAGGACAATTCTATGGACTCTCTTGATCAATAATTATCAAAAAAAGTTGAACTTTTGCATTTGGGTGGCTGTAACAGGGTCATTTAGAAAAGGGGTGTGGCAAAATACACTAAAAAGCCTATAAATCCCAAATGAAAACTCAGAACTCCGCCAAAATTGATGAGCATATGTGTCAGAACATGGTGAGGAAGCATGCAGAGTTTCATGGAGATCGGACCATAGGTGGCGCTATAACTGGCAAAAAGCCTTCATTCTTATTAGGGGTTCAAGCATGAAATGCTGAAACCCTATTGTAATTGTAAGGTTTTGTAAAACGCATCGTGCAGGCCAAACCGTAAGGCCTAGAGACATGAAACCTGGCCAGATGGTAGGCCTCAGTTTGGGGACAACCTATCAGAGTATGACCCCGAATGGCCCATAGGTGGCGCTACAGCAACCAAAAGTTCAAAATTGCTCATAACTCTTACCCCCAATTTCCACCGGCTGCGTTACGGCTCCGTCACGGCAGCGGAGTCAATAGGTTTCCATTAAAGTCAATGAGTGTATTTCCACTGAATGCGTTACAGCTGCGTTCCGACTCCGGCGATCCGCAGCCCTCCGCATCAAATACGCAGAGCTTCTATTTTTGCCGGATGCCGGAGCGCTCCGCAGCACTACAGGGCAGAGTACGCAGGACAGGAAGTCGAGTGACAAAACAGAACAGCCAGAAACAAAATAAAAGATCCGTTTAATTTTCAAAATAAAATACACCGCGCTCATATTTCCCTACACTACACCTTGAAAACGTCATAATGGGCGGAGACAGGCTTGTTTTAACCCCGTTGACACGATGGATGAAGAAATGCTGATTATTGAGGTACAGAATCAACCCATCATCTATGACTCCTCACATCCTTTTTATAAGGACAACATTAAAAAGGATGGAAAACTGTTCCTGGTTTGGTAGTTCTGTTTATAGAAACTACATATCGCGCGATCACACCAGAATTCGCGAGATTACATGGGGCCTCGTGACGTCAGCTGTCAGTCATGACCGCAGCCGTTCCGCAACAAATCCGGACCTGGTGGGTATTGACGGACGACGGAACACGGAGCTGTCACGCAGCGGAGCCGTTCCGCAGCCGTAACGCAGCCGGTGGAAATTGGGGGTTAGACTGTTTGTCCCAGGATCAAGTGTCCTATATCGTTGGAATCCTTGGCTCAAGGCGGACAAAATGGCTATCTCCGATTTTGATTTAGGCAGGGAACATTTTCTGCTATGTCGAAATTTGTCCAAAACCTACTTTTGCAAACTAGTCTCTGGTTTTTTGCCCGATCGGAACCAAACCAGTCTAGGACAATTCTATGGACTCTCTTGATCAATAATTATCAAAAAAAGTTGAACTTTTGCATTTGGGTGGCTGTAACAGGGTCATTTAGAAAAGGGGTGTGGCAAAATACACTAAAAAGCCTATAAATCCCAAATGAAAACTCAGAACTCCGCCAAAATTGATGAGCATATGTGTCAGAACATGGTGAGGAAGCATGCAGAGTTTCATGGAGATCGGACCATAGGTGGCGCTATAACTGGCAAAAAGCCTTCATTCTTATTAGGGGTTCAAGCATGAAATGCTGAAACCCTATTGTAATTGTAAGGTTTTGTAAAACGCATCGTGCAGGCCAAACCGTAAGGCCTAGAGACATGAAACCTGGCCAGATGGTAGGCCTCAGTTTGGGGACAACCTATCAGAGTATGACCCCGAATGGCCCATAGGTGGCGCTACAGCAACCAAAAGTTCAAAATTGCTCATAACTCTTACCCCCAATTTCCACCGGCTGCGTTACGGCTCCGTCACGGCAGCGGAGTCAATAGGTTTCCATTAAAGTCAATGAGTGTATTTCCACTGAATGCGTTACAGCTGCGTTCCGACTCCGGCGATCCGCAGCCCTCCGCATCAAATACGCAGAGCTTCTATTTTTGCCGGATGCCGGAGCGCTCCGCAGCACTACAGGGCAGAGTACGCAGGACAGGAAGTCGAGTGACAAAACAGAACAGCCAGAAACAAAATAAAAGATCCGTTTAATTTTCAAAATAAAATACACCGCGCTCATATTTCCCTACACTACACCTTGAAAACGTCATAATGGGCGGAGACAGGCTTGTTTTAACCCCGTTGACACGATGGATGAAGAAATGCTGATTATTGAGGTACAGAATCAACCCATCATCTATGACTCCTCACATCCTTTTTATAAGGACAACATTAAAAAGGATGGAAAACTGTTCCTGGTTTGGTAGTTCTGTTTATAGAAACTACATATCGCACGATCACACCAGAATTCGCGAGATTACATGGGGCCTCGTGACGTCAGCTGTCAGTCATGACCGCAGCCGTTCCGCAACAAATCCGGACCTGGTGGGTATTGACGGACGACGGAACACGGAGCTGTCACGCAGCGGAGCCGTTCCGCAGCCGTAACGCAGCCGGTGGAAATTGGGGGTTAGACTGTTTGTCCCAGGAACAAGTGTCTTATATCGTTGGAATCCTTGGCTCAAGGCGGACAAAATGGCTATCTCCGATTTTGATTTAGGCGGGGAACATTTTCTGCTATGTCGAAATTTGTCCAAAACCTACTTTTGCAAACTAGTCTCTGGTTTTTTGCCCGATCGGAACCAAACCAGTCTAGGACAATTCTATGGACTCTCTTGATCAATAATTATCAAAAAAAGTTGAACTTTTGCATTTGGGTGGCTGTAACAGGGTCATTTAGAAAAGGGGTGTGGCAAAATACACTAAAAAGCCTATAAATCCCAAATGAAAACTCAGAACTCCAACAAAATTGATGAGCATATGTGTCAGAACATGGTTAGGAATCATGCAGAGTTTCATGGAGATCGGACCATAGGTGGCGCTATAACTGGCAAAAAGCCTTCATTCTTATTAGGGGTTCAAGCATGAAATGCTGAAACCCTATTGTAATTGTAAGGTTTTGTAAAACGCATCGTGCAGGCCAAACCGTAAGGCCTAGAGACATGAAACCTGGCCAGATGGTAGGCCTCAGTTTGGGGACAACCTATCAGAGTATGACCCCGAATGGCCCATAGGTGGCGCTACAGCAACCAAAAGTTCAAAATTGCTCATAACTCTTACCCCCAATTTCCACCGGCTGCGTTACGGCTCCGTCACGGCAGCGGAGTCAATAGGTTTCCATTAAAGTCAATGAGTGTATTTCCACTGAATGCGTTACAGCTGCGTTCCGACTCCGGCGATCCGCAGCCCTCCGCATCAAATACGCAGAGCTTCTATTTTTGCCGGATGCCGGAGCGCTCCGCAGCACTACAGGGCAGAGTACGCAGGACAGGAAGTCGAGTGACAAAACAGAACAGCCAGAAACAAAATAAAAGATCCGTTTAATTTTCAAAATAAAATACACCGCGCTCATATTTCCCTACACTACACCTTGAAAACGTCATAATGGGCGGAGACAGGCTTGTTTTAACCCCGTTGACACGATGGATGAAGAAATGCTGATTATTGAGGTACAGAATCAACCCATCATCTATGACTCCTCACATCCTTTTTATAAGGACAACATTAAAAAGGATGGAAAACTGTTCCTGGTTTGGTAGTTCTGTTTATAGAAACTACATATCGCGCGATCACACCAGAATTCGCGAGATTACATGGGGCCTCGTGACGTCAGCTGTCAGTCATGACCGCAGCCGTTCCGCAACAAATCCGGACCTGGTGGGTATTGACGGACGACGGAACACGGAGCTGTCACGCAGCGGAGCCGTTCCGCAGCCGTAACGCAGCCGGTGGAAATTGGGGGTTAGACTGTTTGTCCCAGGATCAAGTGTCTTATATCGTTGGAATCCTTGGCTCAAGGCGGACAAAATGGCTATCTCCGATTTTGATTTAGGCAGGGAACATTTTCTGCTATGTCGAAATTTGTCCAAAACCTACTTTTGCAAACTAGTCTCTGGTTTTTTGCCCGATCGGAACCAAACCAGTCTAGGACAATTCTATGGACTCTCTTGATCAATAATTATCAAAAAAAGTTGAACTTTTGCATTTGGGTGGCTGTAACAGGGTCATTTAGAAAAGGGGTGTGGCAAAATACACTAAAAAGCCTATAAATCCCAAATGAAAACTCAGAACTCCGCCAAAATTGATGAGCATATGTGTCAGAACATGGTGAGGAAGCATGCAGAGTTTCATGGAGATCGGACCATAGGTGGCGCTATAACTGGCAAAAAGCCTTCATTCTTATTAGGGGTTCAAGCATGAAATGCTGAAACCCTATTGTAATTGTAAGGTTTTGTAAAACGCATCGTGCAGGCCAAACCGTAAGGCCTAGAGACATGAAACCTGGCCAGATGGTAGGCCTCAGTTTGGGGACAACCTATCAGAGTATGACCCCGAATGGCCCATAGGTGGCGCTACAGCAACCAAAAGTTCAAAATTGCTCATAACTCTTAGACTGTTTGTCCCAGGATCAAGTGTCTTATATCGTTGGAATCCTTGGCTCAAGGCGGACAAAATGGCTATCTCCGATTTTGATTTAGGCGGGGAACATTTTCTGCTATGTCGAAATTTGTCCAAAACCTACTTTTGCAAACTAGTCTCTGGTTTTTTGCCCGATCTGAACCAAACCAGTCTAGGACAATTCTATGAACTCTCTTGATCAATAATTATCAAAAAAAGTTGAACTTTTGCATTTAGTTGGCTGTAACAGGGTCATTTAGAAAAGGGGTGTGGCAAAATACACTAAAAAGCCTATAAATCCCAAATGAAAACTCAGAACTCCAACAAAATTGATGAGCATATGTGTCAGAACATGGTGAGGAAGCATGCAGAGTTTCATGGAGATCGGACCATAGGTGGCGCTATAACTGGCAAAAAGCCTTCATTCTTATTAGGGGTTCAAGCATGAAATGCTGAAACCCTATTGTAATTGTAAGGTTTTGTAAAACGCATCGTGCAGGCCAAACCGTAAGGCCTAGAGACATGAAACCTGGCCAGATGGTAGGCCTCAGTTTGGGGACAACCTATCAGAGTATGACCCCGAATGGCCCATAGGTGGCGCTACAGCAACCAAAAGTTCAAAATTGCTCATAACTCTTAGACTGTTTGTCCCAGGATCAAGTGTCTTATATCGTTGGAATCCTTGGCTCAAGGCGGACAAAATGGCTATCTCCGATTTTGATTTAGGCGGGGAACATTTTCTGCTATGTCGAAATTTGTCCAAAACCTACTTTTGCAAACTAGTCTCTGTTTTTTTGCCCGATCTGAACCAAACCAGTCTAGGACAATTCTATGAACTCTCTTGATCAATAATTATCAAAAAAAGTTGAACTTTTGCATTTAGTTGGCTGTAACAGGGTCATTTAGAAAAGGGGTGTGGCAAAATACACTAAAAAGCCTATAAATCTCAAATGAAAACTCAGAACTCCGCCAAAATTGATGAGCATATGTGTCAGAACATGGTGAGGAAGCATGCAGAGTTTCATGGAGATCGGACCATAGGTGGCGCTATAACTGGCAAAAAGCCTTCATTCTTATTAGGGGTTCAAGCATGAAATGCTGAAACCCTATTGTAATTGTAAGGTTTCGTAAAACGCATCGTGCAGGCCAAACCGTAAGGCCTAGAGACATGAAACCTGGCCAGATGGTAGGCCTCAGTTTGGGGACAACCTATCAGAGTATGACCCCGAATGGCCCATAGGTGGCGCTACAGCAACCAAAAGTTCAAAATTGCTCATAACTCTTAGACTGTTTGTCCCAGGACCAAGTGTCTTATATCGTTGGAATCCTTGGCTCAAGGTGGACAAAATGGCTATCTCCGATTTTGATTTAGGCGGGGAACATTTTCTGCTATGTCGAAATTTGTCCAAAACCTACTTTTGCAAACTAGTCTCTGGTTTTTTGCCCGATCGGAACCAAACCAGTCTAGGACAATTCTATGAACTCTCTTGATCAATAATTATCAAAAAAAGTTGAACTTTTGCATTTAGGTGGCTGTAACAGGGTCATTTAGAAAAGGGGTGTGGCAAAATACACTAAAAAGCCTATAAATCCCAAATGAAAACTCAGAACTCCAACAAAATTGATGAGCATATGTGTCAGAACATGGTGAGGAATCATGCAGAGTTTCATGGAGATCGGACCATAGGTGGCGCTATAACTGGCAAAAAGCCTTCATTCTTATTAGGGGTTCAAGCATGAAATGCTGAAACCCTATTGTAATTGTAAGGTTTTGTAAAACGCATCGTGCAGGCCAAACCGTAAGGCCTAGAGACATGAAACCTGGCCAGATGGTAGGCCTCAGTTTGGGGACAACCTATCAGAGTATGACCCCGAATGGCCCATAGGTGGCGCTACAGCAACCAAAAGTTCAAAATTGCTCATAACTCTTACCCCCAATTTCCACCGGCTGCGTTACGGCTCCGTCACGGCAGCGGAGTCAATAGGTTTCCATTAAAGTCAATGAGTGTATTTCCACTGAATGCGTTACAGCTGCGTTCCGACTCCGGCGATCCGCAGCCCTCCGCATCAAATACGCAGAGCTTCTATTTTTGCCGGATGCCGGAGCGCTCCGCAGCACTACAGGGCAGAGTACGCAGGACAGGAAGTCGAGTGACAAAACAGAACAGCCAGAAACAAAATAAAAGATCCGTTTAATTTTCAAAATAAAATACACCGCGCTCATATTTCCCTACACTACACCTTGAAAACGTCATAATGGGCGGAGACAGGCTTGTTTTAACCCCGTTGACACGATGGATGAAGAAATGCTGATTATTGAGGTACAGAATCAACCCATCATCTATGACTCCTCACATCCTTTTTATAAGGACAACATTAAAAAGGATGGAAAACTGTTCCTGGTTTGGTAGTTCTGTTTATAGAAACTACATATCGCACGATCACACCAGAATTCGCGAGATTACATGGGGCCTCGTGACGTCAGCTGTCAGTCATGACCGCAGCCGTTCCGCAACAAATCCGGACCTGGTGGGTATTGACGGACGACGGAACACGGAGCTGTCACGCAGCGGAGCCGTTCCGCAGCCGTAACGCAGCCGGTGGAAATTGGGGGTTAGACTGTTTGTCCCAGGATCAAGTGTCTTATATCGTTGGAATCCTTGGCTCAAGGCGGACAAAATGGCTATCTCCGATTTTGATTTAGGCGGGGAACATTTTCTGCTATGTCGAAATTTGTCCAAAACCTACTTTTGCAAACTAGTCTCTGGTTTTTTGCCCGATCGGAACCAAACCAGTCTAGGACAATTCTATGGACTCTCTTGATCAATAATTATCAAAAAAAGTTGAACTTTTGCATTTGGGTGGCTGTAACAGGGTCATTTAGAAAAGGGGTGTGGCAAAATACACTAAAAAGCCTATAAATCCCAAATGAAAACTCAGAACTCCGCCAAAATTGATGAGCATATGTGTCAGAACATGGTGAGGAAGCATGCAGAGTTTCATGGAGATCGGACCATAGGTGGCGCTATAACTGGCAAAAAGCCTTCATTCTTATTAGGGGTTCAAGCATGAAATGCTGAAACCCTATTGTAATTGTAAGGTTTCGTAAAACGCATCGTGCAGGCCAAACCGTAAGGCCTAGAGACATGAAACCTGGCCAGATGGTAGGCCTCAGTTTGGGGACAACCTATCAGAGTATGACCCCGAATGGCCCATAGGTGGAGCTACAGCAACCAAAAGTTCAAAATTGCTCATAACTCTTAGACTGTTTGTCCCAGGACCAAGTGTCTTATATCGTTGGAATCCTTGGCTCAAGGTGGACAAAATGGCTATCTCCGATTTTGATTTAGGCGGGGAACATTTTCTGCTATGTCGAAATTTGTCCAAAACCTACTTTTGCAAACTAGTCTCTGGTTTTTTGCCCGATCGGAACCAAACCAGTCTAGGACAATTCTATGAACTCTCTTGATCAATAATTATCAAAAAAAGTTGAACTTTTGCATTTAGGTGGCTGTAACAGGGTCATTTAGAAAAGGGGTGTGGCAAAATACACTAAAAAGCCTATAAATCCCAAATGAAAACTCAGAACTCCAACAAAATTGATGAGCATATGTGTCAGAACATGGTGAGGAATCATGCAGAGTTTCATGGAGATCGGACCATAGGTGGCGCTATAACTGGCAAAAAGCCTTCATTCTTATTAGGGGTTCAAGCATGAAATGCTGAAACCCTATTGTAATTGTAAGGTTTTGTAAAACGCATCGTGCAGGCCAAACCGTAAGGCCTAGAGACATGAAACCTGGCCAGATGGTAGGCCTCAGTTTGGGGACAACCTATCAGAGTATGACCCCGAATGGCCCATAGGTGGCGCTACAGCAACCAAAAGTTCAAAATTGCTCATAACTCTTAGACTGTTTGTCCCAGGATCAAGTGTCTTATATCGTTGGAATCCTTGGCTCAAGGCGGACAAAATGGCTATCTCCGATTTTGATTTAGGCGGGGAACATTTTCTGCTATGTCGAAATTTGTCCAAAACCTACTTTTGCAAACTAGTCTCTGGTTTTTTGCCCGATCGGAACCAAACCAGTCTAGGACAATTCTATGGACTCTCTTGATCAATAATTATCAAAAAAAGTTGAACTTTTGCATTTGGGTGGCTGTAACAGGGTCATTTAGAAAAGGGGTGTGGCAAAATACACTAAAAAGCCTATAAATCCCAAATGAAAACTCAGAACTCCGCCAAAATTGATGAGCATATGTGTCAGAACATGGTGAGGAAGCATGCAGAGTTTCATGGAGATCGGACCATAGGTGGCGCTATAACTGGCAAAAAGCCTTCATTCTTATTAGGGGTTCAAGCATGAAATGCTGAAACCCTATTGTAATTGTAAGGTTTCGTAAAACGCATCGTGCAGGCCAAACCGTAAGGCCTAGAGACATGAAACCTGGCCAGATGGTAGGCCTCAGTTTGGGGACAACCTATCAGAGTATGACCCCGAATGGCCCATAGGTGGAGCTACAGCAACCAAAAGTTCAAAATTGCTCATAACTCTTAGACTGTTTGTCCCAGGACCAAGTGTCTTATATCGTTGGAATCCTTGGCTCAAGGTGGACAAAATGGCTATCTCCGATTTTGATTTAGGCGGGGAACATTTTCTGCTATGTCGAAATTTGTCCAAAACCTACTTTTGCAAACTAGTCTCTGGTTTTTTGCCCGATCGGAACCAAACCAGTCTAGGACAATTCTATGAACTCTCTTGATCAATAATTATCAAAAAAAGTTGAACTTTTGCATTTAGGTGGCTGTAACAGGGTCATTTAGAAAAGGGGTGTGGCAAAATACACTAAAAAGCCTATAAATCCCAAATGAAAACTCAGAACTCCAACAAAATTGATGAGCATATGTGTCAGAACATGGTGAGGAATCATGCAGAGTTTCATGGAGATCGGACCATAGGTGGCGCTATAACTGGCAAAAAGCCTTCATTCTTATTAGGGGTTCAAGCATGAAATGCTGAAACCCTACTGTAATTGTAAGGTTTTGTAAAACGCATCGTGCAGGCCAAACCGTAAGGCCTAGAGACATGAAACCTGGCCAGATGGTAGGCCTCAGTTTGGGGACAACCTATCAGAGTATGACCCCGAATGGCCCATAGGTGGCGCTACAGCAACCAAAAGTTCAAAATTGCTCATAACTCTTAGACTGTTTGTCCCAGGATCAAGTGTCTTATATCGTTGGAATCCTTGGCTCAAGGCGGACAAAATGGCTATCTCCGATTTTGATTTAGGCGGGGAACATTTTCTGCTATGTCGAAATTTGTCCAAAACCTACTTTTGCAAACTAGTCTCTGGTTTTTTGCCCGATCGGAACCAAACCAGTCTAGGACAATTCTATGGACTCTCTTGATCAATAATTATCAAAAAAAGTTGAACTTTTGCATTTGGGTGGCTGTAACAGGGTCATTTAGAAAAGGGGTGTGGCAAAATACACTAAAAAGCCTATAAATCCCAAATGAAAACTCAGAACTCCGCCAAAATTGATGAGCATATGTGTCAGAACATGGTGAGGAAGCATGCAGAGTTTCATGGAGATCGGACCATAGGTGGCGCTATAACTGGCAAAAAGCCTTCATTCTTATTAGGGGTTCAAGCATGAAATGCTGAAACCCTATTGTAATTGTAAGGTTTCATAAAACGCATCGTGCAGGCCAAACCGTAAGGCCTAGAGACATGAAACCTGGCCAGATGGTAGGCCTCAGTTTGGGGACAACCTATCAGAGTATGACCCCGAATGGCCCATAGGTGGCGCTACAGCAACCAAAAGTTCAAAATTGCTCATAACTCTTAGACTGTTTGTCCCAGGATCAAGTGTCTTATATCGTTGGAATCCTTGGCTCAAGGTGGACAAAATGGCTATCTCCGATTTTGATTTAGGCGGGGAACATTTTCTGCTATGTCGAAATTTGTCCAAAACCTACTTTTGCAAACTAGTCTCTGGTTTTTTGCCCGATCTGAACCAAACCAGTCTAGGACAATTCTATGAACTCTCTTGATCAATAATTATCAAAAAAAGTTGAACTTTTGCATTTAGTTGGCTGTAACAGGGTCATTTAGAAAAGGGGTGTGGCAAAATACACTAAAAAGCCTATAAATCCCAAATGAAAACTCAGAACTCCAACAAAATTGATGAGCATATGTGTCAGAACATGGTGAGGAAGCATGCAGAGTTTCATGGAGATCGGACCATAGGTGGCGCTATAACTGGCAAAAAGCCTTCATTCTTATTAGGGGTTCAAGCATGAAATGCTGAAACCCTATTGTAATTGTAAGGTTTTGTAAAACGCATCGTGCAGGCCAAACCGTAAGGCCTAGAGACATGAAACCTGGCCAGATGGTAGGCCTCAGTTTGGGGACAACCTATCAGAGTATGACCCCGAATGGCCCATAGGTGGCGCTACAGCAACCAAAAGTTCAAAATTGCTCATAACTCTTAGACTGTTTGTCCCAGGATCAAGTGTCTTATATCGTTGGAATCCTTGGCTCAAGGCGGACAAAATGGCTATCTCCGATTTTGATTTAGGCGGGGAACATTTTCTGCTATGTCGAAATTTGTCCAAAACCTACTTTTGCAAACTAGTCTCTGGTTTTTTGCCCGATCTGAACCAAACCAGTCTAGGACAATTCTATGAACTCTCTTGATCAATAATTATCAAAAAAAGTTGAACTTTTGCATTTAGTTGGCTGTAACAGGGTCATTTAGAAAAGGGGTGTGGCAAAATACACTAAAAAGCCTATAAATCCCAAATGAAAACTCAGAACTCCAACAAAATTGATGAGCATATGTGTCAGAACATGGTGAGGAAGCATGCAGAGTTTCATGGAGATCGGACCATAGGTGGCGCTATAACTGGCAAAAAGCCTTCATTCTTATTAGGGGTTCAAGCATGAAATGCTGAAACCCTATTGTAATTGTAAGGTTTTGTAAAACGCATCGTGCAGGCCAAACCGTAAGGCCTAGAGACATGAAACCTGGCCAGATGGTAGGCCTCAGTTTGGGGACAACCTATCAGAGTATGACCCCGAATGGCCCATAGGTGGCGCTACAGCAACCAAAAGTTCAAAATTGCTCATAACTCTTAGACTGTTTGTCCCAGGATCAAGTGTCTTATATCGTTGGAATCCTTGGCTCAAGGCGGACAAAATGGCTATCTCCGATTTTGATTTAGGCGGGGAACATTTTCTGCTATGTCGAAATTTGTCCAAAACCTACTTTTGCAAACTAGTCTCTGGTTTTTTGCCCGATCGGAACCAAACCAGTCTAGGACAATTCTATGGACTCTCTTGATCAATAATTATCAAAAAAAGTTGAACTTTTGCATTTGGGTGGCTGTAACAGGGTCATTTAGAAAAGGGGTGTGGCAAAATACACTAAAAAGCCTATAAATCTCAAATGAAAACTCAGAACTCCGCCAAAATTGATGAGCATATGTGTCAGAACATGGTGAGGAAGCATGCAGAGTTTCATGGAGATCGGACCATAGGTGGCGCTATAACTGGCAAAAAGCCTTCATTCTTATTAGGGGTTCAAGCATGAAATGCTGAAACCCTATTGTAATTGTAAGGTTTTGTAAAACGCATCGTGCAGGCCAAACCGTAAGGCCTAGAGACATGAAACCTGGCCAGATGGTAGGCCTCAGTTTGGGGACAACCTATCAGAGTATGACCCCGAATGGCCCATAGGTGGCGCTACAGCAACCAAAAGTTCAAAATTGCTCATAACTCTTAGACTGTTTGTCCCAGGACCAAGTGTCTTATATCGTTGGAATCCTTGGCTCAAGGTGGACAAAATGGCTATCTCCGATTTTGATTTAGGCGGGGAACATTTTCTGCTATGTCGAAATTTGTCCAAAACCTACTTTTGCAAACTAGTCTCTGGTTTTTTGCCCGATCGGAACCAAACCAGTCTAGGACAATTCTATGAACTCTCTTGATCAATAATTATCAAAAAAAGTTGAACTTTTGCATTTAGGTGGCTGTAACAGGGTCATTTAGAAAAGGGGTGTGGCAAAATACACTAAAAAGCCTATAAATCCCAAATGAAAACTCAGAACTCCGCCAAAATTGATGAGCATATGTGTCAGAACATGGTGAGGAATCATGCAGAGTTTCATGGAGATCGGACCATAGGTGGCGCTATAACTGGCAAAAAGCCTTCATTCTTATTAGGGGTTCAAGCATGAAATGCTGAAACCCTATTGTAATTGTAAGGTTTTGTAAAACGCATCGTGCAGGCCAAACCGTAAGGCCTAGAGACATGAAACCTGGCCAGATGGTAGGCCTCAGTTTGGGGACAACCTATCAGAGTATGACCCCGAATGGCCCATAGGTGGCGCTACAGCAACCAAAAGTTCAAAATTGCTCATAACTCTTAGACTGTTTGTCCCAGGACCAAGTGTCTTATATCGTTGGAATCCTTGGCTCAAGGTGGACAAAATGGCTATCTCCGATTTTGATTTAGGCGGGGAACATTTTCTGCTATGTCGAAATTTGTCCAAAACCAGTGTTTCCCCTACAATGTATTCACAGCGGCGCAGCGCCGCCGCTGGATTTTCAGCGCCACTGCAAAATCTTCACATGATCAGTAATATCACGACATTCACTTACACACTGTAAAGGAGAGAGAGAGAGAGATTGACGATGGCCAGAGAACTAAACAAAAATGTAGTCTGCTTACACTTTCACAATATCACAGGGCTGTAATATTAATCTTATTTTCGCTTCCAAGGATTAAAAAAAGAAGATATGAGGTAAAACTATTATAAACTATGCTCGCGCATCGTCTAGCACAACTTCCTTCCCTTCACAGCGCGCGCTGTCATTTCTCCACAAACATGTATTTAACGTCAAATTCAGCACAATCCGTGATTGTTGTCAAATGCACACTCCACTTTGGCTAAATTGCAGAACGTGTTTGATTAAATGAAAAGCACAATAATCCGCGCAATAGACGCTGTTTCCAAGTTCAAGGCGGGTGTGTGTGTGTGTACGCACGCTGCGAAACGGACCGACTTGCACATATGCTTCGTGTGCGCGACTAAACCATCAAATACACAACAAAATAGCCTATATCTCAAAATGACAGGCTTGGAGAGTATTCACTTAAACACAGTTTAGCTTAAATGGGCGTAAAGGGGAGAATGATTTTAGATCTGCGTCTTAAAGGGGCAGCATCTAATAAACCTGGTGACGATTGAGCCATAATGTGAATCAAAACAACAACAAATAATATATATATATATATATATATTTAGCCTCATAGCATAATTGCCCAGATCATATTTGGGCAAACAATTACTTAGGCAATTATGCTATGAGGCTAACGATATATAATTCGATTAATAAAAACGTAAGGTAAAAAAAACATCATGTAATAATATTTCACAATATTAGGCTACTGTTTTTTCCGGTATTTTTAATTAAATAAATGCAGGCTTGATAAGCATGAGACTTTTTGCAAAAACATAAAATAGTATCCAAATTTTTCCAGTATGTTTTTTTTTTTTTTAGATATTGCCCCTCTTACATTTGAGCCCTTGCCCCTTAGGAACTTTCTGCACGTCCCTGCAGGTTATTGAAGTAAAATAGGCTATAAGCTAGTCACCTTTTAAACTAATGAAAAGCTTAATTTGGATTTTAATGTTCAAAATGTCTATTTCTATCCACAAAACTTGCCAGAAGTCATGGTTTAAGGGTTTTTTTTTTCTTTCTTTTTTCGGAGGTGCATGCCCCCGGACCCCCCGACGAGCGGCTAACCTCCGGCCCGTAACAGCACCGCTGCTGGAAAAAATTCTAGGGGAAACACTGAAAACCTACTTTTGCAAACTAGTCTCTGGTTTTTTGCCCGATCGGAACCAAACCAGTCTAGGACAATTCTATGAACTCTCTTGATCAATAATTATCAAAAAAAGTTGAACTTTTGCATTTAGGTGGCTGTAACAGGGTCATTTAGAAAAGGGGTGTGGCAAAATACACTAAAAAGCCTATAAATCCCAAATGAAAACTCAGAACTCCAACAAAATTGATGAGCATATGTGTCAGAACATGGTTAGGAATCATGCAGAGTTTCATGGAGATCGGACCATAGGTGGCGCTATAACTGGCAAAAAGCCTTCATTCTTATTAGGGGTTCAAGCATGAAATGCTGAAACCCTATTGTAATTGTAAGGTTTTGTAAAACGCATCGTGCAGGCCAAACCGTAAGGCCTAGAGACATGAAACCTGGCCAGATGGTAGGCCTCAGTTTGGGGACAACCTATCAGAGTATGACCCCGAATGGCCCATAGGTGGCGCTACAGCAACCAAAAGTTCAAAATTGCTCATAACTCTTAGACTGTTTGTCCCAGGATCAAGTGTCTTATATCGTTGGAATCCTTGGCTCAAGGCGGACAAAATGGCTATCTCCGATTTTGATTTAGGCGGGGAACATTTTCTGCTATGTCGAAATTTGTCCAAAACCTACTTTTGCAAACTAGTCTCTGGTTTTTTGCCCGATCGGAACCAAACCAGTCTAGGACAATTCTATGGACTCTCTTGATCAATAATTATCAAAAAAAGTTGAACTTTTGCATTTGGGTGGCTGTAACAGGGTCATTTAGAAAAGGGGTGTGGCAAAATACACTAAAAAGCCTATAAATCCCAAATGAAAACTCAGAACTCCGCCAAAATTGATGAGCATATGTGTCAGAACATGGTGAGGAAGCATGCAGAGTTTCATGGAGATCGGACCATAGGTGGCGCTATAACTGGCAAAAAGCCTTCATTCTTATTAGGGGTTCAAGCATGAAATGCTGAAACCCTATTGTAATTGTAAGGTTTCGTAAAACGCATCGTGCAGGCCAAACCGTAAGGCCTAGAGACATGAAACCTGGCCAGATGGTAGGCCTCAGTTTGGGGACAACCTATCAGAGTATGACCCCGAATGGCCCATAGGTGGCGCTACAGCAACCAAAAGTTCAAAATTGCTCATAACTCTTACCCCCAATTTCCACCGGCTGCGTTACGGCTCCGTCACGGCAGCGGAGTCAATAGGTTTCCATTAAAGTCAATGAGTGTATTTCCACTGAATGCGTTACAGCTGCGTTCCGACTCCGGCGATCCGCAGCCCTCCGCATCAAATACGCAGAGCTTCTATTTTTGCCGGATGCCGGAGCGCTCCGCAGCACTACAGGGCAGAGTACGCAGGACAGGAAGTCGAGTGACAAAACAGAACAGCCAGAAACAAAATAAAAGATCCGTTTAATTTTCAAAATAAAATACACCGCGCTCATATTTCCCTACACTACACCTTGAAAACGTCATAATGGGCGGAGACAGGCTTGTTTTAACCCCGTTGACACGATGGATGAAGAAATGCTGATTATTGAGGTAAAGAATCAACCCATCATCTATGACTCCTCACATCCTTTTTATAAGGACAACATTAAAAAGGATGGAAAACTGTTCCTGGTTTGGTAGTTCTGTTTATAGAAACTACATATCGCACGATCACACCAGAATTCGCGAGATTACATGGGGCCTCGTGACGTCAGCTGTCAGTCATGACCGCAGCCGTTCCGCAACAAATCCGGACCTGGTGGGTATTGACGGACGACGGAACACGGAGCTGTCACGCAGCGGAGCCGTTCCGCAGCCGTAACGCAGCCGGTGGAAATTGGGGGTTAGACTGTTTGTCCCAGGATCAAGTGTCTTATATCGTTGGAATCCTTGGCTCAAGGCGGACAAAATGGCTATCTCCGATTTTGATTTAGGCGGGGAACATTTTCTGCTATGTCGAAATTTGTCCAAAACCTACTTTTGCAAACTAGTCTCTGGTTTTTTGCCCGATCGGAACCAAACCAGTCTAGGACAATTCTATGGACTCTCTTGATCAATAATTATCAAAAAAAGTTGAACTTTTGCATTTGGGTGGCTGTAACAGGGTCATTTAGAAAAGGGGTGTGGCAAAATACACTAAAAAGCCTATAAATCCCAACTGAAAACTCAGAACTCCGCCAAAATTGATGAGCATATGTGTCAGAACATGGTGAGGAAGCATGCAGAGTTTCATGGAGATCGGACCATAGGTGGCGCTATAACTGGCAAAAAGCCTTCATTCTTATTAGGGGTTCAAGCATGAAATGCTGAAACCCTATTGTAATTGTAAGGTTTCGTAAAACGCATCGTGCAGGCCAAACCGTAAGGCCTAGAGACATGAAACCTGGCCAGATGGTAGGCCTCAGTTTGGGGACAACCTATCAGAGTATGACCCCGAATGGCCCATAGGTGGCGCTACAGCAACCAAAAGTTCAAAATTGCTCATAACTCTTAGACTGTTTGTCCCAGGATCAAGTGTCTTATATCGTTGGAATCCTTGGCTCAAGGTGGACAAAATGGCTATCTCCGATTTTGATTTAGGCGGGGAACATTTTCTGCTATGTCGAAATTTGTCCAAAACCTACTTTTGCAAACTAGTCTCTGGTTTTTTGCCCGATCGGAACCAAACCAGTCTAGGACAATTCTATGGACTCTCTTGATCAATAATTATCAAAAAAAGTTGAACTTTTGCATTTGGGTGGCTGTAACAGGGTCATTTAGAAAAGGGGTGTGGCAAAATACACTAAAAAGCCTATAAATCTCAAATGAAAACTCAGAACTCCGCCAAAATTGATGAGCATATGTGTCAGAACATGGTGAGGAAGCATGCAGAGTTTCATGGAGATCGGACCATAGGTGGCGCTATAACTGGCAAAAAGCCTTCATTCTTATTAGGGGTTCAAGCATGAAATGCTGAAACCCTATTGTAATTGTAAGGTTTCGTAAAACGCATCGTGCAGGCCAAACCGTAAGGCCTAGAGACATGAAACCTGGCCAGATGGTAGGCCTCAGTTTGGGGACAACCTATCAGAGTATGACCCCGAATGGCCCATAGGTGGCGCTACAGCAACCAAAAGTTCAAAATTGCTCATAACTCTTACCCCCAATTTCCACCGGCTGCGTTACGGCTCCGTCACGGCAGCGGAGTCAATAGGTTTCCATTAAAGTCAATGAGTGTATTTCCACTGAATGCGTTACAGCTGCGTTCCGACTCCGGCGATCCGCAGCCCTCCGCATCAAATACGCAGAGCTTCTATTTTTGCCGGATGCCGGAGCGCTCCGCAGCACTACAGGGCAGAGTACGCAGGACAGGAAGTCGAGTGACAAAACAGAACAGCCAGAAACAAAATAAAAGATCCGTTTAATTTTCAAAATAAAATACACCGCGCTCATATTTCCCTACACTACACCTTGAAAACGTCATAATGGGCGGAGACAGGCTTGTTTTAACCCCGTTGACACGATGGATGAAGAAATGCTGATTATTGAGGTAAAGAATCAACCCATCATCTATGACTCCTCACATCCTTTTTATAAGGACAACATTAAAAAGGATGGAAAACTGTTCCTGGTTTGGTAGTTCTGTTTATAGAAACTACATATCGCACGATCACACCAGAATTCGCGAGATTACATGGGGCCTCGTGACGTCAGCTGTCAGTCATGACCGCAGCCGTTCCGCAACAAATCCGGACCTGGTGGGTATTGACGGACGACGGAACACGGAGCTGTCACGCAGCGGAGCCGTTCCGCAGCCGTAACGCAGCCGGTGGAAATTGGGGGTTAGACTGTTTGTCCCAGGATCAAGTGTCTTATATCGTTGGAATCCTTGGCTCAAGGCGGACAAAATGGCTATCTCCGATTTTGATTTAGGCGGGGAACATTTTCTGCTATGTCGAAATTTGTCCAAAACCTACTTTTGCAAACTAGTCTCTGGTTTTTTGCCCGATCGGAACCAAACCAGTCTAGGACAATTCTATGGACTCTCTTGATCAATAATTATCAAAAAAAGTTGAACTTTTGCATTTGGGTGGCTGTAACAGGGTCATTTAGAAAAGGGGTGTGGCAAAATACACTAAAAAGCCTATAAATCCCAACTGAAAACTCAGAACTCCGCCAAAATTGATGAGCATATGTGTCAGAACATGGTGAGGAAGCATGCAGAGTTTCATGGAGATCGGACCATAGGTGGCGCTATAACTGGCAAAAAGCCTTCATTCTTATTAGGGGTTCAAGCATGAAATGCTGAAACCCTATTGTAATTGTAAGGTTTCGTAAAACGCATCGTGCAGGCCAAACCGTAAGGCCTAGAGACATGAAACCTGGCCAGATGGTAGGCCTCAGTTTGGGGACAACCTATCAGAGTATGACCCCGAATGGCCCATAGGTGGCGCTACAGCAACCAAAAGTTCAAAATTGCTCATAACTCTTAGACTGTTTGTCCCAGGATCAAGTGTCTTATATCGTTGGAATCCTTGGCTCAAGGTGGACAAAATGGCTATCTCCGATTTTGATTTAGGCGGGGAACATTTTCTGCTATGTCGAAATTTGTCCAAAACCTACTTTTGCAAACTAGTCTCTGGTTTTTTGCCCGATCGGAACCAAACCAGTCTAGGACAATTCTATGGACTCTCTTGATCAATAATTATCAAAAAAAGTTGAACTTTTGCATTTGGGTGGCTGTAACAGGGTCATTTAGAAAAGGGGTGTGGCAAAATACACTAAAAAGCCTATAAATCTCAAATGAAAACTCAGAACTCCGCCAAAATTGATGAGCATATGTGTCAGAACATGGTGAGGAAGCATGCAGAGTTTCATGGAGATCGGACCATAGGTGGCGCTATAACTGGCAAAAAGCCTTCATTCTTATTAGGGGTTCAAGCATGAAATGCTGAAACCCTATTGTAATTGTAAGGTTTTGTAAAACGCATCGTGCAGGCCAAACCGTAAGGCCTAGAGACATGAAACCTGGCCAGATGGTAGGCCTCAGTTTGGGGACAACCTATCAGAGTATGACCCCGAATGGCCCATAGGTGGCGCTACAGCAACCAAAAGTTCAAAATTGCTCATAACTCTTAGACTGTTTGTCCCAGGATCAAGTGTCTTATATCGTTGGATTCCTTGGCTCAAGGTGGACAAAATGGCTATCTCCGATTTTGATTTAGGCGGGGAACATTTTCTGCTATGTCGAAATTTGTCCAAAACCTACTTTTGCAAACTAGTCTCTGGTTTTTTGCCCGATCGGAACCAAACCAGTCTAGGACAATTCTATGAACTCTCTTGATCAATAATTATCAAAAAAAGTTGAACTTTTGCATTTAGGTGGCTGTAACAGGGTCATTTAGAAAAGGGGTGTGGCAAAATACACTAAAAAGCCTATAAATCTCAAATGAAAACTCAGAACTCCAACAAAATTGATGAGCATATGTGTCAGAACATGGTGAGGAAGCATGCAGAGTTTCATGGAGATCGGACCATAGGTGGCGCTATAACTGGCAAAAAGCCTTCATTCTTATTAGGGGTTCAAGCATGAAATGCTGAAACCCTATTGTAATTGTAAGGTTTTGTAAAACGCATCGTGCAGGCCAAACCGTAAGGCCTAGAGACATGAAACCTGGCCAGATGGTAGGCCTCAGTTTGGGGACAACCTATCAGAGTATGACCCCGAATGGCCCATAGGTGGCGCTACAGCAACCAAAAGTTCAAAATTGCTCATAACTCTTACCCCCAATTTCCACCGGCTGCGTTACGGCTCCGTCACGGCAGCGGAGTCAATAGGTTTCCATTAAAGTCAATGAGTGTATTTCCACTGAATGCGTTACAGCTGCGTTCCGACTCCGGCGATCCGCAGCCCTCCGCATCAAATACGCAGAGCTTCTATTTTTGCCGGATGCCGGAGCGCTCCGCAGCACTACAGGGCAGAGTACGCAGGACAGGAAGTCGAGTGACAAAACAGAACAGCCAGAAACAAAATAAAAGATCCGTTTAATTTTCAAAATAAAATACACCGCGCTCATATTTCCCTACACTACACCTTGAAAACGTCATAATGGGCGGAGACAGGCTTGTTTTAACCCCGTTGACACGATGGATGAAGAAATGCTGATTATTGAGGTAAAGAATCAACCCATCATCTATGACTCCTCACATCCTTTTTATAAGGACAACATTAAAAAGGATGGAAAACTGTTCCTGGTTTGGTAGTTCTGTTTATAGAAACTACATATCGCACGATCACACCAGAATTCGCGAGATTACATGGGGCCTCGTGACGTCAGCTGTCAGTCATGACCGCAGCCGTTCCGCAACAAATCCGGACCTGGTGGGTATTGACGGACGACGGAACACGGAGCTGTCACGCAGCGGAGCCGTTCCGCAGCCGTAACGCAGCCGGTGGAAATTGGGGGTTAGACTGTTTGTCCCAGGATCAAGTGTCTTATATCGTTGGAATCCTTGGCTCAAGGCGGACAAAATGGCTATCTCCGATTTTGATTTAGGCGGGGAACATTTTCTGCTATGTCGAAATTTGTCCAAAACCTACTTTTGCAAACTAGTCTCTGGTTTTTTGCCCGATCGGAACCAAACCAGTCTAGGACAATTCTATGGACTCTCTTGATCAATAATTATCAAAAAAAGTTGAACTTTTGCATTTGGGTGGCTGTAACAGGGTCATTTAGAAAAGGGGTGTGGCAAAATACACTAAAAAGCCTATAAATCCCAACTGAAAACTCAGAACTCCGCCAAAATTGATGAGCATATGTGTCAGAACATGGTGAGGAAGCATGCAGAGTTTCATGGAGATCGGACCATAGGTGGCGCTATAACTGGCAAAAAGCCTTCATTCTTATTAGGGGTTCAAGCATGAAATGCTGAAACCCTATTGTAATTGTAAGGTTTCGTAAAACGCATCGTGCAGGCCAAACCGTAAGGCCTAGAGACATGAAACCTGGCCAGATGGTAGGCCTCAGTTTGGGGACAACCTATCAGAGTATGACCCCGAATGGCCCATAGGTGGCGCTACAGCAACCAAAAGTTCAAAATTGCTCATAACTCTTAGACTGTTTGTCCCAGGATCAAGTGTCTTATATCGTTGGAATCCTTGGCTCAAGGTGGACAAAATGGCTATCTCCGATTTTGATTTAGGCGGGGAACATTTTCTGCTATGTCGAAATTTGTCCAAAACCTACTTTTGCAAACTAGTCTCTGGTTTTTTGCCCGATCGGAACCAAACCAGTCTAGGACAATTCTATGGACTCTCTTGATCAATAATTATCAAAAAAAGTTGAACTTTTGCATTTGGGTGGCTGTAACAGGGTCATTTAGAAAAGGGGTGTGGCAAAATACACTAAAAAGCCTATAAATCTCAAATGAAAACTCAGAACTCCGCCAAAATTGATGAGCATATGTGTCAGAACATGGTGAGGAAGCATGCAGAGTTTCATGGAGATCGGACCATAGGTGGCGCTATAACTGGCAAAAAGCCTTCATTCTTATTAGGGGTTCAAGCATGAAATGCTGAAACCCTATTGTAATTGTAAGGTTTTGTAAAACGCATCGTGCAGGCCAAACCGTAAGGCCTAGAGACATGAAACCTGGCCAGATGGTAGGCCTCAGTTTGGGGACAACCTATCAGAGTATGACCCCGAATGGCCCATAGGTGGCGCTACAGCAACCAAAAGTTCAAAATTGCTCATAACTCTTAGACTGTTTGTCCCAGGATCAAGTGTCTTATATCGTTGGATTCCTTGGCTCAAGGTGGACAAAATGGCTATCTCCGATTTTGATTTAGGCGGGGAACATTTTCTGCTATGTCGAAATTTGTCCAAAACCTACTTTTGCAAACTAGTCTCTGGTTTTTTGCCCGATCGGAACCAAACCAGTCTAGGACAATTCTATGAACTCTCTTGATCAATAATTATCAAAAAAAGTTGAACTTTTGCATTTAGGTGGCTGTAACAGGGTCATTTAGAAAAGGGGTGTGGCAAAATACACTAAAAAGCCTATAAATCTCAAATGAAAACTCAGAACTCCAACACAATTGATGAGCATATGTGTCAGAACATGGTGAGGAAGCATGCAGAGTTTCATGGAGATCGGACCATAGGTGGCGCTATAACTGGCAAAAAGCCTTCATTCTTATTAGGGGTTCAAGCATGAAATGCTGAAACCCTATTGTAATTGTAAGGTTTTGTAAAACGCATCGTGCAGGCCAAACCGTAAGGCCTAGAGACATGAAACCTGGCCAGATGGTAGGCCTCAGTTTGGGGACAACCTATCAGAGTATGACCCCGAATGGCCCATAGGTGGCGCTACAGCAACCAAAAGTTCAAAATTGCTCATAACTCTTAGACTGTTTGTCCCAGGATCAAGTGTCTTATATCGTTGGATTCCTTGGCTCAAGGTGGACAAAATGGCTATCTCCGATTTTGATTTAGGCGGGGAACATTTTCTGCTATGTCGAAATTTGTCCAAAACCTACTTTTGCAAACTAGTCTCTGGTTTTTTGCCCGATCGGAACCAAACCAGTCTAGGACAATTCTATGAACTCTCTTGATCAATAATTATCAAAAAAAGTTGAACTTTTGCATTTAGGTGGCTGTAACAGGGTCATTTAGAAAAGGGGTGTGGCAAAATACACTAAAAAGCCTATAAATCCCAAATGAAAACTCAGAACTCCAACAAAATTGATGAGCATATGTGTCAGAACATGGTGAGGAAGCATGCAGAGTTTCATGGAGATCGGACCATAGGTGGCGCTATAACTGGCAAAAAGCCTTCATTCTTATTAGGGGTTCAAGCATGAAATGCTGAAACCCTATTGTAATTGTAAGGTTTTGTAAAACGCATCGTGCAGGCCAAACCGTAAGGCCTAGAGACATGAAACCTGGCCAGATGGTAGGCCTCAGTTTGGGGACAACCTATCAGAGTATGACCCCGAATGGCCCATAGGTGGCGCTACAGCAACCAAAAGTTCAAAATTGCTCATAACTCTTACCCCCAATTTCCACCGGCTGCGTTACGGCTCCGTCACGGCAGCGGAGTCAATAGGTTTCCATTAAAGTCAATGAGTGTATTTCCACTGAATGCGTTACAGCTGCGTTCCGACTCCGGCGATCCGCAGCCCTCCGCATCAAATACGCAGAGCTTCTATTTTTGCCGGATGCCGGAGCGCTCCGCAGCACTACAGGGCAGAGTACGCAGGACAGGAAGTCGAGTGACAAAACAGAACAGCCAGAAACAAAATAAAAGATCCGTTTATTTTTCAAAATAAAATACACCGCGCTCATATTTCCCTACACTACACCTTGAAAACGTCATAATGGGCGGAGACAGGCTTGTTTTAACCCCGTTGACACGATGGATGAAGAAATGCTGATTATTGAGGTACAGAATCAACCCATCATCTATGACTCCTCACATCCTTTTTATAAGGACAACATTAAAAAGGATGGAAAACTGTTCCTGGTTTGGTAGTTCTGTTTATAGAAACTACATATCGCGCGATCACACCAGAATTCGCGAGATTACATGGGGCCTCGTGACGTCAGCTGTCAGTCATGACCGCAGCCGTTCCGCAACAAATCCGGACCTGGTGGGTATTGACGGACGACGGAACACGGAGCTGTCACGCAGCGGAGCCGTTCCGCAGCCGTAACGCAGCCGGTGGAAATTGGGGGTTAGACTGTTTGTCCCAGGATCAAGTGTCCTATATCGTTGGAATCCTTGGCTCAAGGCGGACAAAATGGCTATCTCCGATTTTGATTTAGGCAGGGAACATTTTCTGCTATGTCGAAATTTGTCCAAAACCTACTTTTGCAAACTAGTCTCTGGTTTTTTGCCCGATCGGAACCAAACCAGTCTAGGACAATTCTATGGACTCTCTTGATCAATAATTATCAAAAAAAGTTGAACTTTTGCATTTGGGTGGCTGTAACAGGGTCATTTAGAAAAGGGGTGTGGCAAAATACACTAAAAAGCCTATAAATCCCAAATGAAAACTCAGAACTCCGCCAAAATTGATGAGCATATGTGTCAGAACATGGTGAGGAAGCATGCAGAGTTTCATGGAGATCGGACCATAGGTGGCGCTATAACTGGCAAAAAGCCTTCATTCTTATTAGGGGTTCAAGCATGAAATGCTGAAACCCTATTGTAATTGTAAGGTTTCGTAAAACGCATCGTGCAGGCCAAACCGTAAGGCCTAGAGACATGAAACCTGGCCAGATGGTAGGCCTCAGTTTGGGGACAACCTATCAGAGTATGACCCCGAATGGCCCATAGGTGGCGCTACAGCAACCAAAAGTTCAAAATTGCTCATAACTCTTAGACTGTTTGTCCCAGGATCAAGTGTCTTATATCGTTGGAATCCTTGGCTCAAGGTGGACAAAATGGCTATCTCCGATTTTGATTTAGGCGGGGAACATTTTCTGCTATGTCGAAATTTGTCCAAAACCTACTTTTGCAAACTAGTCTCTGGTTTTTTGCCCGATCGGAACCAAACCAGTCTAGGACAATTCTATGGACTCTCTTGATCAATAATTATCAAAAAAAGTTGAACTTTTGCATTTGGGTGGCTGTAACAGGGTCATTTAGAAAAGGGGTGTGGCAAAATACACTAAAAAGCCTATAAATCTCAAATGAAAACTCAGAACTCCGCCAAAATTGATGAGCATATGTGTCAGAACATGGTGAGGAAGCATGCAGAGTTTCATGGAGATCGGACCATAGGTGGCGCTATAACTGGCAAAAAGCCTTCATTCTTATTAGGGGTTCAAGCATGAAATGCTGAAACCCTATTGTAATTGTAAGGTTTTGTAAAACGCATCGTGCAGGCCAAACCGTAAGGCCTAGAGACATGAAACCTGGCCAGATGGTAGGCCTCAGTTTGGGGACAACCTATCAGAGTATGACCCCGAATGGCCCATAGGTGGCGCTACAGCAACCAAAAGTTCAAAATTGCTCATAACTCTTAGACTGTTTGTCCCAGGATCAAGTGTCTTATATCGTTGGATTCCTTGGCTCAAGGTGGACAAAATGGCTATCTCCGATTTTGATTTAGGCGGGGAACATTTTCTGCTATGTCGAAATTTGTCCAAAACCTACTTTTGCAAACTAGTCTCTGGTTTTTTGCCCGATCGGAACCAAACCAGTCTAGGACAATTCTATGAACTCTCTTGATCAATAATTATCAAAAAAAGTTGAACTTTTGCATTTAGGTGGCTGTAACAGGGTCATTTAGAAAAGGGGTGTGGCAAAATACACTAAAAAGCCTATAAATCTCAAATGAAAACTCAGAACTCCAACACAATTGATGAGCATATGTGTCAGAACATGGTGAGGAAGCATGCAGAGTTTCATGGAGATCGGACCATAGGTGGCGCTATAACTGGCAAAAAGCCTTCATTCTTATTAGGGGTTCAAGCATGAAATGCTGAAACCCTATTGTAATTGTAAGGTTTTGTAAAACGCATCGTGCAGGCCAAACCGTAAGGCCTAGAGACATGAAACCTGGCCAGATGGTAGGCCTCAGTTTGGGGACAACCTATCAGAGTATGACCCCGAATGGCCCATAGGTGGCGCTACAGCAACCAAAAGTTCAAAATTGCTCATAACTCTTAGACTGTTTGTCCCAGGATCAAGTGTCTTATATCGTTGGATTCCTTGGCTCAAGGTGGACAAAATGGCTATCTCCGATTTTGATTTAGGCGGGGAACATTTTCTGCTATGTCGAAATTTGTCCAAAACCTACTTTTGCAAACTAGTCTCTGGTTTTTTGCCCGATCGGAACCAAACCAGTCTAGGACAATTCTATGAACTCTCTTGATCAATAATTATCAAAAAAAGTTGAACTTTTGCATTTAGGTGGCTGTAACAGGGTCATTTAGAAAAGGGGTGTGGCAAAATACACTAAAAAGCCTATAAATCCCAAATGAAAACTCAGAACTCCAACAAAATTGATGAGCATATGTGTCAGAACATGGTGAGGAAGCATGCAGAGTTTCATGGAGATCGGACCATAGGTGGCGCTATAACTGGCAAAAAGCCTTCATTCTTATTAGGGGTTCAAGCATGAAATGCTGAAACCCTATTGTAATTGTAAGGTTTTGTAAAACGCATCGTGCAGGCCAAACCGTAAGGCCTAGAGACATGAAACCTGGCCAGATGGTAGGCCTCAGTTTGGGGACAACCTATCAGAGTATGACCCCGAATGGCCCATAGGTGGCGCTACAGCAACCAAAAGTTCAAAATTGCTCATAACTCTTACCCCCAATTTCCACCGGCTGCGTTACGGCTCCGTCACGGCAGCGGAGTCAATAGGTTTCCATTAAAGTCAATGAGTGTATTTCCACTGAATGCGTTACAGCTGCGTTCCGACTCCGGCGATCCGCAGCCCTCCGCATCAAATACGCAGAGCTTCTATTTTTGCCGGATGCCGGAGCGCTCCGCAGCACTACAGGGCAGAGTACGCAGGACAGGAAGTCGAGTGACAAAACAGAACAGCCAGAAACAAAATAAAAGATCCGTTTATTTTTCAAAATAAAATACACCGCGCTCATATTTCCCTACACTACACCTTGAAAACGTCATAATGGGCGGAGACAGGCTTGTTTTAACCCCGTTGACACGATGGATGAAGAAATGCTGATTATTGAGGTACAGAATCAACCCATCATCTATGACTCCTCACATCCTTTTTATAAGGACAACATTAAAAAGGATGGAAAACTGTTCCTGGTTTGGTAGTTCTGTTTATAGAAACTACATATCGCGCGATCACACCAGAATTCGCGAGATTACATGGGGCCTCGTGACGTCAGCTGTCAGTCATGACCGCAGCCGTTCCGCAACAAATCCGGACCTGGTGGGTATTGACGGACGACGGAACACGGAGCTGTCACGCAGCGGAGCCGTTCCGCAGCCGTAACGCAGCCGGTGGAAATTGGGGGTTAGACTGTTTGTCCCAGGATCAAGTGTCCTATATCGTTGGAATCCTTGGCTCAAGGCGGACAAAATGGCTATCTCCGATTTTGATTTAGGCAGGGAACATTTTCTGCTATGTCGAAATTTGTCCAAAACCTACTTTTGCAAACTAGTCTCTGGTTTTTTGCCCGATCGGAACCAAACCAGTCTAGGACAATTCTATGGACTCTCTTGATCAATAATTATCAAAAAAAGTTGAACTTTTGCATTTGGGTGGCTGTAACAGGGTCATTTAGAAAAGGGGTGTGGCAAAATACACTAAAAAGCCTATAAATCCCAAATGAAAACTCAGAACTCCGCCAAAATTGATGAGCATATGTGTCAGAACATGGTGAGGAAGCATGCAGAGTTTCATGGAGATCGGACCATAGGTGGCGCTATAACTGGCAAAAAGCCTTCATTCTTATTAGGGGTTCAAGCATGAAATGCTGAAACCCTATTGTAATTGTAAGGTTTCGTAAAACGCATCGTGCAGGCCAAACCGTAAGGCCTAGAGACATGAAACCTGGCCAGATGGTAGGCCTCAGTTTGGGGACAACCTATCAGAGTATGACCCCGAATGGCCCATAGGTGGCGCTACAGCAACCAAAAGTTCAAAATTGCTCATAACTCTTACCCCCAATTTCCACCGGCTGCGTTACGGCTCCGTCACGGCAGCGGAGTCAATAGGTTTCCATTAAAGTCAATGAGTGTATTTCCACTGAATGCGTTACAGCTGCGTTCCGACTCCGGCGATCCGCAGCCCTCCGCATCAAATACGCAGAGCTTCTATTTTTGCCTGATGCCGGAGCGCTCCGCAGCACTACAGGGCAGAGTACGCAGGACAGGAAGTCGAGTGACAAAACAGAACAGCCAGAAACAAAATAAAAGATCCGTTTAATTTTCAAAATAAAATACACTGCGCTCATATTTCCCTACACTACACCTTGAAAACGTCATAATGGGCGGAGACAGGCTTGTTTTAACCCCGTTGACACGATGGATGAAGAAATGCTGATTATTGAGGTACAGAATCAACCCATCATCTATGACCCCTCACATCCTTTTTATAAGGACAACATTAAAAAGGATGGAAAACTGTTCCTGGTTTGGTAGTTCTGTTTATAGAAACTACATATCGCGCGATCACACCAGAATTCGCGAGATTACATGGGGCCTCGTGACGTCAGCTGTCAGTCATGACCGCAGCCGTTCCGCAACAAATCCGGACCTGGTGGGTATTGACGGACGACGGAACACGGAGCTGTCACGCAGCGGAGCCGTTCCGCAGCCGTAACGCAGCCGGTGGAAATTGGGGGTTAGACTGTTTGTCCCAGGATCAAGTGTCTTATATCGTTGGAATCCTTGGCTCAAGGCGGACAAAATGGCTATCTCCGATTTTGATTTAGGCGGGGAACATTTTCTGCTATGTCGAAATTTGTCCAAAACCTACTTTTGCAAACTAGTCTCTGGTTTTTTGCCCGATCGGAACCAAACCAGTCTAGGACAATTCTATGGACTCTCTTGATCAATAATTATCAAAAAAAGTTGAACTTTTGCATTTGGGTGGCTGTAACAGGGTCATTTAGAAAAGGGGTGTGGCAAAATACACTAAAAAGCCTATAAATCCCAAATGAAAACTCAGAACTCCAACAAAATTGATGAGCATATGTGTCAGAACATGGTGAGGAAGCATGCAGAGTTTCATGGAGATCGGACCATAGGTGGCGCTATAACTGGCAAAAAGCCTTCATTCTTATTAGGGGTTCAAGCATGAAATGCTGAAACCCTATTGTAATTGTAAGGTTTCGTAAAACGCATCGTGCAGGCCAAACTGTAAGGCCTAGAGACATGAAACCTGGCCAGATGGTAGGCCTCAGTTTGGGGACAACCTATCAGAGTATGACCCCGAATGGCCCATAGGTGGCGCTACAGCAACCAAAAGTTCAAAATTGCTCATAACTCTTAGACTGTTTGTCCCAGGATCAAGTGTCTTATATCGTTGGAATCCTTGGTTCAAGGCGGACAAGATTTGCTCGGCGCCAATTTCGAGTAAATTGCAGTTTTTTGAAAAACCTATTTTTGCTGACTTCTCCTAGGTTTTTGGCCCGATTGGAACCATCCAAAAAATTCAAAATTTCAGTTAACGGTCGATAAGGGGAACCAAAATCTTTGATGGCACCAGGGCCATTTTTACTAAAATTATCATAAATTGTGAACGGAAAGAGATTTTTTTTGCTAACCTTGGGATACATCTTCGTGAGCTCAATCTGAGATCACTTAAAAAAAATCGCAACAATTGGCCTCTAGATGGCACTATAAAATGGTTATAACTTGTGAACGGAAAGAGAAAAAAAAAAAAGGTTTTACGCTCTCGTGAGGTGGAAATATTTTGCAAAACTGCAATGGAAACACATTTACAGTGCACATTTACAGTGAACTGACTTAGAAAGTGCGGTGTGTTTGAACAGATTACAAGACTTCTTTAATTCATAAAAGACAAAATAATTAGAGGAATAATGTTACTGGATTCTAAACCTTAAAGAAATGCCACAATCAAGACCTCGGAGCAGAAATGAGCGAGAAAATACCTCATATGTGCCGCTCACAGTATAAGGGTCTTTCCTTGTCATTAATTAACCTCTTAACCTGCGCCCCATTTTTTGAGAATTCTTTGAAAACGACATAATGAAAATGTCTGCAGCTCTTAAACCCTATGGTCTATATTCATAAATCTGGTCTTATTTTAAACTAGACACTTGAAATGTTGCTACCCAAGAGTCATAATAACTCAAAGTAATATGGGAACAGAGTAATATACATGTAAATATACATGTAAGTGACTCACGTTTTTTTTTTTTTACTTAAGGAAAAAAAATTATAATTTAATGTTAAGAGCCTGAAAATAACTTAAATATAAAACTGAATGTCTAATCATGTCATGATTAAAATATGAGGATGATTCTCTCAGTAATGTAGCTTCTGTGAGCTTTTATGTCAAGAAAAGTCTAGGCGAATTTCAAAAAGGCCATTTATTTCAGAACATTTGCTATTGTAAAGAGTAGTTTTTCATTCAAATAAATCTGCAATAAACTGCTAATTATAATGGATAAACAGTTACTGAAAAACTAAAGCAACTATTTACAGAGATTACAACGTGTAAAAAACTCATTTAGCTGATGGGAAGCGTCAGTAAGAGTCTGCGCGCTCCACTGCAGTTGCGCCATTGAGAACGCGCAGACTGCGCGCAAACAGTATTCACCAAAGCCTACTTACGTAAACTGCGCAAGATAATGCCTTTTGATTGGTTACTAAGTCCATCAATCAAACCTATGTTGGAAAGGCATTAGTTGGGCACCGAGTGCCTTTATCCAACGAAAACCATGGGCGCAATGATTGACAGCTCACCAAGCCTGTAAAGCGCTTCCTCTATATGATGCATCCCAGGAGAGACTCTGATTGAAGGAGAGAGACGAGGGAGGGTTTATAATACGTGGGAGAGACTATTCTAGCAGGGGGAGTTTGCCAGAAAAGGATTAGAATCGATATTTAATTGAAAATGGACATGATTGATTACGCTAACTCAAAACTCCCTTGCAAACAACGAAGGATTTTTTGTTTTTTCCCTATTTTTTCGTTGTTTTGGATTAAAAAGTGGGATGCATTTTGAAGAGTGGACTCTTACACAGAGACGTATGCGGGTGTTTATTGGATTCGTCCGATCTGTTCCGAACGACAGGAGATGAAAGATGAGTACCGCTAATATTATGCTAATGTTTACATTTCCGGTCCTTTAGCGTTTCATTTAACCCTTTCCTCTCTGGTTTATTTATTGCAAAAACAAGTTCAGAACATGAATCTTGAGTGTTTTAGCTTTCAAATGATGCATAGTTTGTGATAGTTGATTGAATATTTTGTATAAAACAAAAGTAAATAAAAGTACACACACGCCCACTTCACGCTTCTTCTTTGGACGCTCGTGTTTTGATTCAGATCGTGCTCGAAGAGGAGGGGCTATTAGCTGCTTCTCCTCCGTTTGTCACTTGTCAGTTTGTGAGAGAGGGAGAGAAGGGAGCAAGCTGCGCGCAGATCTACAATAAAATACAACTTTACCCATATTAAATAGTAAAAAAAAACTGAAAATCAATCCGTGGCGGCCGCATCGATATTGTGGCGGGCCGCCACAAATTAATGAACATATGGGAAACCCTGTTGTGAATGGAAAGAGATATTTTCGCTAAATTTGGGACACATGTTCATAAGCTCAATTTGAGTTGACATGAAAATTTTTTTAACAATTGGCCACTTGGTGGCGCTATAACAGTGAAAAAAATCATAAAAATAGCTATAAGGGCACCCAACCGTTAGTCTACTGAAAATTGGCATGCAGTGTCTTTGTCCAGGGTGCCATGATAGTCTATGAGAACATTGGTGTATCTCAAAAAACTCAGTATACGTCATTGGCACAATGCCTTGAAGGAGCCTTAGAAGTTTCAAGCCCGTGTTTTTTTCACAGGAGTGACCTCCTAAGAATCCTTGCCGAGTCTAACAATACCAAACATGCCAGGTTTCGCCTTATGGTTTTTGTAAGTGTCATTTAGAGCTTTAAAAAATTGTGTTTATCTTCAAAGCCGTTAGTCAAATTGAGACAACAACAAAAAAACAAAGGAAATTTGAAAACATAGGTAATAGCTAAACAATAACGCCAAAATGTTAAAATTATGATAGGAACTGACAAAAAAATAAATTAAATCCAATCAATTTCACCCATGGATCATTTTGATGCTCACATGTTTGAAACGAACAATGATGGATTGTGATGAAATTTGTTTTGAATTGGGACTGGGGCCCGCCTTGATAATCCTACTTAAGGGCCCGGTGTTGGCTCGTTCGTTACGCCACTGAATATAATTGTCTAAACTCCTTATTAAAATTACATATTTACAACAAATCTGACACATATATACAGTATGGGCACACTTTGAGTACTACTAATAAAAGTGGTGGAGATCAGGCAAGACTATAAGAAGACTCAGGTGCTATAACTGTAAAAACGCTTTAAAACCATATATTTCCTATGGTAAACTGCCTGTATAGGCTGTAAATTGACATTTTCATCTATGATGGCAGTTGTTAAATGCTTGCTAAATAAAATGTAATGTCTTTTGATGCTTGTGTGCTTAAAGGCCTTAAAGGCCTTAACTGCTTGAACCCCGATAAATGCTGCTTGCAGCTTTAATTATTATTATTATTCAGCCGTAAAACGCATTGTGCAGACCAAACTGTAAGGGCTAGAGACTTGAAACTTGGCCAATAGGTAGTAGAAAAATCGAGGAGAGCTTATCAAATTATGAGCCAGATTGGCCTATAGGTGGTGCTATAGCAATCAATTGCGCGAAACTGCTCATAACTCCTAGACCGTATGTTGTAGACTCAAGTGTCTTATATCATTGGAAAGGTGAATACCTGACGTAAAAAAAGTATATCTCCGATTTCATTTCCGGTATGCAAATTTTTCCGCCATTTTGAATTTTGTTGAAAATCTACTTTTGCAAACTAGTCCGAGGTGTTTTGTCCGATCAGAACCAAACCAGTGCCAAAATGTTTTCTGGAGTCTGATGATAAATAATTATTGAAAAAAAGTCATAATTTCGATTCACGGTTGTTAAGGGGCGTAAAAATAGACGTTCTTACTAAAAAGGCTATAACTCAAGATCAAAATGAGATATCTTCACCAAACTTGGTACATATGTGTATGGGCTCAGTCTGTGGTCACGATAAAAAAAATCGCGATGATTGAACACTTGGTGGCGCTATAATATGAAGAAAACAGGAAAATGGCTATAACCACCCGACCGCTAGTCCGATTGACTTGAAAATTGGTATGCAGTGACTTGGTCCAAGGTACCATATATGTCTATGAGGAAATTGGCGTTTCTCAAAAAACATGGCCGCCACAGCCAATGAAATAGATACTAGCACCTATTAGACAAGGTTAACGGAGGCCGATCGGAACGAAACTCAATGGGCATGTTTGACTCATGGCCCTAGAAGTCTGTAAGAATTTTGAAAGAAATTGGCCACTAGTTGGCGCTAACGAGTTTTATGGCTCTGTAATCACGTGGTGTTGCACACATCCACAAAATATGCATATCATTTGATAGATCTCCTTATACTGAACAACTTTGCCTCTAAAACTATTGATGTCAATCAAATTGTTCATTAAATATTAGCAATTATGATAAAAACCTACTTTTGCAAACTAGTCCCTGGTTTTTTGCCCGATCGGAACCAATTCAGTCTAGGACAATTCTCTGGACTCTCTAGATCAATAATCATTGAAAAAAAGTTGAACTTTTGCATTTGGATGGCTACAGGGAGTGCAGAATTATTAGGCAAGTTGTATTTTTGAGGATTAATTTTACAACATTAATAATTAAACAACAACCATGTTGTCAATGAACACAAAAAACTCATTAATATCAAAGCTGAATATTTTTGGAAGTGGTTTTTAGTTTTAGCTATTTTAGGGGGATATCTGTGTGTGCAGGTGACTATTACTGTGCATTATAATTATTAGGCAACTTAACAAAAAACAAATTTATACCCATTTCAATTATTTATTTTTACCAGTGAAACCAATATAACATCTCAACATTCACAAATATACATTTCTGACATTCAAAAACCAAACAAAAACAAATCAGTGACCAATATAGCCACCTTTCTTTGCAAGGACACTCAAAAGCCTGCCATCCATGGATTCTGTCAGTGTTTTGATCTGTTCACCATCAACATTGCGTGCAGCAGCCACCACAGCCTCCCAGACACTGTTCAGAGAGGTGTACTGTTTTCCCTCCTTGTAAATCGCACATTTGATGATGGACCACAGGTTCTCAATGGGGTTCAGATCAGGTGAACAAGGAGGCCATATCATTAGATTTTCTTCTTTTATACCCTTTCTTGCCAGCCACGCTGTGGAGTACTTGGACGCGTGTGATGGAGCATTGTCCTGCATGAAAATCATGTTTTTCATGAAGGATGCAGACTTCTTCCTGTACCACTGCTTGAAGAAGGTGTCTTCCAGAAACTGGCAGTAGGACTGGGAGTTGAGCTTGACTCCATCCTCAACCCGAAAAGGCCCCACAAGCTCATCTTTGATGATACCAGCCCAAACCAGTACTCCACCTCCACCTTGCTGGCGTCTGAGTTGGACTGGAGCTCTCTGCCCTTTACCAATCCAGCCACGGGCCCATCCATCTGGCCCATCAAGACTCACTCTCATTTCATCAGTCCATAAAACCTTAGAAAAATCAGTCTTGAGATATTTCTTGGCCCAGTCTTGACGTTTCAGCTTGCGTGTCTTGTTCAGTGGTGGTCGACTTTCTGCCTTTCTTACCTTGGCCATGTCTCTGAGTATTGCACACCTTGTGCTTTTGGGCACTCCAGTGATGTTGCAGCTCTGAAATATGGCCATACTGGTGGCAAGTGGCATCTTGGCAGCTGCACGCTTGACTTTTCTCAGTTCACAGGCAGTTATTTTGCGCCTTGGTTTTTCCACACGCTTCTTGCGACCCTGTTGACTATTTTGAATGAAACGCTTGATTGTTCGATGATCACGCTTCAGAAGCTTGGCTATTTTAAGACTGCTGCATCCCTCTGCAATATATCTCACTATTTTTGACTTTTCTGAGCCTGTCAAGTCCTTCTTTTGACCCATTTTGCCAAAGGAAAGGAAGTTGCCTAATAATTATGCACACCTGATATAGGGTGTTGATGTCATTAGACCACACCCCTTCTCATTACAGAGATGCACATCACCTAATATGCTTAATTGGTAGTAGGCTTTCCAGCCTATACAGCTTGGAGTAAGACAACATGCATAACGAGGATGATGTGGTCAAAATACTCATTTGCCTAATAATTCTGCACTCCCTGTATAACAGGGTCATTTAGAAAAGAGGCGGGGCAAAATACACTCAAAAGCCTATAAATCCTAAAGGAAAACTCAAAACTTCACGAAAATTGTTATGTATATGTGACATAACATGCTGAAGAAGCGTGCACAGTTCCATGGAGATCGGACCATAGGTGGCGCTATAACTGTTAAAAAGTTTTGAAAACCATGTATTCCCTATGGTGAATTGCCTGTATTGCTGTAAATGGTATTTTCCATCTCTGTATTCAGGTGGGATTAAAAGCATCCACATAATATGCATATATTATGATAGATATCCTCATACTGAACAACTTTGCCTCAAGAACCAATACTGTCCATCAAATCGTTATTTAAATATTCACAATTATGTTAAAAAACTATTTTTGCAAACTAGTCCTAGGTTTTTTGTCAGATCGGAACCAAACCACTGCAGTATGATTCTCTGGACTCTCCTGAATAGTGATCAAAAATATGTTGAACTTTACACTTTGGGTAGCTATAACAGGGTCATTTAGAGAATAGGTGTGGCAAAACATGCTCAAAAGCCTATTAATCCTGAACGAAAATTCAAAACTTCACGAAAATAGGTGGGCACATGCAGCATGGGACTCCTAAGAAGCATGCAAAACTTCATGGAGATCAGACAATATTTGCCTCTATAACAGTAAAAAGGGTTACAATGTGCTTTTTTATGGTGTATTACCTAATATTGCCACCAGATGGCAGCAGAAGACCACTCATTGGTTCATTCTGTCCACTAAGCCTATATATAGACTCTAAAAAAAAACATTATAATAGCATTGCAAATTACATTTTGTCAATGTTTATCAATTAATTTGTTCATTTGATTAATGTTTTTACAATAATTATTATTTTACAATTAAAATAATGCCTTAAAATATGTTTTAAAGGGGAAAAGCTGGAATAAGCAATTTGTTACATATAATTTATTTCAAATATCTATATCTGCAACAAAATGTGCAACATTAAGTGGAAATGTGCCCATTAAATGAAAGACTTAAAATGAAAATCAGCTAATGAGTGGTTCTCTGCTGCCACCTGCTGGGCTTAAATAGTCATTTTGTCATACTATTTACTTATCATGTTCTATAATTCCTATTTAGACATTATAAAGTCACTACTACAATATTTACAATCACATTTTGTCAAAATAATTTATTTCAAATATATCTACAACAAAATTAAAGTTTAAATGTGTTAACATGAAAAATGTGCCTATTATATATTCCTTAAAATTACAAAACCACCAGAGGGCAGCAGAAGACCACTCATATATATCTTTTTGCAATACATGTATATCATATTTGAACTGTATAAAATCATTATAATAATGCTAAAAATCACATTTTGTCAAGATGTATCACTTAATTTGTTCATGTGAGGTATGTTTTTGCAACAATATTAAATTACATTTACAATAAGACCTGAAAAAGATGTTTTAAAAGGGGTAACAAATTGCTTATTCCAGGTTTCCTATCATTTATTTCAAATATCTATATCTGCAACAAAAGGTATGCAAGTTAGCACGTTTGAAGGCATTAACTTGGAAAATGTGGCCATTAAACGAAAAACAGACTTTTAAAATTAAAATGAGCCAATGAGTGGTTCTCTACTGTCACCTGCTGGCGAAAATATTAATTTTGTCATACTACTTAGTAGTATTGTTGTGTAACTCATATTTAGACATTATAAACTCACTATTTGAACGTTTACAATCACATTTTGTCAAAATCATTTATTTCAAATGATCTTTATCCAACAAAATGTGTATGTGTGTAAGCATGTTTAAAGGAGTTAACATGCAAAATGTGCTTATTACATATTCCCTACAAGTACCATAAAACTACCAGAGTGCAGCAGAAGACCACTCATTGGCCCATTCTGCTCACTAATATAGTTGAATATATGAATTGTATAAAATCACATTTTGTTAAGGTTTACCACTTCATTTGTACTGACACATCACATCAATGCTAGCAATGTTGTTAAATCATGCTAATACTAATAATAGTAAATCATGGTAATCTATGGTAAATCATGGTAAAATATGGTAAATGATGCTATAATCATAATTAACTATGGTAAATCATACTAGAATGTGGTATATCATGGTAATTCATGCTACACATATCTGCTTACATTTTATAATTTATTCAAAATAATTATTTAAAATAGAGAAACCACAGGTGTGACTATAACTGTTAAACGTTAATAAGCATATTTCAAAAGGTAAAATACCCGTATTAGCTGTAAATGGCATTTTCTCTCTATGGTTTTAAAGGTTACTTTGATTGCTTAATAAAACATAACTTTTTATGCAAATGTACTTAAATTCCTTAAGTGGCTTGAACCCCGATAATTGCTGCTCGCAGCTATATTTTTGTTTGCATTTCTCCTGAAACACACTGTTTTGAAATTGTGTACCACTTTTTAACATCTTCATTCTCTCTGTGTGATTGCAATGTTTTGTGTGTGTGTGTGTGTGTGTGTCTTTTTTCCTTACAGTTTGCAAAACAACAACAGTGTTTGTAGAATCTGCTGTAATGTTAGGGAACTCTGTTATCGTCTTCTCTTTGTTCATATACGACAGTGTTCCTGTGAATTTGTTTGCTTTAAAGGGGTGGTAAAGCACACTCTTTCGAAGGCTTGATTGTGTTTGTGGGGTGCACTGTAACATGTGATCATGCTTCGTTTTTTAAAAAAATGCAGTATTTTTCATATATTTTACCTTTATTCTACACTGCTCTGTCCCTCCTTGTAAAAACGGTCTGATGGTTTCCGGATTCTATGAAGCCAGTCCCTCAAAAATACGCAATGGGCTCTGATTGGTTAGCTGGCCCAGTGTGCTGTGATTCGCTAACCGCCTAGTGCACGTTTCTCGAAAGCGTCACGCCCCTTACCTCTACAGGTAGCCTCAGGCTTTGTGTACGCTAGCGTCAATAAAAACCATACCAAGAGCCCGAATCAGACCCAGACAATTTTAGTGAAGATGATCGAGCAGAACCTGTTCAGTTTTCAAGAGTAAAGACTGCGGATCTATAGTGATCGCTACTGAATGGCACTGTTACTTTTGTATTTTTAGAACGATTTGCCAAATATCTGTCGCAAGAACGGACACTAAACATTGCTAGTAGCCAAATCAAACACAGAACCATGTTTAGCATGCCTGTAGATAAACAATACATAAAAGCTCTAATCAAAGAATCATTTACACTAATGCCAAGTTCGCTGTTGAGATTTTAAACAGTTTGTAGCGTGAGGTGTTTGTCGGATAACGTTAAGTATGAATGAGCATTTAACAAACTGGTTTGCAGAGCCAAACAGCGCTGTCATGTCTACTTCATTGCTACAACGTAGGCTACAATTAACAACACAAACTATTACAGGAAAACACATCGACGAAAAATAAATCACACTTACAGGTTGTGGCCCGTACTCGCGAAGATTGTGGAAGCTTTCCTCCGCGAGATGTGCCGCGGTAGCCGCGCGTGCCCGCCTGTCTCGTGCAGCTTAACTCGTGCAGCTGAAGGCTCATGTATTGCAAATACAGATGAATATAGTCCATTATGTCACATTTTCCGATCTTCTCCTCCGACCCCTGTCTGTCTCGTGCTTTGATTTATGATGGGCAGCATATATCCGCTGCAAATGCGATCGTGTTCCCCTCTGTCTCTTACACACATGAATATGACGTTGTATGTTAAACGCACTGCAACGCTGCCCTGTCCCTAGAAAGGATGAACAAAGTGGACCTGCAATCCGGATGAAAATAACAGCGTTTCGTCGGCATTGTCAACAGCACTCCAGCCTACTAACCACAACAACTATTCCCCGAGGCGATACAAAATGGCCCCCCCTTATTTCATATTCTCGGAGGAGGGGTTTATGTAAATATTGGGACTGGTGATGTCAGCACACCCTGGAGGAATGTGTAGTAGTCCCTACTGGCCGTTTGCTGTAGTCCTTAGAAATCGATTTCTTTAAAAGCAAATATCTCCCTTTGCTTTAAACTTTGAACGTTGTAACTTTGAAGATGTTGTTTATGCTCAAACAGCAACATTACACACTAGCTAAAGCTAGAAAAGTGAAATCGTGGTTTACCACCCCTTTAATAAAATTATAGTTTTAAACCATCGTCGTCACTTGAGACATGTACATTATATTATTATACTATCCTGGTTTTTGAATAGCGTTGAAATAGATTTGTGGGGTGGTATGTGGATATTGAAAGCAGCAAGGAACTAGGGAATATTTTATCAGCAACCCTCACAATCTATGGTGTAAAACAAAATACAGTGCGCACCGATTTACCAGCAAATTACTTTATCACTTTTGTTTTAAGAAAAGGGTTGCTTTTCTGAATTATCTCAACAACTATGGTGTTTTATGACTAGCCTACTGAAGCTGTCACATTCTTGGGGCGTCCCATTCTTGAATGTTTCGCACCTACTGGCCCTACCTCATGAATTTGGTATTTAAAAATGGTTTAGAATACAGTAATTAAAACACAGAAGGCATTCTACAACACTAACGCTAAAATGCCTACTCCCAATGATAATGTACTGAGTTCTTGTTTCTGTTTTTGTGTTACTTGACATTATCCGTGTTCCTTGCTATATGTTTACTTTTTTTTTGTTTTGTTTAACAGTGATTGGATCCAATTTCTCACACCTTTAAGAGTAGCCTATGTATGTTACTGACATAATAATTTATTCAGATTGTTGAAAATTGTTTACAAGTGTTTGTATATTTAAAAAAAAAAAAAAAAACGAATAAAAACAAAAACAAAAAACCATTCCAAATATTATTGATGTGTTAAACGCAATACATTGCATTTTAATTTTACTTGAGACAATTTAATATGATGATGTCACTAATGGAACATCTTAACATTTTCTTTGGTAAAAGTTAACTTAAAGGCTGCACAAAAAGAAATTCCATCCTATCTACTTTCTAAATGCATGTTATGATTCCAAACCATCCACCATGTGTATATGATTTTTGTTTGTTTTTGACCTCGTAATATTTAATCAAAATATCATAACTGGATTGAGTTAAAATTATAAACTTCTCCCTGGTGACATATGTAGGACTTTTACATGTGGCTATTTCTGTTCGATCGCAACTTAACAGTTGTTGTTTTAGTTTTTTTCAATTTCTAGCAATTGCCTCAATGCCTTTTGCCCAAACTGTTGTCACATTTTCAAAACTCTAAACAATTACCACAACATCCGTCTGTTGTGACCATACCATTAACACAATTCATGTTGTATTCATGCAATATGCAGTCAGTTAATATGATTTTAAAATACTTACATTTTTTCTTTTCATACAAGCTTACCCAATACCAAAATAAATGGATTTTTCTGGTCTTATCTACTGGTAAATGCTTATTTATATATGGGTAAATATATATCTATTGGTATTGCTTCTTCGACTCGCACTTTTGGGGATCTGACTCAAACACCCAAACTTCACAGTGTTAACGTTCATGGTCTGGACAATAGTGCTGCAAAAACTCACTCACAGGAGATTCCAGGAACTATTGCTGAACCAACTGACCCTATATCTGATTGACACTCGTGACCTGCCAATCAGGGTGACGCCCCTCATAAATACGCCAATAAATACATCCATTGACAGCCACTGACCTGTCAGTTTGAGTGACACGTGGACATAATTATGGTCATAAATAAAGCAATAAATCAACATTTCTGACACTGTGTATAGGATATTCTACTGATATACGTTTTTCTGTTAAGCGTTAAGTTGCACAGAAGAAAGCCCAATCTGGCCTGCCCTGTACAGTTTAAGAAGCGGTGCTATGGAGCACTATTATTTTGTTGAACATGCTCAGGTTTACTTGACCTTTATATGAGTTAAGCAATATCATACGAGCAAGAGTGCTATTTTCCAGAGTAGGCTATCAGCATGATTGCAAAATGCGATATTAATTTTATACAACAGATCAATAAACAATAAGTCTTGACCATTTTTATAGTCAACGTTTTTGCCCTAATAGTTTTTGTCCTATTTTTCCAACAAAAATAGATACAAACAAAGCAGAAGAGCTGCATCTCTCAGCAATGTTTCGTTCTGGAATAATTCACCGTTTTTGAACAGTCGGTTAGAACGAATTAGTTGAATGATTCTAGAATCCATTATGCTGCCAACTATACTGGCAGTTTTACATTCTCATAGGCCTGTGATAATTACATTTCACCCATCATTTCATATTTCTATATTTAAAATATTATATTTAGAACATAAATCTAAAAATCTCATTACATTATTTAGGCAATTGTAATTACAGTGTAAGTGGATTTTGTTGATACTGATTTAATTCTTATAATAGCCATAGTGTATCGTGGTAAATAGTGTAATTACTTAAAAAAATGGTCAACAATATGTAACTTTACTTTATAAGAGGTGTGCCCTAAAAATTGAGTATGCAATTTTGAGAACACCAAGGAAAGAGCAAGTTCTTTTGTCTGTTTGGATACTTCAAACACAAGTTTGCATTGCCTGTTTGGACACGTCAAAAGCGTGCGATTCGACAGCAAAACGCGCCTTGACGCGTCATTTACCATAAAAACCAGGCTGAGCCCACCCAAACGCCTTCCTTGCCCACCCAATCGGAATTTAGGCACTGATAGTGTTCATTTGTTTTTACTATTTGTGCATTGATTAAAACAATCAAAAAAAACAAAAGATGGGCTCTGTGTTGAAAGTTTTAATGAATGGCTGTAGAATGCCCCAAACAATGACAAAAATAACACCAGAATTTATTTATTTTATTAAATGAAAATAACGGCGCGGCGCATTGTAATCTACGCGCGCGCTTCAGTCTGTAGCAGAAAAGCAGAGGCTGCAGTCACACGAACGAAAACAGGCAGAAATATTTGCGTGATATTAACGAGAGAAGTTGTATTCGTGAATATGTTTCTTGTAAATATTAATATGCAGCTCTGATTAGATTTTTTATTCATGCCAATTTAAAATTAGCTTTAAAAACTCGCTCATTTAAGAACATGCATTATTGCATGGATTTTTGTGAGGCGCGGCGGAAAGGAAACCCAGACGACACAAAGCATAAACACTTAGCAGTTTTGAACGATGTCCTACTCTTATTATCTGTATGACCAAAATGATGGAGTATTTTATGTTTCCTCTGCTTGTTCGCGCGGGGGCGTCTCACGCACACACAATATTCCAGCATTGCAAACTTGACATAGCAGTCAGTTCATTATCAAAATAAAATAGTCAACCTAACATTAACACCTAACAATAAAAAGTTACACAGCTCAGTTTAAATAGTCAGTAGTAGCCTACAATTCGTGCCATTCAGCGTGAGCTCCTCTGTGGTGTTTCCAAGCACATGTGTGCATGTGAAGAGGATGATTTTTCCATCAGTATTGGGACGCGAGTGAACAAAACCTATAATAAATAATCGTGAGCCTAACGCTACTTTCAGATTCTCATTAAATTATTTCATTTTGGCTTTATAGTTAGCTACTTATATATATTTTTATTCTTGATCTGTTCTGAATACCGTTCAATTTAAAGGATGTTGTAATGCGTTGTGTCCGGAGGAAAAAATCGGGATAGCTCACTTAACTGGAGTTGGAGGCAATGGACATTTCACAGCTCCACTTTATTCCCTGTTAAACTCGCGTAACAGTCCGTCACAAACGCTATACCATCCACAGCGTTCCTTAATAAACAAAACAACTTGATTTGAGCAACAGAAAATAACCCGCATACACGGGAGTGCTCGTAAAGGCCAATTCATACTTCTGCGTCGAGTGTACGCCGTAGCTACGCCGTAAGGCCTGTTCACACCGGGACGATTTTCGCACGCGTTTATCGCCGACGTTTAACGCCTCGGGACTTAACAATGGGCGCCAATGTGAGTGTTCACACCGACGCGCAAAACGCCAGGCGTAAAAGCGTCATTTTTAAAAAAACGCCTCGGGTTCGTTTTTTTATTTTGACGCGGCGCGTAAAAAACTGTCCGACCAATGAGATCGGCGCTTTTGTTCACGTGCCTGGAACTGCTGAAGTGACAGTAAAACACGACTTGGTGGCGCTCAAGCACAAAACGGTCTTGCCGAGCACACATTGATACGACGAAGAAGTAGTAAGTAGACAAAGAAGAAGATGAGCTGCTAATGCTGCTTGCCAGTTAGCAAAAAGTGTGTGAATGGTTTTGTACGGTGGCCCAGTAGTGCACAACACAACGAAATTTAAAAAGCATACATAAGTTCACAACACAACAAAATAAATCCACAACACAACGAAATCAAGCCACAACACAACGAAAAATCCACAACACAACGAAAAGTCCACAACACAACGAAATAGCCACAACACAACGGAAATGCTCCCGACCACTCGGAGCGCTGTAAAGTTGCCACTGTTCTATAGAGTCGGCAATCTTACAAATAAATCAATACCAAAATTAGTTTTAATAGTAAGTAGGCTAACCATTGTTTATCTATATGAAATATTAATTTAAAATCACCTACATGCATTATAGCTGCATATTTATGCTCGAGAATGCTTTGACCCGATACCACAGCGCTAACCCAGATAGCAATTACGTTTGGGCCACATGTGGGTATTATCTGGCACATATGGCCTAGATGTGGCATGGCTGAACAAATATGGGCCAAATTGGGACCATATTTGTTTTGCCATAACTTTAAAATCTGCGGGAAATGCTCTCTTGGTTCACAAATCATTTTGAGGTATATGGCCCAGATAACAACGAACACATGAGAACCATATGTGGTTGAGCTATGGCACACAGTTAGAAACACCGACTTGTGGTAAACATTTGGCTTATACATGGAAAAACACAGGAATCCTGAAATCAAGTGCGGCAGACATCCGCCGTTCCACACATCAGGTTGCTATGCATCCTCCCTCCTATTGGTGGAGTGAAACTACGGCGCGAATTTGACTGCGAACCGGGCAGCAGCTGCGTTCTCTCTCTACTCTGCGTTCCTCCTCACGACTGTGTACATTCAGGTAAGCGATGTTTTGGCACTTTAAAGTCATATAATTGAAATATTAAGCATTATGTGTCAATATTGCATGTTATTAAGTATTTAGTTATTCGTTTCATTGAGGAGTGAGTCGAATTACGTTAGTTTTCTCCTCAGTTTAATTTACAGATACAATAAAGTGTAACGTTAATGTATAGCGGTCCGCTGGTTTCCCGTTTTAAATTCAGATGTGTTTGCTAAATCAACAGTACACTGTCGTACACTTAAAATAGTATCATATGGCATGTGTAATATCATATGTGAATTCAGGCGACGCGGTCCGACGTCGGTGTTACTGTTCGTCAAAACCTAAATCCTAATTTGTGTTCACAATGTTTTAAATAATATTAATAAAAAATGGCAACAAGAATAAACAAATGAATACGTGTGCATTACAACAACCTTGTTAACATGAACTAACAATAAACTGCACTTCTTCAGCATGTATTAATATGTGTTAATGTTAATTTGAACATTTACTTATACATTCAAATCAGAAATTGTACTTGTTAACGTTGTAGTACTGTATGCACAGTGGACTATGAACGAACTGCTGTATTTCTATTAACTAATGTTATCAAAGATTACCAAATACAGTAAGAAATGTAGGCTATCACTCATGGTTAGTTCATGTTAGTTAATACATTAAGTAATGTTTGTTAACAAATAAAACTTTATTGTAAAGTGTTATCAATTGTAAATTAATTAAAAAGAAAAAAAACTAAACCTTCAATTGACTGCTTGTGCATGCATTTGGACCATTCTCTCCCCTTTATTTAAGATAAATAAATAATTACATGCCACAGTGTGATTGTGCAGAGATTTTTGCAACAATCACATATCAATTATGTTGCAATTACATTCTCTAACATTCTCTCACAAATATGAACCCCAAACTGTCATAACCTATTGGTGCTATGACCGAATTCTTATTTGAGTAATTTAATATAAATATATATATATATATAATTGTATGATCACAATATAGTTTAACTTTGTTATTAAAATAAGCAAATATGCAAATTATAAGCAATGTTTTTATGCTTTGTATATCTTTCAGGAGGTTTAAACTCTCCTACCAGGCGATTGTTGAAAATAAGAATGTGTTCTTAAAATAATAGTTCACTTAAAATTGAAAGTTCTGTCATCGTTTACTCACCCTCAAGTTGTTTCAAACCTGTATGCATTTCTTTCTTTTGCTGAACACAAGGGAAGATATTTTGAAGAATGTCGGTAACCAAACAGTTGATGGACCCCATTCACTTCCATAGTATTTTTTTTTTCCTATTATGGATGTGAATGGGGTCCATCAACTGTTTGGTTACCGACATTCTTCAAAATATCTTCCCTTGTGTTCAGCAAAAGAAAGAAATGCATACAGGTTTGAAACAACTTGAGGGTGAGTACGGTAAACGATGACACAAATTACAATTTGTGGCAAAATCCGAAGAGAACGAGTTTTTAAGGACCACAATGATTTTCTGGCCCAGGATGATGACTGCCAAACTCTCCCACTCATATTTTTTCCTTTTGTTATTAATTCCGGAGGACAAAGTTCCAAATAAAATATTTTTTTCTCGTTTCTACCTCCGATAGTAGCACCTCCAATTCACTTTCTGTAAATTTTTGTTACTTGCCGCTTGCTTTAGCCATTTTCTTACTGCTTTCTTTTGCCAAAGTGGACTCATTACCATATTTAAATTGCTTTATTTAAGGGAGGAGACTGGCTGGGGCGTTGTGCTCGTGCATTTGCACTCAATTTTACGTTAATTGGGATGTACAAAGAGAACATGCGTGGGATCCTTCGTACGCAGAGATTCATACATCTGTTTTTTTTGTGCGTACGCACATTTACAGCTTTGTCCGTACACAATGTTTTAGGATGAATTCAACGCAAGTCTTTGTACGTGAGGCCCCAAGTCAGGGACTGGGATGGCCATTACAGATGCTTGGTTTTGTGCTCAGTGACCCATTTTTGTTTTGATTTTGGTGTTTGTTTTTGGATCACTGTCCTGTTGGAAGACCCAAACATGGCCCATTATAAGATTTCTATAAGAGGTTGTCAGGTTTAAATTTTTTATCTGTTGGTAGTTGATCGAATCCATGATGCCATGTATCTGAACCAGATAGTATTTCATTTTACACATGGGGTGCTTTTTTATCCCTGTGTGCACCAAACACATCTTAAGTGGTTACTACCAAAAAAGCTAAATTTTTTTGTTTCATCTGACCATAGAACCCGTCCTATTTGAAGTTCCAGTAGTGTCAGTTACTTTTCAAACGTTCTATGGTCAGATGAAACAAAAAAATTTAGCTTTTTTGGTAGTAACCACTTAAGATGGGTTTGGCACACACAGGGATAAAAAATCACCCCATGTGTAAAATGAAATACTCTTCTGTATTTTTGATTTGCGTCAGAAGTAGCGTACGGATGAAACATAGGATGTGCGTACGCACAGAAATATTCTGATTTATAAAACCGTGCGCACGCACATCCTATGCAGTTTTCCCATAATAAATCACAATCAATTCTAAATGTAGCGCAGCTTTTGCGTTCTTCTGAACATCTTGTTCAGATACATGGCATCATGGATTCGATCAACTACCAAAAATGTAAACCTGACAAACTCTTATAGAATCTTATAATGGGCCATGTTTGTGTCTTCCAACAGGACAGTGATCCAAAAACAAACACCAACATCAGAACAAAAATGGGTCACTGAGCACAAAACCAAGCATCTTCAATGGCCATCCCAGTCCCTGACCTGAACCCTATAGATGATGAGTGAGTGAACTGAAGAGAAGCGCCAACATGGATCTGGGAATTTGAAGGATCTGGAGAAATTCTGTATGGAGGAATGGTCTCTGATCTCTGGTCAGGTGTTCTCCAAACTCATCAGGCATTATAGGAGAAAACTCAGAGCTGTCGTCTTGGAAAAAGGAGCTTACAAAAAGTATTTAATAAAAGGGGGCAAATAATTGTTCCCAACGTGTTTAGGAGAAAAACATTTATTTCATAATGTGATTCCCCCCCCCCCACACTTTCCATTCTTTTACTTCAATGAAAGGTTAGATTTGTGCCAATTTTTAAAAAAATTAAAGATCAAAATGATAAACAATGCAGATTTATTTTTTACAGCCATCTTTGATCATATTTACCAGGGGGGGAAAATAATTCTGACCAGCACTGTATATTTCAACCACTTACTTACACAATGTTTTTTTTTCCTATCAGATTACGTATCTGGGTCTGGTTGGTGGCTTTGACCTGAAAGACACAGTGTGGAGAGTGCTGAAAGCCACTTTTACAACTGCTGTGGCACGTGTGATGAATTGGAGAGGAGTCAATGGGAAGGTTGGTGTCCAACGCCTGATCGTATTGATGTTTTATAAACAAATTTCGGGTACTCTGGGTTCGGGCAAAATTCCGAGCCCGGAGCCCTCCCCCGGACAGCACGCCAAATACGCATAATATTTACTCTATTTAATTTGATGTAAGTGTGAACTCGTGAAAAGGAAGTTGTCATTGGTGAGAACCTTTTTTAGAAATCATTTTAATTTTATAGCACTTTGCACAATACAAAACTATTCAAATCCACTTTACAGAACATTGTATTGTTATTTCTGTTATCTCAGTAATAGTAATGGTCACAAATTAATGGTTTGGAGCTTAAATCACCTAAAAAACTTTTCTCTTAAATTGATTCATTTTCGGTCATGTGTTTTACTTAATCTGTGCTATCTGACAACCCTGTGCATGGTAGTGTTCATTTTGTTAATGAAATCTTCGACGAAATGTTCAAACGTCATACATTTTCTTGTCCCTAATAATCAACATAATGCAGGAGAAACTGTAAAATCATCTCCATCATCTAATTAACAACACTAAGGGCCCTATTTTGACGATCTGAAACGCAAGTAACTGTGTGTGCGGATCTTGCACATCTAAAATGTGTTGGTCTGAAGAAGCTTCATTATTCATAGGTGTGGTTTGGGCGTAACGTGAAATAAACCAATCAGAGCATCATCTCACATTCCCTTTAAGAGCTGGCGCGCTTGTTCCATGGCGGATTGCTATTATAATGGCGGGTTTGCCAAGAGCATGGCATAATACATCACAGGTGAAACTCAGAAAATTAGAATATTGTGCAAAAGTTCATGTATTTCAGTAATTCAAATTAAAAGGTGAAACTAATATATTTAGTATATATAACTATATGCATTATTGTACTTTTCAGAGGGTCGAAAATTCTGTTCAGATTTTGAATTTGGGGTTTTCATAACCTGTTAGCCATAATCATCAAAATTATAACTTTTGCACGATATTCAAATTTTTCTAGTTTCACCTGTATTACTACAATTAGCCTGAATAATTTGGGTAAATGTGTATTTATGCCTATTTTTTCACATCTTTTCACAAGAGAAATACTCTTCTCCTGAAAACGGTCTGTCCGTTTAAAAGCACGTCTCCTCTGAGAAATAATCTAATTTCACCACAATTATTTTCCTCGCGTGGTAGCTAATATTGTTCCTTGTAATTATAAATGGTTTGCAAAAATGGGAACTGCTAAGTGAATGCGCGTTATGCACTCACCAAGCATGCGCCATTAAAATTGAAGTCTGAATTATGCGCCACTGACTTTAAACACAATTTTTCCGGGTCTGTGGAGGAATTGTTTTGTAAAACTGCAGAATATCACCAGGGAACGTTAGTGCAGGAACACTCTTCTCGCTGAACCGTCCCGCGAGCGCAAGTTCATTCCCTAATTTACCGACGTGTGTCTGTGGAGGGAGAAGTGAGCTCTGCGTCGGGTGGAGAATAGGAATGATACATGCATCAGTGTACTTAGTCATTTGCACTGGGTGCAAGATAGGGCCCTAAAGCCCAATTTATACTTCTGCGTCAAACTTACGCCGTAGCTACGTCATAGGCTTTTTGGAGCGCGCGTACCCTTCGGCGTACCCTGATGTGCACCTCTCCAAAAATGTAAAAATGCGTCAACTCTATGCGAACGCAAGCGCTGTGATTGGTCTGCTAGAACCGCTCCCTCGGGTTTCACATGCTCCCTCTGCATGTGTAATTGTAAATGAAAACCAACGCGTTGCCTACTGCGTAGAGGCTCCGGCTTAGGTGCGATGCAGAAGTATAAATCAGCCTATATCCATGTAGGACTGTCCTCGACTAAAGATTTTTCTAGTTGCGTTGCATCACATTAAATGCTTCTCTGCAAGCGCTCTGTTTGAGCCGCTTATAATTTGCATTCGGGAACGCAACGTGCACCAACCATCCGTAATTAGAATTATTAATAATTAAATCTGTTGTCAACAAAGAGAAATGTCTGCGGTTTTCTGCCAAAATAAAAGCCCAGTGGTTTAACTTTTGAAAGCAAGACATCCATGAATGTTAGTATTGTAATTTTACTGTTGTTCTGTAAAGTTAAAAACATTTTTTTAGTATAATAATTGTTTATCAGAATCAATCCAAATATTATTGTAACATTATTATTATTATTATGAATGCATTATAAATGTTCATTTTTCATTTACAGTGTATATTATTGCAATAGTAAGATATGTCTTTATTAAATTAATAAAAATATTAATAATAATTACAGGGGATGGGGTTAGCTATTCTGTTTTTTCTTCTTTTTTTGGCATTAGCTGATCACATCCCTGGCTCACTTAAAGGAACGTGTCACCGTTTTTAAAAATAAAACCTCCTGTCATTCTATTTTCAAAGCACTCTCCTCTTCTTCATAGAGGTATGGTTCTGGATCTTGACTGTCTGAGAAGTCACCCTCTTCGTCTCTCACAAAATCAGCCATGTTCACCGCCATTCACTATGTCTACTGTAGAAAAAATAGTCAGCTAATATTCACACCGGTATGTTGACGGAAGTTGTGGGATTTAATGTGTTGCTGCGTGATATCTCTGCGCCCAAGTAGCAGTGCTTCGTCTGTGCTTCCCCATAATATAGTCCCAAGTCAATGTCTATCTATGAAATCGGCTAGTCTTAATCTGCATCGCTATTTGTACTCACAAGAAGTAATTAGGTGTTTTTTTTTGGCTCACTTTTATTGTCTTGTTTGGACTAAAACGTGACATTTATGCTATCTGTGTTGGTGTGTTTTTACATTAGAGTGTGCATGTCTTTTGTAAAGCAGAATACATGCAGTGTTGTAAATTTTAACCGGTTGGTGGAAAAGTATTCTAAAATGTATTTTTTTTTTTAAAACTAAATAGTTTGTCATATGGAATTATGGTATTATTATGGCCCACATATTGAAAAATACAATTTGCAATTCCTTTTTGAAATTATACGGGGAAAACTTTCATACAGTGGTCAATCAGAGGTGTTTAATCTGTTAATAATTGCAATTAAAATATTAAAGGAATTAATTTACATTAATATATATATTTTTTTCATTATCCTGCAGCTCTAGCTTCCAGGTTGTATTGCTGCTAACATTACTTAAATTTATATTTTATTGCAGGTGCAGTCAGGCAGAATCCCCTAACTGGAAAAGCCTCAAAGATATTGAATTTAACATCAGTAAATGGCTGGAGCGATTGAAGAAACGGGAGGCCCAACAACACATTGCCGACCCTCATTAGAGACTTCCCTGCACATCTTCTCAACATCACTTCTCTTTAACTCTTTACCTTTCAAGTTTCCTTTAACTTTCTCAATTTCTCTTTAAAGTTCTCTTTACCAAGTTACTGTGATTTGTTATTTTTTTTATTTCTCTCATTAGTTGAACATTAGTTGACTAGTTGAACATAACATTGATAGACGATTAAAAAAACATGAATTTTGGTGTAAAAAATTTAAGTCTAACACTCTTTGAATGTTATTTATATATATATTCATATTTATTCTTAATAATTTAAGTAGAATTCCGTTGAAAACATTTTTTTAAGTACAACTGAATGCTACTGTAATTATTAAATTCAACTGTGTTGCTGTAATTATATTTATTTTTATGAAATGGTTTCAACTGAATGCTACTGTAATTATTAAGTACAACCGTCTATCTGTAATTATTTAAACACTTGTCAAAATAAATTGTTTTGAGCACATTTGTTGTTGTGGAGTGTTTAATTTACCTTTGAGTTAATAAGACTTTTACATACTGTCAGCTGCATGTGGGCCACATAGATTTTAACAGATCTCAACCATACTAAAATTGCATGCAAGGTTCACACATGGGCCACATTAAATTGTATTATTTGGCTCATGCTTGGTGGAGTTCTGGCACTCCTTTGGTTCAGTTCTGGCAAAGAAGATGAGGGCCATATATGGGCCGGCAAACACAATCTTATCTGGGCCACAGCTCAGCTGTTTATCTGGGCCAAATCTGTGCCAAAGGAAATTTGCTGACTGGGAGGGAACGTCTACCAATTCCACCAATTGGTTGAAACGTATAATTTGTATGAATTAAAATTACTTTTAACATTTAAAAACAGACATATTAAAATTCCACAGCTTGATTGTATTGGTAAAATTGACTTAATAATGCACAACACAACATTGGAATTTGAAAATTAAAAAAAAAAGTAATTTAATTCATGCAAATTATGTTTCAACTTGGTGGAATTGGCAGACGCTCCCTTAGCGCCGAGGCAGCGGGTCAAAGCGTTCTCGAGTATAAATATGCAGCTATTATGCACGTAAGTGATTTTTAATTGATATTTCATGTCGATATACAACTGCACACTTAAAACTGATCGTAGAGTTTAAATATTTGTAAGATTGGCGAAACTATATAGAACAAGGCAAGGAAAACTAACTTTACCGCACTCCGAGAGTCCCCTAGTGGTCGGGAGCATTTCCGTTGTGTTGTGGCTATTTCGTTGTGTTGTGGACTTTTCGTTGTGTTGTGGCTTGATTTCGTTGTGTTGTGGCTTGATTTCGTTGTGTTGTGGCTTGATTTCGTTGTGTTGTGGTTTCATTCCGTTGTGTTGTGGATTTATTTCGTTGTGTTGTGAACTTATGTATGCTTTTTAAATTTCGTTGTGTTGTGCACTACTGGGCCACCGTAGTTTTGTCCATATACATATGTCTATGGTTTTGGCAAGCACGTAAATACTGTCTCTCTTCTCCTTCTGTGTGACAAGCGAGTGTCAGAGGCTTAAAGTGCCGCAGCACCATCTTGTGTACCGGGAGCGCATCGACTGAATGTGCACGTTCACTCGGCGCAGCGCCAGTGAAAATCGCTTGGGTGTGAACACTCAAGACGCGCCGAAAAACGGCACGAAAAACGCTGGCGATAAGCGCGCGCGATATTCGTCCCGGTGTGTACAGGCCTGTAGGCTGTGTGATGCGCACGTTCCCTACGACGTACCCTGACGCGTATGGGGTGTGGTTTATTTTTTTTTTTTTTAACCACGAATATCTTTTTTTTTTATTTATTTTTTTATTCAATGCCATAAGAACATGAGGTATTACATACTCATAATATCACATTAACTTTAGCTGTCAGGAAATGAAAAAAAATAAAAAATAAAATAAAAAAATAAAAAATAAAATAAAAAAACATACAAACAAAAAAATTACATAAAGTCCAGTGCTTTCAAAGCATTACATGTTTTCATTGCTTTTTTGTTCTTTGCTTGTTCCAAGAGATTTACATACAATGTAAAGTCATTTACAAAGTGTGAAAAAATTGGTTTACATTGAGCCCACTTTTTTTTATGTATATGATATTTTCCTAATAAAATCAATAACTCTATAATATGTTGTTCTTTGTATTCTAAGTTATCATTCTGAGTATAAAAAAGGACATCAAATACACATATTTCTATCATACAATTCATTTTTCTATTAATAAAGTTTTCTAAATCTTTCCAAAATAATCTTGAATAAATGCAGTGAAAAAACAGGTGCAAAATAGTTTCTTTTTCCAGTGCACAAAATTCACAGGTATATGAAATTTTTAACTTAAATCTTTCCAAAACGTGCTTAGCGGGATAAATTCTGTGAAGTATTTTGTAAGACACTTCCTTAATTTTATTATTAACACAAAACTTGTTTGGCAATTTCCATGCTTTGACCCATGAGATATCACCAAATAAAGATGACCAAAAGAATCTTGCTGCAGGAAAAGACACAGAACAAAGAGCATTTCTTATATCCTTATTGCAACATTTTTGTTTTAAAACATTAATATTACCAATGAAAATGTTACTACAAAGATTGTCTATACTGATTTCTTCTGAATTAGAGTTCTTTAAGAGTAATGTCACACTCTTTGGAATCGCGTCAAGAACAACAGCAAATTCTCTCGGTTTAACTGGTAATTGAAACTTTTGTAGAAATTCAGTGTATGATAACAAATATCCATTGGCATTAAGCAATTGTCTTACTAATATAATCCCTTCATCATACCAAGTATGATAGAATAAAGATTTGTTTTTAAATAGTATGTCTTTGTTATTCCAAATGAAATAATTGTGTGGTGAAAAATTGTGCTTATATACCAATCTCCATGCTAGCAGGGCTTGTCTATGAAAATTGGCCAATTTAACAGGAATTTTGTCAACAGAAAAATTACATTTCAACAAAAAGTCTATGCCACCAAGAGTATTAAAAATATAGTTAGGAAATACATTCCAAAGACTATTTCTATTCTTCAAAAAATCTATTAACCATTTAATTTTGAAAGTGTCATTAAGTGTACTATAATCTAAGACCTCAAGTCCCCCTTGCTCTTTGATGTTACATATGACCTCTTTTTTTAAATAATGTGGCTTTTTTCTCCATATAAAATCATAAAGTAACTTATCTAACTCCTTAATCACTTTAGGAGGCACATCTAATGATAAGGAAGTATATACGGATCTAGATATGCCTTCTGCCTTTGACAATAATACCCTCCCAATTATTGATATATCCCTCATTAACCACAAATTAAATTTCTTTTTTGTTTTTTCAATAATTGGTTCAAAGTTCAACTGACTCCTCTGTTTTTCATTGTTACAAATGATTACACCTAGATATGTTAATTCGTGTTTAACAGGGATGTTTTCTATTTCTTTAGAGGAGCAGTCTTTAAGGGGAAACAATACAGATTTATCACAATTCATTCTAAGGCCTGATACAGCAGTGAATGCCTCAATATAACTAATAATATTTCGTACCTCAAATTTATTTTTCAAAAAAATCACAGTGTCATCCGCAAACTGGCTAAGTTTAAATTCTACACCTAAAGCTGTGATACCATTATATTGATTTCTCTTTACATGCATTGCCAAAACCTGGGTAACTAATAAAAATAAAAAAGGAGAGAGAGGGCATCCTTGCCTGATGCCACGATGAATATCAAACCTTTGTGATGTACCATGGGCAAGTTTGACAGAACTATTACATCCATTGTACAATGTTTTAACTGCATTTAAAAACACATCTCCAAAACCAAACAATTTAATAACTTTGAAAATAAAAGCATGACTCACTGTGTCAAATGCTTTATAAAAGTCAATAAATAAAATTAAACTATCATCATCTATAAAGTGATTATAATCTATCATATCTAATACTAATCTAATATTATTTCTAATATGACGGCCTTGCATAAAACCAGACTGTTCTAAATCAATAATTTTATCTAAACCATGTTTTATTCTTCTAGCAAAAATCATAGCAAACAACTTGCTATCATTATTGAGCAAACTAATAGGCCTCCAATTTTCAATAATTAACTTGTCCTTGTTAGGTTTAGGAATCAGTGTTATAACTCCTTGTTTTAATGTGACAGGCAATTCACCTTTTTCTATAGCCTCTACAAATACTAATAATAGAAAAGGAGAAAGCTCCTTAGAAAATGTCTTATAAAATTCTCCTGTTAGCCCGTCATTGCCTGGAGATTTATTATTTTTTAGCAAGTTAATGCACTCTCTCAACTCATCAATGTCTATTTCTTTATCGCATACATTCTTAAAGGTCTCATCAATTTTATTGGTATCACTAAAGCTATTTAAAAATGCATCAACATTGGAAGTAGCCAAAGTGGAAGAATACAAATTACTGAAAAATTGAGCAACAAATTTCGAAATCTCTAAGGAATTATCTACTATTTTGTTGTTAATCATTAGTTTTGACACTGAGGCAAAATCACTGTTTCTTTTTTCAAGGCCAAAAAAATATTTTGTATTTTTCTCCCCTTTTTCTAACCATTTAAGTCTTGATCGAATAAATGCTCCTTTTGCTTTCTCCTCATAAATATTATCTAATTCAATATGTAGCAAGTTTAATTTTTTTAATTCAAAAGCAGTCATGGCTTCTTTTTCCCTTTTATTAATATTTAATATTTCCTCAATAATTGAATTTTCTTTCATTTTTTTATTTTTTGCTTCCACTTTTCCTTGGTTAATAGATGCCGTTCTAATATTAAACTTCATTAATTCCCAGTACTTTCCATATGATTTTTCTATACTTGCAATTGTCCTATATTTTTCAATAATATTCTTAATTTTTTTCTTTAAGCATTCTTTCTCAAGCAATTTATTGTTTAATTTCCAATAACTGTAAGTTTTCTTGACTGGTTTATCCTGCACCATATTTATTCTTATAAATATTCCTTTATGATCAGTCATTATGCAAGGTTCTATCATTACAGAAGCCACATTATTAGTTAAATCATTAGACACTAACCAATAGTCAATACGAGAATGAAGAGATGAGTCTTTGTTACTCCATGTATATTCTTTTCTATCTGGATTCTTATATCTCCACACATCAGTAAGGCCCAATCTTAGACACACATTATCCAGCTCACTCGTAGGGTCAGGCCTGCTTTTTGGGGGCCATCTATCAATAGCTGCATCAAACACAGTATTAAAATCTCCTCCCCAAATAACTTTGGCAAAAGGATACAAGAAAATAAAATGTTGGATTCTAGATTCAATTTTTGAAAATAGTATTTTGTTGTTCAAATGGTTATTGGTGGCATAACAATTAACTAATACAAATTGTGTAGTATCTTTATCTATCACAAGTAATATCCATCTACCACAATCATCTTTTTCATAATGTAATATCTGCCCTGTAAATTTATCTTGTAAAATAGCTACCCCTGCTGATCGATTACTGCCAAATGACAACCAAATCTCTTTCCCCCATTGATTTTTCCAAAACATGGCATCTGAAGAACATGCATGCGTTTCCTGAATTAGACAAAAATCTACACATTTCCCTTTGCAGTACAAAAATAAAGCTTTTCTCTTTAAAATATCACGAATACCTCTGGCATTGATAGAAAACAAAGAAAGAGACATCAAATGTAAAAAGTATCAGAAAAATGAACCACAAGAGTAAGTAAATAGCCTAAACTTTAAACTTTAACGTAATGGGGTTCCCACAAACGATCTTCAAAAAGAAACATCAGTTGCAAACATTTAAACCTTGAAGTGCATACATTAATGAACCACCTGATTAAGAACTTTCGTTCCGTTGTCTTCTTCAGGATGAAGCTATCATCAACGAAAGACAGAAGTATGCATACTCCGCTGAAGTATGCTTATGACCTCCTTTCTCGTCCTCTCCACAACAGGCCAAAGACGATCCCGTGCTTCTAAGTCGAAGCAGTCAAGTCCTCCGAAAATAACATCAGTTGAAAACAATTAAACCTTAAAGTGCATCCATTTATGAACCACCTGATTTGGAACTTAGATGCAACTGCGTATTGTCTCTAAAGATAAATGTTCTTCATTATCCGGATATCATCAATTGCAAACTCCATAAACGACCACAGTCTATGACGTTCCGTTGTTTTCTTCAAGATGAATCTCTTTACCATCAATGAAAGCCCTCGCTCCGCTGAAGTATGCGCTTTTTCCCTCCTTCCTCGCTCTCTCCACAGCCGGCCAAAGACGATTCCGTGCCTCTATGTCGAAAGCAGTCAAGTCCTCCTTAAACCGTAGCCCCTTGGCGGTCATATACTCGTTGTTTTTTGAGTTTTTCCAGATTAAATCCCTGGCAGTACGAGATATGAATCTTATGATAACGGGTCTTGGTTTCACTCTTCTGGCATCATCCGCGGTTTTAAGTCTGCCAAGACGATGTGCAACATCCAGAGCATCTGCTACCATGCGCCTGTCTGTGTCCGAACTTGAAGCCACCTCTTTGCATATTTCCATGACTCTTGTTTTCACGTTTTCGTTAGAATGCTCGGACAGTCCGTATAAACGCAAGCACCATCTGCGGCTGTAACGTTCCTGATCGTGAATCTTCGAGTTCATTTCCTTGATCTTTCTGTCCAGGACAGCATTTGCATTTCTTAAGACTTTGTTTTCTTTCTGCAACTCCATTACATCATCATGAACTGAGGTAAGAGATTTGCCCAAAGCTTCAATATTGGAAGAATTCTCCTTCACCATTCTTTCAATCTGGTCGGATCTCTCATTAATCTTCTCAGAGAGAATTCGGATGATATTCTCCTGCACTTCGCTTAAAGAGAGTTCACTTTCTTTGACAGCGGAGGCCGCATACTTTTGCTTTTTGGAGGGTTGATTTTTACTTGGTGTGTTTGGACAAGAATCACAACTTCCTCCGTTTTTAACTTTACAGGCATACGAGTGGGTATCGTTGAAGTTTCTCTTCTCATTTACAGTCTCAACTTCCATTTCTACACCAATAGTAGTCTCCTCAGCCATTTTCCAAACTGTACGACACAATGCGTTTGTAATTTAATACTGTTTGCACCGCTCCCACCTCAAAATTTAACCAAATATCGTATCCTGTATACTAATTAGCAACTTTTACGACAATTGTATCATCATTTGTGAGAAATACCCGATTTTGCGTCTCAGCTTGCAAAACCACGTCCGATCACGCCGCCATCTTGAGCCGATCGGGTGTGGTTTATATATTTGCTCACTATGCAATCAGTCGTGTCGATCATCGTGTGCCTTGCCGTGACCAATGACGTGTGATAAGAAGCGTTACACTTTCGTCGCCCACATACTCGTCTGAGAAGCTACGTGAGAAGCTACGTGACGTCTGCACGTGTCCTCTTAATTTTGCCAGTTATCACCAAAAAAAAACCCATCAATGTTCGAAGTGATTACAGTAGCTCTGTGTTTTAACAATTAGCTAGTGAGGAGGACTGATTATGGATAGCCTTTGTGTTTTTGCCAGTTAATCCCAATTTATTTAACACATTTAATATAGCCTAGTAGGACTCTAATACTGGAATGCGAAAAGAGTTACATTAGCCTACTTAATTGAGCCAGTTAGAAAAAGGTAAATAAATGTATTAAATCATGCATTTTACATATTTTAGTGTACATCAATAACACTATACAGATAGTAAACATAGATAAAATGCCCATTTAAAAAGGTGTGTTAAAATCAGCCAGAAGCTAACCCAGTGATATTACACTGACCTATATTTTTGTGTTAGTACGTTTTATCTAATAAATGGTTTACATGAATGCTATTTTTTTATGAGATATGTTGTTTTAATGACATTTTCTGTAATAACGAGATATGTCGTTAAAACAACATTTTCTCCTAATAAGGACATGTATTGTATAGTGATGAGTATAAAATGAGTGTACACAAATACAAGTACAGTTTATAGTTTATAATTATGTCTTGCACATGTTAGCTATATGGCAAAAAAATGATGGAGTATTGGGAGTTGTTTCCGTTGTCATTAAAGGGTCATGAAACCCTAAACCAAATTTTCTGAGAAAAAATGCGCTGGCGATTTCGTCAGACAGAGGGTTAAATTGATCAAGTGACAGTATACATTTTTAATGTAGCAAAAGCTTTATATTTAAGATAAATAAAAATATAAAGCTTCTGCAACATTATCAATGTGCTGTCACTTCATCAATTTAATGCGTCCTTGCTGAATAATTTTATTAATGTTCTTCTTTCCCCCCAAAATAAATTCTGTTATTTTTTAGGGCTGTCACTTTTGTGAAAAAAATCTTTTCGATTTTTGAGACATAAGTGTTCATTGAATCGATTGTAAAATAGATTTTAAATGACGTTTTCATTTTCAACACTAGGCCAATCCACAGACAACTAACGGTATTAATCATTAGGGTGAAGAGGGCGCGGCTTGAGACACACAGTCAATATTTATTTTGATTTATTGGCATGAAGTTTCGTGCACAATGACAAACAGGAGTGCAACATTCTCGAAAAACATTAAGCAGAGTAGACTAAAAATTAACGCAAAAAAAAATCTGCCTACCTTCCCAGAGTATGGGAGCGAAGCAGAGCACGAACTGCTCACTGGTGCTCTGCCATGATACTGTTAGCTTACTTGTTGTAGCCATTAAAACATGTATTTAGTTTTATATGTTTAAATATTATAATGTTATTTTTAACATTAGAATAGGACACATAAGATAGCCTCAGAAGTCATGGGGGTCAGAAATGACCACTTTTTGACCACTTAATTTGTTCAAATCCTTTCTTTAAAGTGAATTTCGTTTTATATAAATTATATCTTAATTTTAATCAATTGTTTTATCAACCAATTGCCTTGATTTAATAAATAATAAGCAAATATAGCAGACAATGACAGGAGCCGCCGCATGAACAACTGCTTAAATGAACAAATAGCCTACTTGAGAAAAACTTTAGTTGGGGGCAGCCCTATAGTCATTTTATTGGCCTATATTCGACATGTCCCCCGCACTTTTACCGGGTCGCACCGGTCCGGGATTCGAACCGGCGTCTAGTCGCCCCGCTCTTACTGGCCTACATCTGTTACACAAGCAAGTTCGTTTACATAGAAGCCAACGTAAATAAATCTAGATTTAAATTCAAAGACACAAATAATCTATACATGACCTGTCATTTTATTCGTATCCAAAAATGAGGCGATCAGAACACTATGGAGTCTCGTGCAACACTCCAATTCATACTCGAAGCCATAGGGCACGCTCTCAAAGAAAAAACAAAACTGATTGGTAGAAGTAAAACCCTGTCCCGTTCCAAAGGCATTCAGCGCTGTAGCAGCAGCTGAAGAAACACAATCGCTATGATGAAACATGACAATAAAAACCCGATTGCGACAATATATGGTTTGTGTTTTTCCAGCCATCTCAAGGTATTTATTGACAATAAAGAATATGAATAATGCAGTGCTAACTGACAGCCTTTTTAATGTTTAGTATCTTCTGCTTGCCAAGGCTGCATTTATTTAATGAAAAATACAGTTAAAACATTAATATTGCGAAATATATTCACATATGTTTTAATCTGTAATGATATAGTAAAGTGTGATTTATTCCTGTGATCAAAGTTGAATTTTCAGCATCATTACTCCAGTCTTCAGTACCACATGATCCTTCTGAAATCATTCTAATATGATCATTTGATGAAAAGGAAACATTTATGATGATAATCATTGTTGAAAACAGCTGTGGAAACTGATGCATTTTATTTTTCAGGATTCTTTAATGAATAGAAAGTTAAATGAACAGCATTTATTTGCATTGAATAAAGCATGTATACATATTTTGTTATATTATAAATGCCACTTGATTAATTTAATGCATGTTTGATGAATAAAAGTATTAATTTCTCTTCTTTTTTATCTTACCACAAATGTTTAAATAGTTTCATGATTTCCACAAAAATGAAGCAGCACAACTGTTTTCAACATTGATACTAATCATAAATGTTTCTTGAGCATCAAATGAACATATTAGAATGATTTCTGAAAGATCATGTGACACTGAAGACTGGAGTAATGATGATAAATTCAGCTTTGATCACAGGAATAAATTACAAAGATTTTTTTAAATTTGTATTTTATTTTATTTTTTGTGTTTGTAGTAGCCTACATAAAGCAATCATAAAATTGGCATAACATATTGGGAAAACATAGATATTAGTGGTTATTGTTCAGCAGTGTATTTGATATCTTACTGTATTAAAAGCAAGAGACGAGATCAATTAAATCTGTCAATTAGACAAAGGTCAGACAAAAATTGTATTACACCTGACATTTCTGTCCCCCTCACTTCTGAAAAGTTGTCTACGCCCCTGTGTACATATTTGGTTAAAATCGATTCCCTATTTTCGTTTTCGAAACTTGTGTTGGTCCGATCCAATGTGCAATCGATTTTCGAACGTAAAGTGACAGCCCTAGTTCTTTTTAACTTTCATTAATCCTGATTTCTTTTTTTTCTTCTTTTATTTAATGAAAACTGTTTTCAACATTGATAATAATAACGTTTCTTGAGCAGCAAATCATCACATTATAATGATTTCTGAAGGATCATGATGTGCATTGAAGACTGGAATAACAATGATAAATTCATATTTGAACACAGGGCACAGGAAAAAATTGCATTAAATATATTCAAATAGTAAAAAAGATTTTTAATTGTAAAAATATTTCACAATATTGCTATTTTTTGCTGTATTTGGGATCAAATAAATGCAGCCTTGGTGTGCAGAAGAGACTACAAAAACAGTCAAAATAGTAGGCCTACAGTTTCCAAACTTTTGACTGGTAGTGTACATATCCAGACGTTTATCCACGCGTACGTTATCCACACGTTTATCCACGCGTACGTTATCCACACGTTTATCCACGCGTACGTTATCCACACGTTTATCCACGCGTACGTTATCCACACGTTTATCCACGCGTACGTTATTCAGACGCAAAGTAAAAAATATACTTTCTCACATACGTCGCCGCCATCGCCGCCGCGCACTTTGATCTCAGCTCCGACACGTGACCGTGACGTCTAACGTCTCATTTTTTACGTCTGACGCCTGAATACTATGGGATTTTGGCCAGACGGCTGGCGAGCGTATACACGTTAGTTCTCCTCTCAGTTTGCTTAGCAATCATCTCATTTTGTATATTCCACCCCTCATAGACGCGCACCTCTCCAAAAATGTAACAACGCGTCAATTCTACGCGGACCGCAAGCATCATGATTGGTCTGCCAGAACCTCTCCCTCAGGGCAATACATAAATAAACAAAATCTGCGATAGGAGTGTGTGTACAGAAATGGGATGATAGTTTAATCCTTACATCTGCTATATAACATAATATTTTGTAGTGCAGAGATTGTTTATGTTAGTGAATAGATCCGCTTTGTATAGTTTATTTATTTTCTCATTAAAACCAAAGATGTTAATCAGTGATTGTATATCAAGAACAGGGACACATTAGGGTGCATTTCGTTTTGTGATTTCAAAGGAATGAATAGTCTCCGTAACAGCAATTGATTGAAGCGCTCGTCTGTGCATGAGACAACGATACTGTAAAACAGCGCCACGAGCTCGGCATGATTTCAAAAACGCATTCCAGCGCCAGATCGCCTCTTATTTAAGGCGATCTAATCAACTAGAGATGCTTAATTTGTATTACATACAACAATGACGCCATGATGGCTGCTGATACTCCGTCAATGTAAACAAGCCTCTTCTTCGGCTTTTGCCTTGATACTGTGGGTTAACATCAACATGCCCGTGGACACTGCCTCTTAGAGGTCTGCATGTGGAATTGCACATTGACACAGACAACAACGCAGAAGTATAAATTAAAACCAACGCGTAACTTGCGCCGTAAAAGATACGGCGTAGGTCCGACACAGAAGTATAAATTGGCCTTACATTGCTGAAAGTTCCACAGGGAGCACGCAGCTCTTAAAGGGGCCACACCATATTCCTACTCGTTACAATTTGTTGTGGAGTGAGGGGAACTAAAATAACCTATAGCTATGTTTGTAGTATTTATAATGTTTGTAGTACATTATAACTTTTTACTTTATTTACCAGTATTAGTTCTGAATGCAATCAAATGTGACTTATACGTGACTTCCCAGCTAACACAGTACGTTGTGACGACGTCGTCAGTTAGTTGTCATTTGGTCAGCGTGACGTTACTTTATGACAACGTTGTGAGGACGTCGTGGTAAAGTTCCATTTTTTAGAATCTTGACTAACGTTCCAGAAACGTCGTGGGCACGTCCTCAAAAGACGTCGCTAGTTTATCCCACAGGGAACGTTGTGAGGACGTCGTGGTAAAGTTCCATTTTTTAGAATCTTGACTAACGTTCCAGAAACGTCGTGGGCACGTCCTCAAAAGACGTCGCTAGTTTATCCCATGGAAAACGTTGTAGAGACGTGGTCAACTGGTCACCAGATAACTTAATAAAATCTTTAATGAATTAAGTAGGCTACCTTTCCCATATATCCAAATGGCATACATCACTAGGATAATACTGTACGCAATTTTCTAGAAAGTCATCTGGTGACCAGTTGACCACGTCTCTACAACGTACTCATGGGATAAACTAGCGACGTCTTTTGAGGACGTGCCCACAACGTTTCTGGAACGTTATCCAAGATTATAAGAAAACGGAACTTTACCACGACGTCCACACAACTTTGTCATAAAGTAATGACTAAATACAACAATGCAACACAAACAGGCTTTAAAATTTTTATTAAAATAGGAATAACAGAACAAAGATTTTTACAGCATTAAAAAATAAATAACTCTGCAAATAGTTTTAGAAGCAGGACCAATAAAAGAGAGAGGGGGGGAATAAACTATTTTGGAGTAAAACACTCGTGTGTCATTCATCTTTCACCAATCTGTGTCTTTCTTGTAATGCTGACACTTGGTCCTTCCAAATCAGCCAAATGAGGACATCTTTAAACGAACACCTGTAAAATAATGATCGGAAATTAAATTAATAATGACAATAATGATCATCATAATGTGCAAAATACATGCCCTTCTCCAGTACGAAGATATCGTCTAAAGTTTTTTTTCTAAGGTAAGTTTCACTTCACGGCCCTTCCACATTGAATAGCATCTCATTCTTACAGGACTGTTAAAGTTAACTTACATTTTCGTTAACCTTATTCTGTGCTCTGAAAACTATTATATGACTGTGTCATGCAAGATCATTGTAAAATCAAGAGAAATGTTCGAGGTGGTCAGGGGGGTAGACAGTTGAGACAGTGTATCAAATGTACACGCAACTAGAGTGCAGCATATGCAGTTTAGTTGCACGATGCAAGATCAAAAGTTAAGTCACATTAATTAGGTTAAAAAAGGTCATTGTGTTTATGAGCTAATTGTGTCAAATATGACCTATGTATAATTATAATAGTAGACAAGTAAATAAAATATAAGTAAAAAAACGTATTTGCTATTTCTAATTGTAGCTCTCTTAATGTTAATCGATGTTTAACAAATTGCCTAGATTTAATAGATGAGGAGCAAATATAGCAGACAAATAATCTGAACATGCTACCTTTAATCCCTGCATATCGTAGACTATGCTTTCCTCTTAACTTGCAAATCAAAAACAAAAACACTTAATAGGCTACTGCCACGCGTCGTAGTGTAAATGCGTCGCGTGCAGCATGTGGGCTGCTGTTTTTTCAGCACTGGCGACTCGCATTACTCGCATTGTCAAATTCAAAATAAACGCCCTGTGCAAACTCCCAATTGTATTACACACCAATATCCTTGGTAGAAAACCATAGACTGAATGGTAGAAATCCAAAAATCAAGAAAAACCACGCCGGACAGGCAAATCACGTGGTCTCGCTCATCCAGTCGCTCGTGTCCCTTCTTGACATCCAACCACTGATGAACGTTTTGATGCATAAATAAATAAATATTCACGTAAAACATTCTCAGCACTAACAATGCTGTAACAACAACAAACGAATCCCAATGTACTATTGCAATTGATTTCTGGATATAGTTATGCTATATTATTATTGTACACATATTGTAGGCTACTAAGCATTGTATTAGACAAAAGCCTTTATTAACTTTTGAATATATACCATCAAATTAATTCTC